>CM052708.1:67447198-67498777 GCA_028551405.1 Uromys caudimaculatus | reverse complement strand
CCAAGCCTAAAGGTCAATGCCGTAGATAATCTGATATCAGGCGGAAAGGAATCAAAGGAATGCCTGCTACAAGATAGCTAGCAAGATTAAGTCAAACCTGGGATCAAGCAAACAATGCCAAGGTCAAAAGCCTTTGTCTCCTACAACTTGGGTGTCTTTAGAAAACAGGATTTGGGGTTCTGAAAGTAAGAGGGAGGTTTCTGGATGCCTACATATCTAGACTGTTCTGTCCCAGAGCTATTAGCAATATGAAAGTTGGGACGTTTGTTTGTTTGTTTATTGAGACAAGGTTTTTCTGTGTAATAGCCCTGGCTGTCCTGAACTAGCTTTGTAGACCAGGCTGGCCTTGAACTCACAGAGATCCACCTGCTTCTGCCTCCGAGTGCTGGGATTAAAGGTCACCATGCCTGGCCTCAAAGATGGGGTTTTTTTGTCTATCTAATTTGACAGTATTAAAAACTAAATGGTTTTATTGTAAAAGTGACTGTTTTCACAAAGCTGATGTCCAGAATTTTCTTTAAAATCTGACATTGCATAGGGATATTTGCAGTAACTAGAATGCTGGGGAAAGCTGCTACTTAATGTACATGTCTTTGCTCTGCAGGAATGTAACCCAGGTTGGGGGACTGCGGTCTAGACAGCATCCTCTGTTTCTTTGCTTGTCCACCTCTCACCTGCGAGGGGGACAGCACAAGATGAGGAACAATAGAAGGAGTTGCTTCATTTTCTTAACTCCCTAGGCTGCTCGAGCACTGACTAATTGGATCCTTACGATGCCCCATTTAGGAGACTTCTGTCTGTTGGCTGGTTTAAGTCCTTACGTTTGCATTGATTCCACTCGACTTAATGTTTCCCACGTATAAGCCGTTGTGGTGCATACTCTGAAGAATACAGAAAAAAAAATTAAGATTATCCTACTATCATATGGGGTAATCGCTCCCAGGAAAAGCACAGTTCTGGCAGTTTAAAAGAGACAGATGGTGGCAGGTCAGTAATTTTGATGGGTTGAGGATAGGACAGTGAATGAGACCTGGGCAAGGAAGGGTGGTAAGAGCAGCAGCCCATCGTTTGTCAGTTACAGGCCCTTTGCAGAATACTCAGGCACGTACATAATGACTATGAAGAGCCAGGCATACTGTCCTACACCATTAATCTCAGTGCTTAGGAAGGACGGGCAAGTGACTTGAAGGCCAGCCTGGTCTACATAGCCTGCTCCAATCCATCTGGGTTACAGAGTTAAGACTCTTATCTTAAAATTTAAAACAAAACAACAAGAACAAAAAAAAAAAAAAAAAACACCCAAAAGATCTGACAAGATTTTGGATAAACGTTGGGGCTTCTAGTTAGGGGCAGCTTGTTTAGTTTCTCCCTGTATTTCACATTAGTGATGGCTTGTTTCTGACCCTTTGGCTTTTCTGTAGTATCTTTCTTTTTTTAAAGATTTATTTCATTTATATAAGTACACTGTCACTGTCTTCAGACACTAGAAGGAGGGCATCGGATCCCATTACAGATGGTTGTGAGCCACCATGTGGTTGCTGGGAATTGAATTCAGGACCTCTGAAAGAGCAGCCAGTGCTCTTAACCGCTGAGCCATCTCTCCAGCCCTTTCTGTAATATCTTATCATTGAAACTAAAAGCACTCATCCAAAAGGCCTAGAAGACACAGATCTTCTTGCTTCAGTCCCCCAGGTATTGTGATTACAAGGTGTGAGCCACCACGTTTGGCTTATTTAATTGCCCAGCTAGGCCCTGAAATCTTCCTACAGTAACTACATCTTCCTGTCTTCTCGTAGTCACTTGTTCACTCGCTGTGAGGAGACACTGTGACCAAGGCTACTTATAAAAAGCATCATTTAAGTGGGGCATACTTGTAGTTTCAGAGGGTTAGTTCATGGTCATCCTGTTGGGCATGGTGGTGGCAGGCAGGCAGGCAGGCAGGCAAGCATGGAGTACAGTACTGGAGAAGTAGCTGAGAGCTCATATCTAATCCACGTGTTGTAAGCAGAAGGCAAGCAGGGCTGGGCCTGGCATGGGCTTTTGACATCTCAATGCCCACCCCTAGTGACACACCCCCTCCAACAAGGTCACACCTGCTCATCCTTCCCAAACAGTTCCACTAACTGGGGACCAGGCATCCAAACTTAGGAGCCTGTGGCAGCCATTCCCATCCAAACCACCACCCTGGAACTGCAAATCTACCACCAGGCCCCAATAAGAATTATTTTCTATTAAAATGAACTTTCAGTAACTTTGATCTGTGACTAATCTTTCCTTTCAGGAAGTGTAGAAGTAGATTAAAGGAAAACCATCAAATGCATTGTACTTACTGACAGAAGGAGCCTCTGTAATTGATGGTTTTACAGAATTCATTTGACATTTGTTGACTATGGCTACTGATTTTATTTTATTTCATTTAATGGAACCGTAGGCCAAGTCTTTATTTTTATTACTTAAAAAAGTTGCATACTTATTTTGCATTCTAACTCTGTGCTTGTGCCTTCAACACTTTCACAACGATTGTCTGCTCCTCAATAAGGAAAGCCCGCTTGCTCCTGTGCACACTTGGCCACATGGAACCACCATAGGCCCTGCTGACGTGCTGCTTTGTCTTAGACAATCTCATAAGGACTTTGGGTTTCCCAGCATGAATCCGAACCCCTTGAAGTCTGCCTGGGCACATGCCACATGCAGATTTAGGTGCTTTCCCAACTTTCTTTCTTTCTTTCTTTCTTTTTTTTCCTTTGGCTTTTCGAGACAGCATTTCTCTGTGTAGCCCTGGCTGTCCTGGAATTCACTCTGTAGACCAGGCTGGCCTCAAACTTAGAAATCCGTCTGCCTCTGCCTCCCAAGTGCTGGGATTAAAGGCGTGTGCCACCACTGCCCCGTCCAACTTTCTTGATGTAAAGGTAAACAATCCTGTTGTCAGGGGTTCGAAGCAGCCTAGTTTTGTTAGAGGCTGTATTGTAGGAAAGCCTACAACAGTATGTCAACCGCTGGACCATCCCGAGTGCCTCTAAGCACCGTCCCAGGAAGACGAAAAGAAAAGGGCAGGCTGACTATTGATTTTATTATTTTAAATTTATTTGCATGAGTGTTTTGCCTGCATGTGTATGTCAGTGCACCCCAATCAGACCTGCTGGAGGAGACTAGAAGAGGGTGTCAGATTCAGGACAGTTACAGACAGTAGCAAGCCATTATATGGTGCTAGGACTCAAACCTGGGTCCTTGGGAAGAGTAGCCAGTGCTCTTAACTGCTGAGCCATCTTTCTAGCCCCCAAGAGTCATAAAATTTAACTTGATAAGTTCCACTTTTGTGAAATGAGAATATTGATTGTATCTAGCTAAGTGGCCAATGGTCAGTAAATATTAGTGACTAAGTTGCTATGATATTTATATAATAATTTTTTTTCTCTGTCCCCACTTAAGTAAATGTGGACAGTCATGATTCTTGCTATAAAAGGATATATACAAGATAGTTTAAATAGCAGATTTTTGTGTTTATTTAAATCTTTACATATACCTTTCATTAAAGTTTTTGAAAACTTAGATTCAGATACTTAATAGACTGTTTGTTTATATTATACAGACCGAGGGATTGAGAGTCGTACCTGTGTGGGCCAACAAGAGGGCTCCCAAGAGTGCTTGCTACCAAGCTTAAGGACTTGAGTTTGAGGCACAGATCCCACATGGTAGCAGGAGAACATTGAACTCCTGCAAGTTGTCCTCTGACCGCCACACACGTGCTGTGGCATGCACGCCCCTCCCCCATGCATACATAATACTTATTTTTAAAAAGAAAGAAAAAACATGTGTTTAAGAAATGGTAGATTGAACCAGCTTTGTTGGTTCATGCTTGTAACTGTAGCACTTGAGAGAGACTCAAGTTCAAGGCCTCAAAACCATATCTTGAGCTTTCTTTAACAGAAAGAAAGGAAGAAAGAAAGAAATTGGTTGGCATTTGCCATTGTCACCTTTAATCCAATTCTTTTTATTACTTGATTCCCTAGTGTGTCTCCCTTTTCTTTCTTTTTAAATTGCTTCCTGGTTTATTTCCTGTTCAGTTTTCAGTAATGGGTGTGGAGTGGAGTAAGAACTAATGCCCCTTGTCTGAACCGGGAAGGAGTAAGGCAGCTGAGTGGCCTCACCCACCAAACCTCTCTCCAAGGCAGGCAGGCTGGGGCGCATGCTGTATACATAGTGAACATTTCTGGGCTCGTTTATCCAGTATTTTCCAAATGCTTTTGCCTGTTTCTCTTTTTTAAAAACAAAAAACAAAAAAAACCCAACAGTAAATATAGAAGAATTGAGCTTTGTACTGAAGTGTCAGCCGTTTATTACCCACATAGCTCAGGGTTGGCTCAAACTCCTGATCCCCGTTTCTGTCTTCCAACTGCTAGGATTATGTGTTCATTAAGTCTTTTATTAAATATATCCTCTCCAAACTTTTTCTGTTTGAAGTTGGGAGATGAAAAATCAAGAATTTTAAACAACTATTCTATAGCTTCCCCAAAGTCCAGAATTTGCTGTTCTGTAGATCCCTCAGGAGGCTAACCTAGTCCCTTCTCCATCCTCAGGGGGCTAACCTGGTCCCTTCTCCATTCTCAGGAGGCTAACCTAGTCCCTTCTCCATCCTCAGGAGGCTAACCTAACCCTTCTCCCATAGTTCCTGTAAATTAGTGGCTGGTTCTCCAGGACTGACCAGGACTGACCAGGACTGACCAGGACTGGTTGGTTTTATGTCTGAAAGTGTTTTTTCTTTCTCATCAGGAGTCCCTCTAGTGTTGGATTGTGTTTCAGTTTTGTAGTATTAGCAGTCACTTATCAGTACTAGAGTTCTTATGTAGTAAAAGCTGCAAACAGTGATAACTGAGTCTGTTATTCCAGCTGACTTAGAACCACAGCCTCTGAGGAAAGAAGTTTTCATCTAAAGAATCTGCTGTCTTCAACTCTATTTTTGTTTGAATTAATATCCTCTATGACACTGGTTAGCAGTGACAGGATTTGATATTGAGATTTTCAGTATAGTATCTATTGAGTAGTTGGTAACAGTTAAACAGCAAATTCCCTATAGTTCGTGCAGCTAGGGTGTGGTCTTAGAGTACTTAGTCATTTCTCAGCTTGTTAGGGTTTAGTTTGTGTTCAAGTCCACATGCACTTGCTTACCTGGGTACGGTGGAGCTGCTTTAAGGCCTTGCCTTCTTGCTTTCTCTTGTTTCTTTTTCTATGGTGTTGGGGTGACTCTTACTATGGGGGCTGAACCCAGGGCCTTAAAATACATGCTAGTCAAGTGCTCTGTCGTGATCAATTTGAACAATAAAGTCTAAAATATGTCTGTACTAAACTTTTAGTATAGGTAGTTTATTGAAGACATTGGGTTTGTTGTTGTTTCCCTCAGGAATAGGTACTCTTTCAAGATGCAGTCTTGCTTAGTCTATGTTTGGTAGGCCTGGCAGGCCTCAGGCTCCTGACAGACCTTGCCATGGTATCATGTGCTAGGATTTACAAGTGTGTGTACCCCACCCCTTTTGTAGAAAGGAGGCTTGGAGACTAAGGATACTGTTTGGTCAGGTTTCTAGTTACAGTAAGGTTTCGATTCAGAACTGCCCACTTTCCATCTGAGCATCCCAAAGCATCCTCTGTCATCAATGTTTGTACCATGATGATACTTCTGTAGCATTTGAAAGAATACTTCTGAATCCTAGTCACCTCTTAAGTATTTTAGTTCAAGCAAATAGCTGAAGATGGCAGCCCAGAAAGTAGAGGTTGTCCAGCTCAGTGAGATTCTGTAAGGAGACGAATAGGAGAGATTTTCCTGAAGTGTCAAAGCGGCTGTCTGTCTGACACCATGACCCTTCGTGTTCTCACTGCTGTTTTTAGAGCTTGTTTAACCTCAGCCTGAGACTGTTGCTGAGGACATAGAGGACATTAAATTGAGACAAAATTTAAGGTTTAAAAAAAAAACAAAAACAAAAAAACAAAAAACATTCTTGTGTGTATGTGTGAGTGGGTGGGTGTTGTGTGGGTGGGTGTTTTTTGCCTGCCTATTTGTGCACCACAGGCAACATTGAATTTCCTGGAACTGGAGCTACAGATGTTTGTGAGCCACCATGTGGATGCTGGGACTCTAACCTGGGTCTTCTCTCTCCAGCCCATAATATAGTGTGTGTGTGTGTGCATGTGCCTGTACATGTGCGTGTACATGTAAAGTGGTCCTCAAGGAGATCAAGAGACAACTTTTGGAGATTGCCTCTCCAGGGATGGAACTCAGGTTGTGAGACTTAGCAACAAGCATCTTAACCACTAAACCATTTCACCAGCCCAGAATTTGCTTCTCAGTAATTTACCAGCATTTTGAAGTTTTAAGTAATTTTTGAAAGTAGTTGTGTGACAAATGTTCCGAGTGACTAGAAGCCTTTTTCATGCTGTGCCTCACTGTGGTGCTCCAGTGCTTTGGGTCTAACACAGAGCCCTCCAAGGCTTTGGGTCTAACACAGAGCCCTCCAAGGCTTTGGGTCTAACACAGAGCCCTCCAAGGCTTTGGGTCTAACACAGAGCCAGGGTGGTCTGATTGAGCCACTTTGGGCAGTGCAGATGGTATCACATCTGTACCTCTTCCTGTACTAAGGCTATCTCATGTAAAATACATCATTCATTCAAATTCAACAATGTAAGAGCAAGGCTCTGGGGCAGTAGTTATTAAACTAGTCAGATTCAGCTCCTGAACACATCTAGAATTCCTTTTAAAGGAGGGTCAGAGCAGGAATACAAGCCAGCTCTTAGGATTTCACAGCATAGTGTCTTTGTTGGCTGTGAGTTTGGTGTGCTGAAATGATAACTTAATGTTTGTTCTCTTATTATCCTGGCCTCTACAGCCAGCACTGCAGTTAGATTGTATTTATATGTGCACGCACATGCATGGATTAGATTTTTGAAGACTAATTCTCTTTCCTCTTAACCCATAGTCTTGGCTAGTATTTGAAATTCATTATTGAATTGATGATTGTGCTATGTCTAGTGCTTTGGAGACGTAGCTAAATGTGAACTTATTGCTACATACCCTGTAATTTCCAAGGCAGTCTCAGTTACAACAAGCATTTAAAAACGTTTAGTCTTGAGTGTGTGTGTGTGTGTGTAGTGTATACAGATGAGAACACGTGTGCTGTATATAGCACACATGAGGTCGGAGAACAGCTGGTTCTCTCCTTCCACAGTGGGTTCCTAGGATCAAACTCAAGTTATCAGGCTTGCTCAGTTTTAAGAGGCATTTTGTTGTGTATTTATTTACTTATTTGAGAGAGGGTCTCATGTAGTCCAGGCTGGCCTCAAACTTGCTGTGTATGTGAAGGCCATCTTGAATGTCCGACCGCCTTCACCTCCAGTTGCCCACCGCATCCTGGCTGTGCAGTGCTAGGGACCAAACCCAGGGCTCCCTGCACACTAAAGCACTGTGCCAAGTGAGTCACAGCCCAAACAAGGGGTCTGCACATCAGCACTCTATGACGTAAGTCTGCGGAGCCTGGTGAACTTCAGAGGGGTGGTCTGTGACTCTCCTAAAACAGCGACAGGCTTGGAAGGTTTGCGCCATCTCCTCAGGAATGGTCTGCTTTCTTTTTCCCTCCTACCATAAATTCCTTCATTTTTGGCAGTTAGTTAGTTTCGTCTTCTTTATGGTATAAAATTCATACAGCAACCTTGAGGCAGTTCTAAGATGGAAGCTGCGAACATCAAACTTCAGAGCTGCATGTTTCCAAAGGCCATTCTCCCTGGTTTCTTGTTTGTTTTTTTGTTTGTTTGTTTTATTTTGTTTTTGGTTTTATTTTTAAAGAGATAACTAATTTTTTCTCACTATGCATTACAAAAAAATTTAACCATCTCGTGATAAATTCAGCCATAAAGGCTTTGGTGAATGTTCCTTTAAAGCCATGTGTGAATGGCTAAGACCAGGTGTCTATAGCCTGGCTCCATGGGTGGTCAGAAGGTATTGAGCACCTGAGTTCAAGACTACCCTGAGCTGCATATTGAGACTCTGCTCTCTTAAATTGAAAGAAAAAGAAATGATGAGCTTCCTCTCCCACAGAGTCCCCACCTGGTCTTCTGGAGCTCATTTTAAGAAGCTTTTTTCTCTCACACAGGATTTTTTTTTTTTTTTTTTTTTTTTTTTTGGGTTCGGTGAAAACTGAATGCATTCTGTCAGTGCCTAGAGAGATGTGGCATGTATTCTGTCTTGTGCCTCTGTCTGTGTTCCTACCCTCCTGGTCCTGGCACATTTTACAGTTAATAGTGGTGGAGTGGGTGTCTTGTGCTTTCGTTTGAGACTCACTGATCTGATGATGTCAGCCCATCGCTCTTCTGATGTGTATGGAAGAGAAACTGACATTATGTTAGAGGCAGAGCCATCTTGATAAACGCCCTCAGCGTCCTGTGTAATTTTGTTTGTACTATACATGAGCCTAGATGGCTTTTGTTGTTACTTTCGTGTTTTGTTTATGCAGCCTTGATGTGTATCCAGGCTGGCCCTTAGCTCTGGAGCTAACAACCTTACCTCATCCTTCTGAGTAGCTGAGACTTCAGGTGTGTGCTAGCATGCCTGGCAGCCACCTATGGTAGGCATTTTTAATTTTTTGTTTTGTTACTTTGTAGTCCAGGCCAGCCTCTAAATTCTTGATCCTTTTACCTTAGTCTCTTAAGTGTTTAATTTACAGGTCTGATCCACCATACCAAGCTGATACAGAATCTAAGAGATTATGTTTCAAAGACATATTCATACACATATTTTTTTATGTGTATGGGTGTTTGCTTGTTTGAGTGTGCACATTTGTGCCTGGTATCCTTAGAGGCCAGAAGAGGGTGTTGGTGGATCTAATGGGATTGAGTTATAGAACTCAACTTCCATCTTTGTAAGGGCTCCAAGTACTCTTTAACAGCTGAGCCATCTTTTCAGCCCTGAACTTGCAGCTTTATTCCCAATATAATCTTAATTTTATCATGACCATGGGTTCCTAGAAGTCAATGTAGTAATTATTTGTCTTGTTATTGTGACAAAAACCTGACAAAAGCAACTTAAGGATTTTCTCTGATTCTCGGCTCCCAGAGGCTCCAGTAGATGGTGCAGACAGATCGGGGAGGAGCAGGAGGCTTACATTATTACCTCACAGCCAAGAGGCAGACAGTGGAGTGCAGAACTGTCTTTGTCCTTCTTATGCAATGGAGACCTCACATTAGAGTCGCTCTCCCGCCTCAGTTAACCCTGTTTAGAAGCTCCTCACAGACCGACTCTAAATCCCTTCAAGTTGACAATCAGATTAACTATAAATCATTTGCCTCCTCTAACTGAACAGACTCAGGACCCCCACACCCCACAAGTATGTTGCTGGGATTGCTAACCATTTGTGGGATGCTCTAGTGAAGAAGGTGCAGTACATATTTTCTGAGAGCTGTTTTTGAACATTTGAGACAGGTCTTCAGTTTGAAAAACTCTGTCTTTTTTCCTGTTCTCATCACGTATTTCCTTCACATTCCTTACGGATCATGTTTATCCCTCCACATAGAGTTATTACATGGCAGTAATACCTCTGCAGCCCTAGTGTGTGAGAGGCTGAGACAGGCAGTCTGTGCTGGACAGCACACCAAGACCAAGGGCTAGAGGTATAGCTAGTCACTGTTGTTGCCCAGCACGTGAGAGGCTCTGCATGTGCGAGGCTCTGGATCCACGGCCCAGCACTATACACATGAAAAATTACTTTGGCTTTTTCACAGTTTGGTGTTCATATACAATTTTTGGTGGGGGTTGGGAGTTGTGTCGTGTGTGGGGTAGGTCTCATATCATAGCCCAGGCTGGCATGGGATGTAATATAGTCAGTCAGACTTTGAACTCAGCCATACTGCTTCCCCCTTCCTGAAAGCTAGGATTACAAGTATGACCTACCTAACAATCCGCCCATTTTCTAACACATAAATTTAATCCTTTGTGGCTTAACTTTGTGATTGTATACTATCTTTAGATGACAGTTCTCCTACTTTGTATGTATTTACTTTGATGTATGAGTAGTTGCCTGCATGTGTGTGTATGTGTACCAGTACCAAATGCATACCTGCTGCCCACACAGGTATTGTTGGCATTGGATGTCCTGGAATTGGTTACAGAACGGTTGTGAGCCGGTTGTGAGCCATCGTGTGGTACTGGGAAGCAAACCCCGTACAAGAGCAGCCGGTGCTCTAACCACTGACATCTCTCCTGCCTCCTCCCATGTGTCTGTGAGCTGGAAGTATACATAGTATCTAACCAGAATACATGGAGCTTTTGAAAACTAGATTTTGGCCATCGCTGTGTGAAGTTGTCTGGGTTTGAGCTGCCTAACTGATAATCTCACCACATTCCTGGAAATTGAGTGTGATAGGCGCCCCTGCCGGCCGAGCTTCCGATAAGTACCGTCAGCTTTCTGCACTGCGGTTCCTCATGGGGGCAGCAAGGACGCCACCACCAACTGACACTGTCCTCAGAGAACATTAGGCCTTTCCCTTCTCCTAACCACAGTCTACCTTTTAAATGATGCTTGAGCATTTGCTCTTCAACATGTGAGTGAGGGACTATGTGCTGTTACAGAATCTGTCAGCAACTAGTCCTCTTTGTTTTGGCTTTTTAAGATAAAAACTGTGTGTGTTTGTGTTCCTGTGTGTTCGTTCGTCAAATTCTTCATCCTTCTACCTCAGCTTCCCAATTGTTGCGCTTAGAAGCATGCACTACCATACTACATTCACGTTTTTCTATTATAAAAGTTATATACATGTTTGTTATGCAGAATCTTGGGACACTTCTGTTCAATGCATTTCTTATTGAAAGGCTTCAGTGACCGCTATCTTCGTCTTCCTTTGCTCTTGTCTACTTGACCTCTTTTTTTTTTTTTGGTTTTTCGAGATAGGGTTTCTCTGTGTAGCCCTGGCTGGCCTCGAACTCAGAAATCCGCCTGCCTCTGCCTCCCAAGTGCTGGGATTAAAGGTGTGCGCCACCACTGCCCAGCTTCTACTTGACCTCTTATCTACTGTTTTGCAGGCACTCCAGCTGTACATTTCTGAGAAATTGAACTTACCTCTGCCTCCTCCCTGTCAGCAGATCTGACCAGCCATCTCCTTGCCATCCGAAGAGGAACTGTTCTTCATGCCGTTGTTGAAGCCATAAATTTGAGGATCCTGGATGCTTCTCCACCCTCTAATTGTAATGGAATTAGAATCTTGCCTGTTTTTAAACCATCTCTCTACTGTTAGGCTCTTGGTGCGCACTCTTCTCACTTGCCTGTGTTTCCCTGAACATCTGCTTTTGAGCCTCTGAGGACTTTGTATGTCTTCAAGGTTTAGCTTAGAAAAGTAAAGCCTCTCAGACCTGTTTCACTCTAGCTCAGTGCCGGGAGCCTGACCTCTAAAATGCCCACTCCTCCTCTCTCCTTCCCTCCTGGCTCTCACAGCACCTGTACCAACCTACATAACCCTGTGTGGTCTGTAGTAATTTAGTTTTCTGTTTCTTTGTAGCGGTCACTGTGTCTTATAGTTGTTTAAGTATCCAGTCCTGACAGATGAGTAATACTAAGTAGTTAGAAGGAAATGGACATTTGTGGGTAGATATTCATGTGAGTGAGTTCTGGAGCTGTTATGTTTTATGGACTTCATTGCTTTACATTTGACTTGGGATGTGATTAGCTTCCATCTTTCTGGTCCCATCTTAACAGTTCTATCAACAAGCTTCCCAAGTGGGAAATATGACAGGACAAAGCAGGAGTGAAGAACTGACAGATTGACCTGTGGCCATCCAGTGCAACCGGGATAAGATGCTTGCTCACCTAGCAGCTTTGCCAGCAGTGCAGGGGAGGGCATAGTTTAGTGACTAGGTAGGGACCAGGGAGGAGGAGGAACCCAAGTGACTTAGTCTCTGGTTTGTTAGTGTGGGTACCTGAGGCTGTCAGCAACTAGTAGTGTTGGGTTTTGACACATCCAGGTGAGCTGGGCTACCACACAGTAGGTTCTGAAGGTAGGCAAGTATGCCCCAGGAAATGGCAGGATGAGGAGTCACCATGTGTGGGAGCTAATTAGAGGTAGGAATAGTCATCTAGACATCACCTGAAAGGAATCATGGTCTGTAAAGAGAATGAACCTCGAGGGCCTCTACTGTCTAAGAGCTAGGAAAGAATAGAAAAGAATCTGAGCAGCCAAGGTTGAAGATTTGGCCAATAAAAAAACTGATTCAGTTAAATTTGTTTCAAGGAGAAAGACAAGGAGATACATTTTTTTTTTTTTTTTATCCAGTTAGGAGAGATGCTTCAGCACAGACTGTTTCCTTGGCTTTCTGTTACAAAGTTCTGCCTCACTCCTGATAACCTCCCCAGCCCAAAGCCAAAGTTACCCCTCCCCCAGTTCCCTTTGCTGGATGCAACAGACACACAGTTACCAAAGCTCTTGCAAACCTTAGTATAAGGTTTAAAACAGAATCTGGGCCTAATCCCGGGAAAACTGATGAACGACCCCACCCAGCTTAATTTCCAAGGACCTTTCTGAGAGTGAGAAGCTGGTATGTAGGTGCTGTGTAGGTTTACATTTTATCTAAGAACAAGAGAGGAGGCTTGTGTAGAGCAAACTGTGTGTAAAGCAGGGTCATGGAGCCCAAGCTGCTCTCAAAATCACTACAGCTGAGGGTGTCCACCTCTGACACTGTCCTTACAGCCTCAGTCCTCATCCCCCTGCCTCTGTATCTACAGAAGGCGCTGGAACTGTAGGCATGTGCCACCATGCCTGGCTAATTACAGCGACCTTTTATAATCGGATTTTGAGGGCTGGGATGTAGTGATGGAGTGTTTGCAAGATCCCGATAACGTGATGAAGAGACTGGTGGCCACAGAAGCCTGGGTGGAACTTTCCGCTGTGCTTGTCTCTGGCGTGGGATGCGGGAGGCAAGGTGCTACCATCTGTTTTTATTTTTGGAGGTTTTGTAACAGATGCACTGGCACCCTGCATTATATCCTTAATTAACCACAGATCTAAACCAAAACTAAGATTTTTGTAGTCTTAAGTCTTACCAGTCCTACTTTTTATTTCAGAACTGCTGAGTGTCCACCAAGGGAAGGGGAAAAGTTGACACTCCTCCTCCTAGTCTTCAGCCAGCAGCAACGCAAACGCGCTTCCTAGGCCTCCCTCCCCAGCAGTCAGGTAGATTCTGGACACCTCTGCTCCTCTTTTCCTCCTCTGGGATACTTCCAGTTTATCTCGCTAAACTGTTCATTCAGTTACTGTCAGTAGAGCAGACTTTACAGATTATTTGCAAACAAAAACCTTCCCTAAGGTTTCTCTGTGTAGCCCTGGCTGTCCTGGAACTCACTCTGTAGACCAGGCTGGCCTCGAACTCAGAAATCCGCCTGCCTTTGCCTCCCAAGTGCTGGGATTAAAGGCATGCATCACCACTGCCCGGCCTCAAATGTTTCTTTAATTTGATTAATTAATTATTATTGTTTGTTTTTAACTGACCTATTCTAGTTATGGTTACTATTACTGGGATGAAACCCTGTGACCAAATGCAAGTTGGGGCTTACACTTCCACAGTGCTGTCCATCATCAAAGGAAGTCAGGGCAGGAACATGGAGGCAGGAGCTGATGCAGAGGCCATGGAAGGGGACTGCTTATTTATTGGCTTGTTCCTTGTGGCTAACACAGCTTGCTTTCTTATAAAACCCAGGACCACCACCCAGGGCTGGTCCCAACAACAGTGGGTTGTGGCCTCCCCCAGTGATAAACTAAGTAAGAAACTGCCCCACAGGCCTGTCTGCACTCAAGCCTGGTCTGACAGAGGCATTTTCTCAGGGGAGGCTCCCTCCTCTCAGATGACTACAGCTTGTGTCACAAGGACATAAACCTAGCCAGCGTAACACACAGCACCTAAAATACTGTGAGAGGGAGGGAGGCAGTACAAAGGAGCATACATTTACTCACAGGGGCTCTGTAATAAGATCATTATGTGATAATTTATCATGTCTCCCAACCCCCATTGCTTTCATTTCACATGAAAACCCAGCACATAGTTGGCTCAAAGAGACAGCACTCAATAGGACTCTTCTTTATGTATCATTTTGTTCTTGAAGAATTCTGGGTAGTTCTTTTGGGAAGACTACATTATCCCATATGATAGAAAGATATTAAGCTGTTATGGTGCAGAGAAGGGGAAGCTCTCAACCACACTTAGGTTCTGGGGTGTCAGAGACCAATCACAGTGATCTTAAGATCCACCCCAGGACGGAGAGATGGTTCCTGGGTACAGGCACTTGCCACCAAGCCTGGGGCCTGAGCTGATCCCTGGGATTCACAGGGGAAAGAGTTTCTATTTCCATAGTTAGAAGACAGTTGAGACTGGGCTAGAGAATCCTAGAAGTCAGCACTGATACCTGAAGGCAGTTAAAGGCTGCTCTGCCACAGGCGCTCATAAATGTAGAGCCTGTGGGAAGGATTATACTTAGTTGCCCCTGGAATGCATGTCTTGCGCAATAATCTCAGCCAGAGTGCACCTCTCCGTGCATAGGTCTGAAAGTGCTGTGGTCTCACTCCCACAAACGTGACTACAGATTTATTACATGGGTAGGATTACTTTACAGGAGACCAGACATCCCTGGAAAACACACTCTTCAATCCCAGGGAGCTTTTTAGCAAGGGTATGGACCAACTATATCTAGTGTTTCAACCCTTCTGTTAACATTTCCACTCAGACCCAGAGTGGAAGGACCTTGCCCAAGTTGTACCCACCCTCGCTAGCTCATCTACGCAGACACCAGGGCACAGGCCGGCGGCAAGGGGTCCTCTTCCTGTCACACTCTGAAATGCCTCCCGTCCTCAGCCCCACCAGGAAAGAAGGAAAAAAAGGCACAATGTTTCTTGTTTTTGTTTTGTTTGTCTGAATTAGTTCAAACTTTTTTAGAATAAGGAGTATGACCTCTGTTTTCTTTAAGATAGCTACAGAAGATTGAATAGTTTAAGATCTGATACTTGGTCTTAGCCAAGGGGCAGTAAGGATGTATGTAGTTCGTGTGAATGGATGGCTATGGAGTCAGAGCACATGACAGACAGGTGACAAACAGCCAGACAGCCAACACTCTGGGAATGGTTGAGGAAATAATAACTATTATAAATAAACTAACTAGTTTTATATGTAACCAATAAAAGGCTAGCTGTAACGAACTAGAAAGATAAAGATTAAAAATATCCTAGGGCCTTAGAGTTGCTGCCACACCTTTAATCTTAGCAACTGGGAGGCAGGCAGCTCTTTCGTGGGTGTCAGGCCAGCCAAGATTATGTACTGAGACACTCAAACCAACCCACCAAACAAAACAGTCTACTAGAGTCAGGCATGGTATGCATGCCCAGACTCCCAGCACTGAGGGAAGCTGAGGCAGGAGGATCACAAGTTTAAAACCAGCCTGGGTTAGGTAGTGAGAACTAGTTATGGAGGAAAGGGTGGTGCTGCTGGGTCTGGTAGAGCACTTGCTTAGCATCCCCAGAGTCCTGGGTTCAACTCCCAGCACTGCCTGTAACCTCGGGATTGTGGAGGTAGGAGGATCAGAGAGTCAAGGCCAGCCTGGCCTACATGAAACCCTATCTCCTAAAACCATGACAAAATGAACCTAGGGAATGTAGAGGAGTTACTATTTCCTACCTCTGTGCCAAGATGTGATTTTTTTTTTAAGTTTCAGGAAATTGAACTTTAAAGGATTAATTTACATTAACCATTAGCCCTTCCTATAACGTATCATTCAAAGAATCAGCTTATTTTCTGGCTGTTAATTCCACAGAAAGTGGTTAGTTTGCTTCTGTTCTAATTGATTTGTGTATTAGAAATGAGCTGGAAATATGACTTTTGGTAAAGATGTTAGAAGTTGGGAAAATACATTTCTCTTGCAGCAAGATACCTAAATCAGCTCTGTTCTCTCCGTTCCAGGGCATCTGTTATGCACCTTAAGCCATACTGGAAACTCCAGAAGAAAGAGCGCCCTCTTGAACTCAGCAGGGACACACTGCGAACGCCTATGAGCCACGGAAACACCGACAGTGATGAGAAGGGCAGAGCTAGCTACATGAAGCCAACCGTCTTTCCTTCAGCCTCCTTTGCCAAAGCATCATCGAGAAAACCTTTTGGGACCCTCTCTCCAAATGCTCCGTGCAGTATGAGTGGGAAGAGCCCTGCGGAGAGCAGCCTGAATGTTAAAGCCAAAAGGAATGTGCCGTCTGCAGCAGCGCACCAGAGTGAGGAAGGACTGCCTGCGAGCTGGGCTATTGTCAAACCTGGAAACACGAAGGAGAAGATTGCATTCTTTGCAGCCCACCAGTGTAGCAATAGGATAGGTTCTATGAAAATAAAAAGTTCCTGGGATATTGATGGGAGAGCCACTAAAAGGAGGAAAAAATCAGGGGAGCTTAAGAAAGCCAAGTTACAGCTAGAAATGATGAGAGAGATCAACAGCCAGTGCTACCAGGCCGAGCCCTTCGCATGTGGCGTTGAGCACTGTTCTGTGCATTGCATGAGTGACAATGGGGACGGCGTCTATGCTGCGAGGCCTCTGTCAGTGATACAGATGGTTGCCTTCCTCGAGCAGAGAGCCACTGCGCTGCTAGCTAGCTGCACAAAAAACTGCACAAATTCACCTGCCATTGTGAAGATTTCTGGCCAGTCCCGAGGTATGCCACCTGCACCTGAGCCCTACTCTGCTCCAGAAATTTGTGAAGAACCCAAGGCAAGAGAAAATCCTGAGACTGGCAGACCCCAGAGTGAGCCAGTCCGTGTCCTTGACATGGTAGCCAGGTTGGAGTCTGAGTGCCTGAAGCACCAGGGCCAGCGGGAACCGGGGAGCTTGTCACGGAATAATAGCTTCCGTCGAAATGTAGGCAGGGTGTTGCTCACAAATGGTTCTCAGGCCAGTGACAAAAATGAAGAGGGCTCTGCAGACACACCCGACACTCAGGTACACCCCTTGCAGCCGGCATCTGTGGGTGAAGGCCCCTCCGTAACTGACCATCATTCTGCAGGGGACCTGGCCTGGGATGGTACTTCTCAGGGCTGTGGCTCATTGCCAGCAAGTGTGAGCTTCCACACGGACAGCACAGAGTTAGAGCCAGGTCAGCAAACAGCTGTGAAAAACTGCAGCCGGGATGATGTAGAAATGGCAGAGGAATTAGATGAATTGCCTACAGATGCTGCCAGTTGTATAAGTAGAGAGCTTGTAACCCTCACAAACCACAATCCTGAGCAGAGACAAGAACCTCTGTGCATCAGCATCACCGTGTGCTCAGTAGAGAAAGCCCAGCCGTCTATATCAGACTCCCTTGAAGAGCCTCTTCCTGGGATGCTGTTCTTTCTGTCACCTGGACAGGACCAGCAAGAACACCCCAAATTGAGTGAACACCCAGCACCAGAGGCGTCAGAGGCCAGTCAGGCTCAAGATAGTGCTGAGGGCAGCAGTGCGTGTGAGGAGAAAGATGCCTCTGTGGAGCCGCTCAGCCCAGCAGCCTCCGGAGGAGGGGGTACCTTACTGGTGCTTGAGGCAGCCACTTGCAAGAAGCAGGTGTCTCAGGACTTCCTGGAGACCAGGTTTAAAATCCAGCAGCTTCTGGAGCCTCAGCAGTACATGGCATGCCTGCCTCACCACATCATGGTGAAGATCTTCAGGTTACTCCCTACTCTGAGTTTAGCGATTCTTAAATGTACCTGCCGCTACTTCAAGTCCATCATTGAATACTACAACATCAGGCCAGCAGATTCTCGGTGGGTTCGAGACCCACGCTATAGAGAAGACCCTTGCAAGCAGTGCAAGAAGAAGTATGTGAAAGGGGATGTGTCCCTGTGCCGGTGGCACCCCAAACCCTATTGCCAGGCTTTGCCATATGGGCCTGGGTACTGGATGTGCTGCCACCAGTCTCAGAAGGGCTTTCCTGGCTGTAAGTTAGGCCTTCATGACAATCACTGGTTACCTGCCTGCCATAGCTTTAATCGGGCAATCCATAAAAAATCAAGAGGGAGTGAACCGGAAGAGGAGTACTGAAGTCCACGAGAGAGGCAACAGGACTGTGAAACACCTGGGTCACCCTTCAGGGGTGTGACCTTGCCCGGCCCTTCTGGATCTCTGCTCAGAGCTGACTGCCACTGCTCAGGCACTTCAAACTCTGTTTCCCAGCTGTACAAGAAATTAGTTCCATGGTTTTGTAGAGTGGTGCCTCACATTTAACCTATCCAGCTGTGAAGAACTCTTGCCTGTTTTCCTCCATCAAGGACATTCAGAGGTCACCAGGTTCTCCACAAGGGGATCCTGACATGGTCCAACACTGGCTCTGCATTTGGAGTGAGAGAGAAGGAAAGCAAAGCTTTGAGAATTATGCCTCAAAAAGAAAAACCAGGCACCTTCCCCTAGACCTTGTATGCTTGTTCTTGTGAGAATGGATTGGAGATGGATGTGCCCTGCGGTGTTTACAGTGTATATAATGGTTGTGTTTGCATAGGGCTGTGAACGTGCACATTGAACCCGAGCGCCTTTACCTGTAGATGAGTGCTTTGGCCCCTCTGTAAATAACGTGATTAAAATTCAGTATTGTATATTATGAACAGCTGACTAAACATAATCACCACAGAATAAGACAGTATCATATAATAGATTAAAATGTTGTGCATCCTTTTGTCTGGTTAAAAATTTTTTTAAAAAACTTCAATAAAAAAATAAACATTTTAAATGAGGCCTGGCCTTAAGATTTTATTAACTTTATGAATGTTCGTGTAAATGCAGGCAGTGGTGGAGGAGACCAGAAGAGGGTGTTGGACCCCTGAAACTGCTGTGCGGAATCTGGGTATTCTGCAAGAGCGACAAGTTCTCTTCACTGCCGAGCCATTATAGCCCAAAAATTTACTTTGTGCATGTACGTGTGCTTGCTCTCGAGTGTAAGCACACAAAGGCGCAGACTCCCCACTACAGCAAGCAGTTGTGAGCCGCCCAGTGAACTGAACCAGATTCTTCTAAGTCATCTGTCCAGATCCTGGTATGTCAGGGTTTTGAAGGTTCTTATGCATTAAGTTGTAATAAAAAACAACAAACCTTTGATGTGTGTGGGTATTTTGCCTACATTTATGTCTGCCTCACATGCTTGCCTGTGCCAACAGAGGCCAGAAGAGGGCATCAGCTCCCTTTGAACTGGAGTCTGAGCAGGTCTGTAAGCCCTCATGGTTGATGGCAATCAAAAACCTAGTCCTCTGAAGAACAGCTACGCTCTTAACTGCAGTCACCTCTCCAGCACCCTTGTTAGGGACCTTTTAAAGTTTTGTTTTCAAGCCAATTGTGACTCATGCCTGTAATCCCAGAGCTCTGAGGGCAAGCAAAAGAATTGCTGAGTTTGAGGCATGCGTGGGTTACAAGGGGAAATACTTCAAATGCACCCCAATACAAGGTTATTTAGAATAAGGGAGGTTAACTTTTTATGTTACAAAATCATCTTTCCTTAAATTGTAAATTTAAATTTTTTATAGGCTTTTAACATTTTGAGTTTGTCCAGTGCCTGCCATGTTCCCTGAATAGGAAAGTAATATTCAGGATTCCCACAGCCTGTCTGTCAGACTCACTTAGAAACCACTGGGAATCTTCAGGCTTATGGATATGAAGCTGGGGCTCTAAAAACAAAACCCCAAAACCAGATTGGTCTGAAATATCAAAAACAACAAAGAAAACCTTGTCAGCCTAAGTTGCAGGCAGGGAGGACAGATGACAAGCGTGAGTGACAGGCAAGGGCAGGAGTTACCTTGGAGAAGGATACACAGTGATCAGGACCCGCAGGGAGCAGAGGGGAGGAGGGCTTTAGCTAGAGGCAGCTTGGCCTGTGTTAAGCAGAGGGGCGGTAAGGCCAGTGGCTTCCAAACTAGTTCCAATCTAGTTTTGATTTTTAAGATTGTGTGTGTATACAAGTGAGTGCATTTGTCCTTGTAAGCCAGAAGGTGTCAGATCTCCTGCATCTGGAATTACAAGCAATTGAATTACAAGAGTGTTGACTGCCAAACTTGGGTCCCTGGCTCCTAACTGCTGAGCCATCTCTCTGGTTTGGGTTTTTTATCCTTCACAGTAACTGCTGACAGCAGGCTGAAACTGTAGTGACCCCATGCCAGAGAGGCCACTCCCTGAAAGCTGGACCATGCTATGCTTGCCTGGAAACTCAGACTTGGTCTGACACCAACACAAGTGGCTGGGAACAGCTCGTCTTCAAAACATCTGCTATTGGCTTGTGCCAAACTGGCAATGAGCGTCCTGTTTGTTGTGACTCATAATTGGGATTAAAGGAGATAACACAGGACAACCAAGAGTATGACGTACCTCACGCACTGTGTTCAGCCTTTGCTGCCTGTGGTTCGCCCACACGGGCACACAAGATAGCTCTGGGTTTTCATGAGTCAGCATTCCTGACCTGGTTATCACGTTATGCAGCTGTGTGAAGCTGGGCTCACTGAGAGCAGGGGCATAGGAAGGCCCCAGCTCACTTGGCCTTACCTCAGAAATAGCCTGCTCTGAATTGTGGCAGGACATGCTTCCCAGTGCTGAACAGAGGCTTCTGCTGGTGGCATCAGCCACCCACCACCACCAAACCCACCCCACCCAACACCACCCCCATGCTGGACTACTGCCAGAATGTAATGCTGTTTTTTGAGACTCTGTGGCCCCCTAGTGTTGAGTGTAAAAATAACCCACTCTTTGATTTTTGGTTTTGCAAGTTAGTGGGTGTGTAGATGTCTGTATACCACATGCATGCAGTTCTGTGGAGGCCAAAAGGGCATTATGTCCCCTAAGTCAGAGTTATAGACAGCTGTTGGCTGTCCTGTAGGTGCTGGAAACTGAATCCCAGTCCTGGAGGAGCAGCCAGTGTTAACCACTAACAGTCAGAAGCCCCCAGGAAAATGGCCCACCCTCATGTCAAGTGTTCCCATCCTGCACTGTGAAAGGATCACGAAATAAACACTCCTTTGGCTGGGGTCCTACCCTCCCCAACCAAAGAAAATGTCCACTCTCCGCTCTTACAGGAGGTGCTGCTACACCTTAGTGTTTACCCCACCTCTCATTTCAACTCGGTCCTTCATTGAAACTGGGAATTGGGTCCCTATCCCATTCCTGAGATGGTTGGACACTCTCTTGTACCAGCTGGGAAAGGAACCAAGGGCAAGTGTATTGTACATGTACATGGCAGTACATAACAATTCCAGAACACAGGAGGATCATCTCTCTGAGGCCACCCTGGGCTACACAGTGAGACCTCTTAATTAAACCCCCCAACATAACGTGCTTGCTGATGTCTATTCATCCTATAAATTGGTGGCCCTACTGCAACATCTGCTGGAAGTCAATCCCATCCCTCTGCTTTGTTGGCCAGGTGCCCCCACGTGCCCCTCTGTATCTGTGTGTGGGGTTCCCTGGACTCACAGGGTAGCTAGTTTGCGTTCCTACCCACCTTCTGTGCCTCCCACAGCACACGATCCATGATTGCGTCCCATCTTTGATCAGCAGTCCCTCTAGAGTTAAGCCAAATCCCCAACCCTTTAAACATTTTTTTAAGAGATGGTCTTAGGTAGCCTAAGTTATCCTTACAATTATGATCCTCCTGCCTCAGCCTTCTGATAGCTGGGATTACAAGCATGTACCACCAGACCTGGCTTGCTAGTACCAATTCAATATGATGAGTGTGGCAGCTTTGGACAGCTCTGGCTCATTCTGTAATTGTCTATGAAGGATGAGAAACC
The DNA here is from genome assembly GCA_028551405.1 of Uromys caudimaculatus. Classification (NCBI taxonomy): domain Eukaryota; kingdom Metazoa; phylum Chordata; class Mammalia; order Rodentia; family Muridae; genus Uromys; species Uromys caudimaculatus. The sequence goes on along the minus strand of CM052708.1, from coordinate 67,476,996 downwards.
TGAGAGAACTTAAAAGGCCCTTTACCTCTGGACATAGCTGATCCCAGGATACCAGGCTTGTCTAGGGAAGTTCCTACAGGAGCTATGGCTATACAGCTGCTTGCTCTAGACTACTGCTGCCAGTAGCTCCCAGCAGCAGGCTGTGGGCAATGCTTACGGCCTGGCCCTGGGCTTCCCTTAGGCTTTGTCTAGTCATCTCTGCAATGTGGACTTTGCCTGTTAGCCATTTGAGGCCATCTGGACAGTTTGTACACAAGTACTCCCAGCTCTTTGCCACACCTTCAATTGCTGCCATTTCTTTGACAGACTGGCTATTTGTCTTTCTTTATCCATAGACTACTTCATATATGCCATAAAGTAATTTATCCATAGACTGCTTCATAAATGCCATAAAGACACAAAGCCTTTCTTCACACTGAAGAGTACCAATAATGAACTGATGCTATCAACTGCTTATCAGGTATGAAGGAATTCTATCCTTCAAGTCTGTCTCCTCTGTGTTCACAGAGGCTAGTGTTAGAATCTCAGAGCTAATGAAGCGCCTGTGGGAAGTGCACCATCCTTTCTGACATGCACACCACTCCGAACTTGAGGGAAGTTCACGGCCATAGCTGATGTTTGCAAAGCCTTGTGAGAAGAACATTTGTGGTTAGCTACCTTTGGGTAGCTCAAGTTTATCTATGCCTAGCTGCTGAAGCAGAACCTTAATGTCGTAGCCCCCCACCCCAGGTGGCTGGCCTTGTTACTCGTGGGTAATGGCGTAGCCCCCCACTCCAGGTGGCTGGCCTTGTTACTCGTGGGGAACAGAGCCCCTAATTAGCAGCTGGGAAGAGAAGTGGAATGGGGCAGAGACAGCATCCCTTGTGGAATAGAGAAGGAACCCGCTAAAAGCCAGTGAGGTCGACAACCTGTGATCTGATAAAGTGCTTGCCTTGCAAATCTGGCAACCAAAGTTCGACTCCTGGAATCCACAGAAAGGCCAACAGAGAATAAACTCCACAAAGCTGTCCTCTGATCTCTCCATGTTGGTTATAGCATGCATGCTCCCTCTAATAAGAATACTTTCTGTAATTACTTTTTTTAAAAAAGCAAAAAGCCATGAAACCTTTTCTCTTCCACCTTCTCTTAAACCATGGTTCTCAACCTTCTTAAGGCAGGGATGCTTTAATGTACTTTGTGTTGTGGTGAGTCCCAAACATATACTTTGTTGCAACTTTGTAACTTTGCTACTGTTATGAACTGTAATGTAAATGTGTCTTAGATGACTCTTGTGAAAGGGTCATTTGACTGCCCCCCAGGCTGGGAACTGCTGTCTTGAGGTCTCTTAGTAGAGACAAGAGAGTCTACAAGGGCATCTGTTCTAGAGCATGTGGTTTTTCTTATTCTAGTACTGGGAGTCCAACCCAGGACCACGCTAGGCAGACAGCTCACCCTGCCCTTTTAAATTGCTTCGTTTGAATTCTAATTTAGAGATGGATCTCAACTTGCTCAGGTTGACCTTGAGGTCATTCTACCTCAGCCTTGTCAGTGCTGAGTGAGCTACCATGCCTGCTCCCTCTTGAGTTTTTAAAGACAGGTCTCATGATGGAACTTGGAATACTGCCTCCTTCCAAGTACACACATTAACAGGGACGTGTCATCACACCCAGTTCTAATTATTTTTTAGGCTGGGTTTGCAAATAAAAACAAGTAGGCCCCTGAATGTTTCTCTCTGAAATGACATGCGTGTAGGAACTAGGTTCTCCAGTAAGCACTGAGGGAAAGTGGCATATGCCCAAAATTACTCTTGAAAATGTGGTGCCTACCACTGGGTAGAAGACAGCTATTAATGCACAGCATGCTGTATGCTGGCCAGGGAAGGCTAGCTGCTGAGGTGGTGAGCAGTAGGTAGACACCAGGACAAGCAGAGTTCATCTCCCTAACAGCAGGGGTATACAGTCTGTTATGCTCTTTCCTCTTCTGCCCACACTGAACCAGAAGCATTGAATCTTATGATCAGATTCTGGAATTCATTATGTAGTATGAAAGGTTGATGTTCTTTTAAAAAAAAGAGTGGCCAGATACAATAAATGAATGCTGCAGGGAGTGTAGTCCTTGGCTCCACTCTGGCCTTATTTACCATCCCAAGAGAGGTGGGAGACTGGCTGTCCAGGGTCCAAACTGGGACCCATGGCACAACCATTTCCCTGGCCAGCAGTCCTGGCTCTGGCCTCCCTGAATGTGCTAAGCAGATTCTGAAGAACAGATGACTATACTATAAAAATGAGCAAGTGCATGTGTTCAATATGAGATGTGGACATAGGGATGGACCATCCCCAGTATCTGCCAAGCCCAAGGCAAGAACAGAACACCCCCCTTCAGCCCATCCCCCCCATCACCTGTGCCCCTTTTTTGGCCCTCTGCAGAGCCTCACCTTCAAACACCTCAGGGGGTGTTTTGTTTTGTTGGGACAAGCCTCACTAGTTAGTATTCCTGGCTGCCTTGGAACTCACTCTGTAGACCAGGCTAGCCTCTAACTCTTAAGGGCTCTTCTCTGTGGAGGACAAAGCACAAGGCTTACCCTGGAAGCAGGAGTCCCCAGGTGAGTCCAAGGTAGCAGCCTTGCTTCACAAGGTCTGTGTGACAGAACCAAGGGCTGAGTATGGTGATGGGTCTGAGGGTTCAGAGGCCTGAAAAGGAATGGAATTAGATGGGATGAGGCAGGGGCATCACCAGCTGACCACTGAGCAGGAAGGAATGCCCTAGTAGGGCAAATGGGAGACAACCCAAGAACACGTCGTGTAGAACATACAAACCAGGAATGCAGTCATAGTACCAGACACTTTCCCCAACTTAAAGCTCCTTAAAGGACAGGGAGAATACCCTCCTCTGTGCCTAGAAGGAACCTATGGCCTAAATCTTGAGGCTCTTGAGAGGCCTTCGGCACTTAGATAATTCCAATTTCAGAATAGGCATTTACTTTTACTGAGAGCACGAGCAGGTGACATGCCTAAATTCTATCATTTCCCCTCTTCAGTGCAGCTCTACCTCATGATCTCCAACAGTCCAAAGAGCTGGGGAAGGAAGGCTGATCCAGTGAGCCTGAGGCAGTACTCCAGGGACAGAATCTTTACCAGGCTCACTTTGCATTTGAGGCTCACCCAGAAGAAAGCATCTCCGGCATGCTGAGTGCAGTGGAAGCTCTCAGCTCTTAGGGTCTTTCTCTAAGGCTATCAAGAGGACAGAATTCCCGGAAAGCCAGCACCAGCAGCACCCACCAGAAAGCATGGGTATTTTTCCCTGTTAATACTAGACAGCCTCCTTACTTAACTGCTGATAGGATGTCCTGCCCACCCCACCCCCGTCACTATTGACCATACACGGGAGATGCCTTCCAGCTGCTGCCGCCAAACCAATTATCAAGTACCCAACCCAAGACCATGTACTTGTTTATGCCCCAGCAACGCCTTCAGAATCTTTAAATTCAGAAAAAAAATGTACTACTAAACCCGTGTAGGAAAGCACCTTCCTCAATACCTGGGTGTCTCTGGAAGTCACAGTAAATGCTAGACCACCACGTTCAAAGGGGGCGGGGAGGTATGGAAGATGATGTGGGTGCGAGGAGCATCCACAGGCAATTGGCCCCAGCCCATTCTCACCACTTACCTTGAACCTATGGTCAAGTCCACGGCTCTTGAAAAAAAGGCAGCTTGGGCACGGTGGCACAGACCTTTACTCCCAGCACTCAGGAGGCAGGAGCAGGCAGATCTCTGAATCTGAAGTTAGCCTGGTCTATACAGAAAGTTTCAAGTCCGCCAAAGCTACATAGATGTATCTGTGTGCGCATGCTTTGCCTGCATATGTGTATCTGCAGCACAGGAATCCCGGATGCCGCAGAAGCCAGAAAGTGACAGATCCTCTGGAACTAGAGTTTGGATGGTTCTCATCAACCATGTGGGTGCTGGGAACTGAATTAAGGTCCTCTGCAAGAGCAGCAGGCACTGTTGACCTCTAGCCATTGCTTCAGCCTTTCATTTTAAGTGTATTAAATTTCTATCAGACCCTCTCTTGCACTAAAGTACTCTGTATTCCTTCCTACAAACACTAGACAACAACAACAACAAATCAACATGGCTCTTGCTGATTACCACTGCAATTCTTTGGTTGTTTTTTTTTTTTTTTGGTTTTTCGAGACATGGTTTCTCTGTGTAGCCCTGGCTGTCCGGGAACTCACTCTGTAGACCAGGCTGGCCTCAAACTCAGAAATCCGCATGCCTCTGCCTCCCAAGTGCTGGGATTAAAGGCGTGCGCCACCACCGCCCAGCACCACTGCAATTCTTTTAAGTTGCCCAGGTAACCCAGTGGGTGAAAGCACTTGCCAGCAAGTCTGCAGACCTGAGTTCAATTCCTGGGACATAGAAGACTCACTTAAGTTGCCATTTGATCTCCACACAGTACTTGTGTGCCTGCCCCAAACATACATGCACAGAAAATAATTTTTAAAACTGTTACCCTGGTGGGTTCTGTGTTTACAAAAAATTAATCTTTTCCATGATATTTTCTCACCAGAGGTCTGAGGAGAGGCGATGGCTCACAGCTGAGTGCTCATGTATCAGGCCTAGGTTCAGACTTCCTATCCTGAACCCACACCCACACCCACTGGGAAGTTGTCCTCTTCTTCCCACTGTTCACTCCCTGCACCAGACAGATTTAACCAGATAAGAAGCCTTTTCCCTGTGTGCACTACATGGTAACTTGCCTCTGGCTGCTATGTAGGAAAACGGAAAGGCGGGAACTCTGAAGCCTACATTCTCTCTGAAGAGCTTTCCATCCCAGGTAAAGCAATAGAGGGGCATGAGTAACCTTCAGTGTCCTTCCTACAGGCTCCAAGGGTTCTACCCCAGTCACTGGTACCTCTCTACCTCTAGCCAGTTCGTACACATTACCTGGAAGCTACGGGTGCCTGTCTGTACTGGCTGGTTTTGTGTGTCAACTTGACACAAGCTGGAGTTATCACAGAGAAAGGAGCTTCAGTTGAGGAAATGCCTCCATGAGATCCAATGGTAAGGCATTTTCTCAATTAGTGATGAAGGGTGGAGGGCCCCTTGTGGGTGGTACCATCTGTGGGCTGGTAGTCTTGGGTTCTATAAGAAAGCTGGCTTAGCAAGCCAGGAGAAGCAAACCAGTAAGGAACATTCCTCCATGACCTCTACATCAGCTCCTGCTTCCTGACCTGCTTGAGTTCCAGTCCTGACTTCCTTTGGTGATGAACAGCAATTGGAAATGTAAGCTGAATAAACCCTTTCCTCCCCAACTTGCTTCTTGGTCATGATGTTTGTGCAGGAATAGAAACCCTGACTAAGACACTGTCTAAGAGATTAATTACAAAAAAGGATTCTTGAAAGCTTGTAGACTCAAGGCCTGAGAAATACCTGTAACATTTTTAAAAAATATTTATTTAATGTATGAGTACACTGTAGTTGTCTTCAGACAAAGCAGAAGAGGGCATCAGATCTCATTATAGATGGTTGTGAGCCACCATTTGGTTGCTGGGAATTGAACTCAGGACCTCTGGAAGAGTAGTCAGTGCTCTTAACCACTGAGCCACCTCTCCAGCCGTACCTCTAACATTTTTTTCTCTTGCCCTGCAAGAGAGAGAGCAGGCTCCATCCATATGGGCATCTCAGAGGCTCACTCCTTTCCAGATCAAGAACAATCTGCCTTTTAGAGAATAAAACCCACAATTGATGAGCAACTATCAATTTGATAGTTTTGTTTGCCAAAGAGGAGCCATCATCATTAAAGCTAATAACCAGTCATTTTAAAAACAATTTTCTTTTGTAGCAAAAAATTCTGTTTTTGTTTGTTTATTTGGTTGGTTGGTTGGTTGGTTTTTTTGGTTTTTCGAGACAGGGTTTCTCTGTGTAGCCCTGGCTGTCCTGGAACTCACTCTGTAGACCAGGCTGGCCTCGAACTCAGAAATCCACCTGCCTCTGCCTCCCAAGTGCTGGGATTAAAGGCGTGCACCACCACTGCCCAGCTAGCAAAAAATTCTTTAAAAGTTATTCTTTATATGAAGTACTCCGGGGTTAGTTAGTTTGCACTCTTGCTACTAACATTAATGTAGCAGCAGAAATAAATTGGAACTGGGAAAAAGGCACACATAGCCAAGTACTGTTAAAGGATTTATTGCAGTAATACAACAAGAGTTTAGAAAACATCTGTATGATCACCCTGACTTGGACGTTTCAGTCGCAGCGGGGGCTCGGACATTGCAGCTCTTTCCCAATGAAGCCCTGGACCTACCCAGTGCCGACCCCCATGCCATGGAAAGTTAACATTTCTTGGTTCTATGTGAGACCATGTAAAGCAGCCGAAGTGGTACCTCTGAGTGCCTATTAGTATTACCTTATTCCAATAAATCATTTTAAAATGGAAAACATGATCAACTTCTATGGCTTTTGGTTTAAAAAAAAAAATACTAGCTTCATTTTTTTTTTTTCCATAAAGCTGTTTGTATATGGTTCTGGCACCTACACCAAAGGTTTTAATGAGCAGCAAAGAGGATGGAAAACCGAACAGTGGTTGAAATGTGTATTTACGACTATTTACAACAGGTGGGTCCAGTGCAAAATAACAAAACCCCAGTACTTGAGCAGCCTAGGCAGTCTGAGCTGGATCACTCACTGTGACAGAAAGTGACAAAAGTGCCTCTAGTTGATACTAAATAAAACAAAGCCCCCGTCCAGCCCAGTACTTCCTGCATCTGTAGCTAAATTGCTGTAGGCATGAGTTGGTGACCTCTGCAGTTTCTGTAGCTTCCTCCCAAGCTCCTGGTTTCTTTTTCAGAGGGGTTTGTTCATTCCAGGACATTCAGTCTGTAAGTTCTAGAAGTAGGTGGCAAAACACAAGCCCAGCAGTTGCAAAGCTGAGCATGTAACAGACACCAGCCGTCTCCTCCACAGCTGGAAGAGCTAGAGCTAGGGAATATGGGGGTCCTGGGTAGGGTGAAGTCCCTTCTACAATTCTACCAAGAGCAAAAGCTCCATAGCACCTCAATCTGCAGGCAAAGTACCAACCATAATATGAGTGAACAGAAGCTAGGTGTGGTAGACTGCTGAAGGACCTGGCTAAGGTACCATCACACCAATTACAACAGGAAGATAGAGTGACTAGGCCTGGGGGAGGGGCTTGCTTTCTCACAGGACTGCTGGAGTCTGTTACACAGAACTTCCTTTTTGAAGTTACTAAAAAATAAAAAAGAACAATTTACGAATTGAACATAGTGCCTCTCTTGTTACAGCTTTCTCTAAGATTGTCATTAGGACGGCCTCTGGGGAAATCCCTTGATAGCTGAGCACTTCCTGGGACAGCTGCTTGGTGCCACACTCTGCACAAGGTGCTGTCTTCAGGGCCTTGGAGACCCCCAGAGACAAGCAGGAAGAGTTCCCTGGAAACACCTACTACTGGTTAACCCCACCACCACCACCAAAGAAGAAATGGGACAGCAAGCAAGTGACCACTTAATCAAGTGTTCAACCAATGCTCAGGTAGCATTTAGCTCATCCAGGGAATGCTAAAGAGGAAAGGCCCGTTTTAAAGTGAGTGTAGCACAGAGAACTCCAATGACTTACCTCCCTTCAGAATACAAGAGAACTGTTTAGACATCTAAACATCCCAGCAGATTCCCCCATTTGCAGATATGGGTCCACAGAAACAAAGACCTCGGTTTCTTTGGTGTAGTAGGAAATCAGGAATGTGACACACAATGACTGACAGCAATAAGCTTCTATCTCCTCTCTCCCCAGACAACTACCTCTCCCTGATGTGGCCAAAACCTGCTGCTATCCTGCTGGCCGGTCTCTCAAGAGGATGACAGAAAAACAAACTGTCTTTTTCACTCCTCATCACCAAGAAACACTTCCTTGTGTTTCTGACCAAAGCCTAGAACTTAGTGTCAGGAAGACCTGGCCCCAGGAACCAGCACACTGAGGACTCGGGTCCTACTACTAATCTTGTCCTGACGATAGCTTCCAAGCACTATCTCAACTACACAGACAAGGTCATGAGAGTGCAGTGGCAAAGATTCCGAGACACAAACTAGCACTCACTAGCGGTGCCCAGTGTAAGCTTTGAACCAAGAGGTCACAGAGGCCGCAGCGGAGGAAATCATCCCACCAGCACTGCTGCTGCCTGCGGGCGGGGACACCTGGGTGCTCTGGCTCTGGGACACTTCCACCGGCTGGGAAGGGATGTCACAGAATCGGGGGCTTGGCAGGTTCTCCCAGTCTGTGCCCAGGTCAGTCTCCTCATCGCTTACACGCTCATCTCCACTCACATCTGATTCTCCAGCAACTCCAGGGTCCACAAATTCCATGGACTCCTCGAGGTCTGCTCGCACTTCAAAGGGTCCTGACCTGTGTGCAGACAGAGGGGCTGCATAAGACACCACCATCCCCCCACCCCCAGTTCTTTGATTTTGGCATTATTGGATACTGGAGAGGAAAGAGACTTACCTGGCTGCATTTCCTTCTGTGTGTGTGTGTGTGTGTGTGTGTGTGTGTGTGTGTGTGTGTGTGTGTGTGTGTGTGTGTGTGTACACGCATGTGCACATGAGAGAGAAGGGGGGAGGGGGGAGGGAGGGGCGGTCAGAGAGCAGAAAGGAGCAGGCACACATGTGGAGGCTGCAGGACAGCTTTCAGGAGTGATTCTCACTTTTTTTTTTTTTTTTTTGGACTTGTATACATAAGGCAAGATGGATGATTCTCCTGTCTGGGCCTCCCATTTCACTACAGATATGGCCACCTCGTTCACCTGGCTTTTCCCATGGGCTCTGGAACTGAACTTGAGACCCCGTGCTTGCACAGAGAGCCCCCTTAGCCCAGAGCCGTCCCCCTAGCCCCACATCTTTATTTATGATTGAGGTTTCTTTTCCAGTACTGAAGACTGACCGACTCTAGATTTTTATTTTCTCTCTACTGTAGGTGTTGCAAACCTTTTTATTGTTGTCTCTTTAAGGCATGAGGCATTTCTTACTAGAGTGAGTCCATGCACAGTAATGTGTGGCTCCTCTGTTTTACACAGTTTGAGGTTAGGGCTTAGTTAAAATGTCTTTCCCCACCCTTTGAGTATAAAATAGTCTTTTCTATTAGGTCTTTCATGAATTATTTTATACAGGATCTTTTCTATGTGGAACTTGTTTTTATATAGAGAATATAGTACGAAGACAACTGTTCCCTCCCCTGAATGCCAACTAGCGAAACACTGCTGACCATGACCACTAATTCAGCTGAAACACGGTCCTGTGGGAACATTGTCTGCTTCAACACTCAGTTCTCTTTTCTACAGTCTGTAGCTCTTTCTCTGCATACTGTTTATATGCTGATATAGGAGGCTCTATATGTATAAAGAAATATGGGGTGTAGTACTTGAGACAAGAGCTTACTAAGTGGCCCCAGGCTGGCCTTAAGGTCACAATCCTTTTGCCTCGGTTTCCTAAATACTGAGATTAAACAAACCCTGGCATACTTTTCTGTTTGTTTGTTTGTTTGTATTATTGGGGGTGAGAACGCAATGGCAAGTATGTGGAAGTTACAGAACAGTTTGGGGAGTCATTTCTCTCCTTCCACCATGTGCACAGGGAGAACTAAGGTCACCAGGCTTGGTGGCAAGTTCCTTTACTAAGCCATCTCGCTGAACCCATCCACCTCCCCAAAAAAATCTTTTTTTTTTTTTTGTTTTTAAATTAACTTTATATATACAGTTTGGGAAGGGGCAGGCCCTTCTTATTCTCCCTCTGTCTGCTGCAGTTCTCACTGGTCTTGTCTTAGCTGAGAGAACGATGACAGATTTCAGGCCTGAGCTGCTCTGTCCACTCTACTCCTCATCCAGCACCAAGAGGCCACTCCAGAACCACATGCCCCGGAACACCTCACTGATTTCTTTCTACAGATGCTCCCCAACTTAGGAGTTGAAAATATAATGAGTCAAAAATGCAAACAGACAGACAGACAGACAGACAAATGTAAATGCTGCACATGCTAGGCTCGTGTTTTACTACTCAGTTACACTTCTGCCCCTCTGAAAACAGGATCCTACTAAGTTGCTCAGGCTAACCTTATTTGTAGTCCTCTTGTCTCAGCTTCCTGAGTGGCCAGATTACAGGCATCTGCCACTTCAGCCAGCTCAAAAACTCATTTAATATACTATAGTAACAAACACCAACAAGAGTGCTTACATTAGCCTACAGTTGGGCAAAAGCACCTAACAAAAGCTCATTTTCCAAAGGGTACACACATCAGGTATGTCCCGTCTCTACAAGAATATGCCCGTATGGATGAGAGTAAGGACAATGCGTAAAGCCTAGAGCAGGGTACCGGAGATGAGCCTCTCCTAGTTTGTGCTCTTGGGGGCTTAGCAACTAAGAAGTCACCTAGAGCAGACCACGGAGCAGAGCAGTATTCGTTGTTACTGATTTCTGCTTTTAAGCTGGTAAATTTCAAGCCAGCTCACTGTATGAACTCTAACAAATGGTGACCAAACTGACCCGGTGAGGAAAAGAAATCCCAGATGCAGTATACGCAAGCACAGAAGAAAATGTACATGAGACAGCACAGCCTCCAGGGGCAAGTTACAACAGAAACAAGCGTGCTTCAAGAGAGGTACAAGGTGACAGCCAGGGAACCTGGCTCCTCTATGACACGTCACATGCTAAATGTACTCCATTGTAACTTATGTCAGAAATAACTACAAAGGGATCACAGAAGCCCACACATGACCAGCTGTTTCCTTGCATACAACTTTTGTCCTTCCCACAGAAAGGGGGACTTGGGGAACACTAGATACTATGCCGGTGAGCATGACTGATAAGTAGCCACAGAGAAACAACGCCTAGAGAAAAGCCACATGTCCAGCTTACCTGCCTAGGTGCTCAGAGTGCGGGCTCACCAGGTGCATTAGGTTCCTGAGTGTGTGCAGTGGTTGCAACTGATCTAAATTAACATGCTAGAAAAAGCAAAGGCTCAATTAATACTTTCAAATAAACAGCAAATTAAAGACGAGTTCAAAGCACAGGGCTCATACCTGAGAAGAACAAAGGTAAAGGATGTTTGCGTTCAGTTTCCTCACTGCGCGTGTCAGTTTCTGTTTGCTGAGGTTTTCTCCACAGAACTCACTGTAAGACAAGCATATAGCTTCTTAGACGGCTCTCTGTTAAATGTTCCTTCTGCAGGATTGTCTGAACCACAGTTCAGGCCAACACAGCACATTCCCCCTCCTTAGTAAACTGGCTGAAACAGACCCTTGCTAGGCTGGCTCCCTTGGGGAGCAGTTCCACCCATCTATAGAAACTGCAAATGCATATACCTTGGTGACTGAGCACCGCTGCCTCTGGAGCTCAGGCCACACCAACAGGAAATGCTGTGGGAGAGACACCGGTGGGGGTGCCTTGGGGGCACCTTGCGGAGTGACAGCTGTAGACTCCAGGAGACACAAGTGTCCTCTTCACCTCTCCTCCACCTATCCCCCGCCTCCCAGGACTCTGCCTTCTTGGTGGCTTGTTCCCTTCCTACTTCCTCCCCTGGGCTGGGGATACAGCTTGGAGGAAGAGAACTTGCCCATCTGGGTTCAACCCCCAGTACATAAGAAACAGACGAAGGGGAAAGCACGTGCACCCCCTGCTTTCCATCCTCACCACGGCCCTTATCACAGCACCCAGTTTGTAAATTCTGGCTGTTAATTACTTGAGCATACACCTAAAAGCACAGCAACCAGATACTGAGGCAGGAGGATCGTGAGGCCAGCTGGGCTGAATGATGAGACCCTGCTTTAATATAAAAACAAAACAAAGACAGCAAAACACGCACGAATAGGCTGCTGCAACCCAGTGATAAGACGTTTATATGTGCTAGAAATGCAGAGATACCTGGAGGGGGGCGCTCGTAATGAACTGGGTAGACTGTCCTTAAACATTTAAAACCAGGTTTTCCTATGAACAAAACAACGCCACACACACACAGCACCCTCTTCCTTCAGCCTGATCCCTCCTTCAGTTACTTCCCCAAGAATCAGCCGGAGTCTGCAGGCTCTTCAGACCGGATGAGACAGGGTCATCCTCGGAACCAGCATTATGTTGTAGTCAAACCTCAGGCTTACACTGGCTTTTCTCTCAGCTAGTGAAAGGGCACGCCAGGAAGACAGAGACAGACGACAATGACAGACAGCACTGCCACTGGAATGGCTTACCTGTTGCACAGCTTTTTGGGAAGATTGATGTCCAGTATGTGAGACACAATGTTGACCAGCTGCGTGGCGTAGCCCAGAGCGGCGCTGATAGTGTAGGCAGGGTTGTTATGCTCCATGTCTGGGAGTGCACACAGAAGTTGGGTGGTTTTTCACTTGTAGGTTAGAGTTACATTACTGATAACTAGGCTTCACTCTTACTCCATGGCCAGACACAAACAGTCCGAAATAGGCCAAGAATAATTCATGGTCTAGACTGACTGGACCTGGCAATGTATCACCTAAATGATTAACGACCAACTTAGCCCATGTAGTGGCTCATACCTGTTAATACCATCACTGGGAGGCTCAGGTAGGAGGCCAGCCTGAGCTACATTTCTCAAGATGGAAAGGTCATCACTTCCTCTGTATCTTTGCCCTACCCCAAATCTGCTGGCTGTTCTCTTAGCACTCAAGAGTACTCAAGAGTACTGTCCCTTGGCCACTTCTTCACAACCTGGGATGGTTAGATTTCAACTTAACACAGCCAAGTCCCAGAAGAAAGGACCAGTGGGTATTGCCTAGAGCAAGATAGCCTGTGGGCATGTCTATGGGTTTGTCTTGATTATGTTAATTGGCGTAGGAAGACCAAGCCCACAGTAAGTGTACCCGTGGACTGTGTGAGTAGGAAATTGAGCTGAATTCTTGCCTTCACATTTTCCCAAGGATGAACTGTAATCTGAAAGTGCAAGCTAAAATAAACCCTTTCTCCACAAAGCTGCTCTTTTTTTCCAGGGTACTTTATAACAGAAATGAAGCCAGGCCACAGGTCATCTCTCCAACAAAAGGCTCCCCACCTTTCTCAGGCAAGTGGTTATCATCAGCACCTGGCACTATCCATGGCACAAAGCACACCCTCACTGAATATGTGCCAAATGGTAACTGTGTGGTGGCAGTATCAGAAACATATGCTGAATAACTAACCAGGCACCCTTCTCCACAGAAGACAAACTCCCAGTTAGTACTCAACAGTATGAAGCTGTAAACTAAAGCCAAAAGGCAAGATGCACTCTACACACAGGAGGTTTTCCCCTCCCTTCTTTCCGACCTAAGAGATAAGATAAGGCTTGGCTAAGTAGCTCAGGCTGGCCTTGAACTCTGGACAATCCTCAAGACTCAGACTTCCAAATCCTGGGATAATAGTCATGTGCAACCAGAATTCTTTTTTCTGCCTTTCTCCATGAATTAATACTAACCCAGAAATGAGTAATCACCAGTCATCAAGTGATGAATATAAAATGTGGTATATCCACACAATGGAATATTTAGCCATAAAAAGCAATGCAGTACTAACATATGCCATAAATGAACTTTGTAAAAGAAGGCTATATAAATCAAACACGGCAGACACAAAACCTACACACTGTATGATTTCACTAACACTAGAAAGTACCCTGCCTCCCTAGAGCTGGGGAAGAGGAAAGGGGGCAGTGTGACACCCTCGGAGCATGGGGCTTCCCTCTGGGATCAGGAAAAGGTTTTAGATGAAAAACAGCTCCTGCTTGCTGAATGGTGTGCACGCACTCAATCCAACTGTTCACCTCAGCACTGTTCACTCTGGCATGTAAAGTTAGCTCACAAAATATGTACACAAATACATTTCCAAAGAAGAGTTTTGCTTCTCACCAGGTCCTTGGGTTGTTTTCTTCTCTTCTACCCAATTATAGTAAGCAGAGTAGTCCCCGTTGTTTGGTAGGCTAATCCAAGGGCCCGTGATGCTAATGCTGGTGTCGCCGTTGTGGTCATCACAGACCCATCTTCCAGAGAGGTAAGTTGTCCTCCGGGCCTCAGCAAGCTTGCTCACCATGCTGGAGGTCATGGCACTGTCCGTTTCTGAAGACACATCTGCAGGGTCTCTGCAACCACAGTATACATCTAATACATGCTAAGAAAAAAATTACAAGCTAGAAGCACATAAGGCAAGGTTTCCTTCATGTCTTGTCCAGCCATACACACTGTGTGCATTCCTGAGAAACAGTCAGCAAGAGCAGTACCATGTGAGCAGTAGAGTACTCGTGTCGACCACCTCACCACAAGGCGCAGCATCGAGGGACTGTGTGGCCTACTGCTGACCACAAATCATTATCTGCCACACAACTACATGGGCACGTTTTCTTGGTAAAAAAAAAAAAAAAAAAAAACCTCAACCTTATGAAAAAGTTGCAAGAATTTTAAAGTTTCACCCAAATCACCAACTTAGGAAAATGCAATGGTAACAATCGGGGGGCCTAGATCCAATCCTCATACTGAAACCAAAAACAAAATAAAACACAATAAATGGATTAGTTTGTAAGATAGGGGTTCATGTATCCCAGGCTGGCCTTGAATTTGCTGTGCTACAGAGGTTGGTCTTGAATTCCTGGTCCTCCTGACTCAGCATCCTTAGAACTAAGGTTATAAGGTATGTGCCATCACACCCAGCTACCATGGTGCAGAAATCAGGTCATTGACACTATAGTGCTACTAACTCATCTATAGACCCAACCCTGTAGCCATAAGAGCACTGTTAAGATCCTCTTTTGTGGTGTAGTGTGCAAGCCCAGAACCACACACTGTGCTCGGTGCCTGCTGATCCATCAGAATGTAATGTTAGCACAAGGCTTCTGCGGTCCTAGCTTCTCTCTCTCAAAAACCTGACCTGTCTCTATGCTAATTGGTAGTAATTTAACTGTTCTCCACTGATCCAAAACACGTACCAACTTTGTATCTACACTTTCTACTAGCACTGATGGATTAAACCTAAGCCCTTTGCTTGCTGCCTAAGAGCTCTACCACTGAGCTATCCCAGCCCCTTTGCACTTTTTATTTTGAAACAGGGTCTCTCTAAGTTGTCCAGGCAAGGCTTAACTTGCAGTCTCCCTGTGTAAACCTCTCAAGTATCTAGGATCACAGGTGTATGCCACCAAGAGCAGCTTTACCACACAGGAGCAGCCTTACCAGACACAAAGTGTCTTCTTGGG
The DNA here is from genome assembly GCA_028551405.1 of Uromys caudimaculatus. Taxonomy (NCBI): domain Eukaryota; kingdom Metazoa; phylum Chordata; class Mammalia; order Rodentia; family Muridae; genus Uromys; species Uromys caudimaculatus. The sequence goes on along the minus strand of CM052708.1, from coordinate 67,461,778 downwards.
AAGATCAGGGAAGCAATGGGGTTTCAAGTCTGAAGCAAAACTCAGACCTGTTAAGTTTTTAGGGAATCAAATCTGGCAACACACCAAAGCTGAGACTGAGGGGGAGACAAGAAGGAATGGTTGCTAGTCACCTACTGTCAGTCCAGGCAGAGCAAGAGAGCCAGGAGACACAGGCCCTCAGGTGGAGTGGCTGTGGGGTTAGAGAGCACGTGAGTTTCTGCTGGTGGTTTCCATACCCACCAACCAGCATCTACATCCACAGAACAGAGATGGAGTGGGGCTGAGTGTGCACACTGTTCTCAGCTCCACCTTGGTTGGTTGGTTGGTTGGTAGTGCTGGAGAATGAACTTACGAGAGGCCCATGCTAGGCAAGAGCTGAGCTACAGCTAGCCTTTTTGTTGTTGGTGGTTTTGGTTTTGGTTTTTCAAGACGGGGTTTCTCTGTGTAGCCCTGGCTGTCCTGGAACTCACTCTGTAGACCAGGCTGGCCTTGAACTCAGAAATCCGCCTGCCTCTGCCTCCCAAGTACTGGGATTAAAGGTGTGTGCCACCACTGCACGGTGAGCTAGCCCCTTTTTAAGGTTGAAACAGGAACTCAATTAAGTTGCCCAGGCTGGCCTTCAACTTGCAATCCTCAGCCTTATCCTTCAAGAGACTAGGATTATAGATTTGAGCCACTAAGCCCGAGTGAATGTTTTCAAAAGCATCCAGATGACTGATAGATGCTAGGCTAGGGGAGTGGGGGAGAGGGGAACACTGTCCTCTCTACCCCAGTTTCTTGAGAGCCCCTACACACTAGAGTCACAGTGCTGTCCCCTCAACAGCTAATAGAATAAACGGCCACTCCACACAAGTCTACGCCCAAGGTGTCTTCTTATGTACTAGTTCACACTCAGTAATGTAGGTAATTTCAGCCTCCACTTAACAGACAAGGAAATCAGGTTTGTGGGTTCAACAGTGTCTCACACACACACAACTAGTAAATGCTCTGGCAGGCATGACTGAACAGATGGTCTTTCCCTAGGAGTGTGAGCCAGCACGTAACCCGGAAGCTTTGTGACAGAACACAAGCCGCCCCACCCTTGTCCTGGCTGCCTCCCCGGCTTTTACTTACTGTTAGCCGAGGAAGATAAGAATCAAGTTTCATTATCAGGAAAAACCAACCAACCCTCAAATGAGGCCCAGTGAGTTAAGTGCTGACATACTGAGAGAACAATGCTCAACACCTGCCCCACACCGAAGCCTTCGTACTGTACCTCCCAGAAGTCTTCACTTCGTCGATTGGGAAAATGACGGAGGTGAGCTCTAGGATGTGTGACCTTCGCAGACGTGCTAACCGCTCATAGTGACTCTTCAAGTCAATGGTTTTCTTCTCCACCAGGTCTCCAAGCTTGCGGTTATGCCGCTGGATCTTCTCCTTTTTATCCTGGTGCCGCTGTGCTCGGCTGTAAAGCTTCTGGTTCTTCTCCTTGTTCTTGAGGAGGCCTTCAGAATCTGCGCAGCAAGCCACATGACTGTGAGCAGCTCTGCACTGCAGGCACTGCCCAGCCCCGCTCCCCTGCTGCACGCTCACTAGTGTGCACTCAGCTCTGTATCTGTGAGCAGCTGTGCACTGCCCAGCCCCGCTCCCCTCCTGCACGCTCACTAGTGTGCCCTCAGAGGAACTTCACTAGGACCTTCCAGAGACCCCTTAGGTCACAGGGTCTGAGGCTTGCTAGGGCCACTGTACTCAAGTTAGGCTTCACTGGAGTCACAAAAACAAACAGTGCGCTCTCAGGCAGACACCTAGGAACTACTTTCTCTAGACCTGTGTGCTGCCCCAGCAGTCGCCCTACATTGGTCCCATTAGCTAGTCTACAGTTGACTTTCTCTCCATGCCCACTGTTGCTTCTGATTACATCTTAAGTGCCACCTATCTCTAGGTGGCTCAACTCCAACCTACCCACTGCCCCCCTTTTGCATTCCCCATGAGTGTGAGTGAGTGTGAGAGTGTGTGTGTGTATGTGTGTGTGTGTGTGTGTGTATGATCCTCTTGCCTCAACCTGCTGAATGCTGGGATGGGATTACAGGTGTGTCACCGTGCATGGCTCTTGCACAATCTATAAACTACAGATAATGCCTGGCAGTTCTCAAACACAGACCAAACTTTTGAACCTCTGGACAGACATAGCCACAGATCACTTTTTACCCTGGCTATGTTCAGTGCCTCCACACTTGAGATCTTCTCAGGTGGACCCACTCAAGAGACTGGATGAATGAATACTGAAGTAGTTCCTATCCTGCAAACAGCCATCCCCACACTGTTGTTCAAAATACTATCCATCTGGGAATGTGCCATATTTGCTATATTTCCCAACTTCCAGATTTTTCTTATTAGAAAGGCTCTGCCGATAAATGCTCCCCAGACCGGTCTCGCACAACCTGGACTCTGGCTTCTGCAGCACACGACTTAGTTCTGCACTCCAGACCCAAGAAGTCTTGCTTGCCACCTCCCAAGCACCTGCGGACACAGCCACTGTCTGAGGACCTAAGTGTGCAGCTCAGCACTGGCATGAGCTTTCTTAGTTCCCCATCTTCCCCCAGAAACACTCCTTTCCCAAGCCAGTTCCACGTAGGTGTCTGAGTACAACCATCCCAGGACTTGGTCCCACACAAGTTTACTTTTACTTAGTTTAAAAACTCCGTCATGTCCATAATATTTACTGACCCTTGACAAGATTCAGAATCTGTCTAGCTGAGGTCCTGAACCAGACAGGACAGTTTAAAATTCAGTATCTTGCCCAGCACTGGTGACAGGGCACTCAGTCACCTATCTGCAGCCCATGCTGATTTGGGAACTCAAGGTTCCCTCATCCCCTGCTGGTGTCTCCCCTAAAACACCAAAGCACTTGATGGTATTTCTATTCTACTCTGCAGCCAGATGAAACTCTCCCTTCCAATACACATAACTAACTTCCCTACCCATGTCCCTCGATGTATCTGCATTACAGTGCACCGTGAAAGTGTAAGTCGGGCTCTACAGTGTCAGTCTGTGCCCTTCATTGGACTACACAGGTATACCTCAACAACACAGCTTCAAGAAGAGATGACCCATAGCACCTCTCCATCTGTGAGCTGAGTTCATGAATCACTTCTAAAATCTGTGAAATCCTTTAACACAGCTTGTAAGACAGCGAGGAGGCTCTATAGGGCATCTTCTACCAAGCCTCAGTTTTCAACTCTGGCAGCCATCCAGCAGCCCAAAGTGAGGTCCTGGATCTGAGCTGACAGCAGTCTGGAAATCTACAATAGTATGCACAGCCTTTTTTCAACAAAGCAATATGATGTTGCTGTAGGCCTAGAGTAGACTCTGAATTTCTCTGCCTAAATTCCCAGATGGGCAGGAAGTCATTCTCATGTGCTACAGGGTACACTGCTTTGTGACCATCTTTTTGTTTTAAAGTTTAGGAACCTGCTAGAATGAGCTGATTAAAGTTTTGTGCTTGGGAGCTGGAGAGATGGCTCAGCGGTTAAGAGCACTGACTGCTCTTCCGAAGGTCCCGAGTTCAAATCCCAGCAACCACATGGTGGCTCACAACCATCTGTAATGAGGTCCGATGCCCTCTTCTGGGGTGTCTGAAGACAGCTACAGCGAGTGGGGAGGAAAAAGTGTGTGAAGACAGCGACAGTGTACTTACATAAATAAACAAATAAATCTAAAAAAAAAAAAAAAGTTTTGTGCATGTACTTGTTCAGCGTGCTGTGCAGTTTCAAAAGGCTGAGAAACTCGCCTGAGGATCACTGCAGGATGCTGGGGAAATGGAGAGCCAATGATAAATAACAACTTCTTGTGCTGCTGAACCAAAGCCCTGAAAAGTGCAAGCAAACGTTGGGGGTCCCTTCTCCCTGCATATCTGCAGGGTACACGATGTTGCCCTGATGCCCCAGATGTCCAGCCCATCCAATGCCACGTACACACACACTTCAGGAGACTAGCACCTTCAATGGAAGGAAGCTCTGATACCATCACATGCCACCATAGTCGCTACTTCTAAACTATGGGCTTCATTAGATAATGACGGATACTCTAAACTTTAAGAGTAAAGATGGTTTGAATAAGAATGGCCCCAGAGACTCATGTGTTTGAATGGTCTCCAATTGGTAGAGGTTCAGTTAGGAAGGACTAGGAGGTGTGGCTCAGGGTCTGGCTTTACGGCTTTAAAAGGTTCCTGTGCTATTCCCGCTGAACTCTCTGCTTCCAGCTTATGGCTTGAAATGTGAGCTCTCAGCTGTCCCTGCTACCAGGGCTTTGCTCCCCCATTGTGGCTGTTAACCTCTGGAACCATAAGCCCAGTTAAATGCTTTCTTTCATACGCTGTCTTGGTATAGTGTTTTACCACAGCAACAAAAAAGGTAACTAAGACACTAATCTCAAGAAATAAATGAGCTGGGCAGTGGTGGTGCACGCCTTTAATCCCAGCACTTGGGAGGCAGAGGCAGGTGAATTTCTGAGTTCGAGGCCAGCTTGGTCTACAGAGTGAGTTCCAGGACAGCCAGGGCTACACAGAGAAACCCTGTCTCGAAAAACCAAAAAAAAAGAAAGAAAGAAAGAAAGAAAGAAGGAAGGAAGGAAGGAAGGAAGGAAGGAAGGAAGGAAGGAAGGAAGGAAGGAAGGAGAGAGAGAGAGAGAGAGAGAGAGAGAGAGAGAGAGAAAGAAAGAAAGAAAGAAAGAAAGAAAGAAAGAAAGAAAGAAAGAAAGAAAGAAAGAAATTGTATCTAAGGATGAGGTTTCACGGAGGACATAAAATCTGATTCCCACCTATGATAACATCTAAATCATTTATCTGCATTGTGAAACCAGAACCAGCTTTATGACCGTGAATTCACTAGACGAAAAAGCCATGGTTTCACATCCCTGCATGCATACTGAATATCATAAGTAAGTGCCAAGGCAGACTCTGCAAATGTGCCCCAGGGTTTGGTTCTTATGGTTGTGAACAAGCCAAGAGCTGAGGGCATGCAAAGCAGTCAAGTGAACGACATTCCCAGTCCTTCCCTTTTAGACAGAGATGGAAATTACTGAAACTGAAGATCTCTGTTAAAACAAACAAACAAACAAAACCAAACCCTATGTAAATGTCTTAGGAAGAGAGGAGGCTTGTGACTTTCTGGTCAGCTTGGGCTACAGAGCAAGATCCTTTCTCAGTAAACACATAAATCTCAAGAATGAAATGCTCTAAACCAGAGGTTTCTTTTTTTTCTTTGATTTTAAGACAGGATCTCATTATGTAGTAGCCCTGGCTGTCCTATATGTGTAAACCAGGCTGGCCTCTGTCAGAGTGCTGCGATTAAAGGTTTGTGCCATGACACCTAGCCTTAAAATCCAGACATTTGGAGTGCTGACAAAATGCTACAATTTTAATTTCACATTGAAACACAAACGAATTTCATCTTTAGATGGGTCCCAACAGCATATCTCAATACACGCACACGCACACATACGCACACAAACATTCCAAGATTCAAGTCTGAAATCCAAAACATTTGTAATTTACAGGCATTTCAGATTAGGGATTTGATATTTGCAACTCATAGTCAAGTTTCCAAAGCCACTAAAACCCTGTGATGGTCAATATGCCAACTTGACAGGATCAAGTACCACAGGAGATAAACCTCTGGGTATGTTTGTCAGGGAGTTTCTAGATTGGGTTAATTGAGGGGGTGGATCCCCCTTTAAGTGTGGTTCCAAGACTTAACAAAAACAGGAAGCAAGCTACATATGGGCACTCATCTCTCCCTCCTGACTGTGGCTGCAGTGTGACCTGACGCCTCAAGCTCCTGCTGCTTCAGCTCCCTGCCTCAATGGGCTGTAATGCCCTTCAGCAGTGAGCCAAGTGATCCTTTCCTCCTTTGAAGAAGGTGCTTCTGTTAGGTACGTACTCACAGCATGAGAAAACTAACCCCCCCCAAGCCAGCTTCCTCTCTCCACCCTCCCCATGCCATGGACGGGGAAGGGATTACTTACTTTTCTTCATTTCCTCATTTCCTTTACAGATTGTTTGCTTCAGCTGTTCAATCCTCATCTTGCACGACATTATTTTCCATCTCTTAAAAAGTACACAACAGATGTCACAAATGTTAGTCTCATGGATTATCTAACTGAGTTACTTCGGATTTCCCGGTCCACCTTAGGAGATAGTGAAGAAAAAGTTATCGTAACTACATTTGTTATGGCTGTTTTGTGGTAGACTACAAAAGGGAAGTACTTTCTGGTTCCATACAGTAGCTGCTGGGAAATCAATGAGAAAGAAACGTATGTAGTCCCTTCCCATTTTTGGAGCACAGAGGACAATGCTGTACACTTCCCTTACCCAGTACATGGCTACCTACCAGCCTGGCTAAGCTGCATGTGGTGCTGTACAACTAGAACCCTAGCATCTGGGGAGGTAGACACACAAGGTCCAGGACTTCAAGACCACCCCAAGCTACATAAAATCCTGCTTCAAACCCATCAAAAAGCAATTACAAGACATATTCATTTCCCTATATACTATCCAAATGTCATAGGGTCAACAAGACACATGACTAGTGGCTACCACAAGGACAGGGCAGATTCAGACCAACCTCGTTCCACATTTATGAACCATGAAACTGTTGCTTTACATTACTAGGAATGGTACAGCCAGGCACAGCTTCCCCTAGTGAATAAAGCATCAAAGCTTATAGGACATGTGTGATGATTTGAACGAGAATGGCCCGCAGGTTCAGACTGTTCGGATACTTGGTCCCCAGCTGGTGGACGGTTTTAGAAAGATGAGGCAGTGAGGCCTTGCTGGAGGAGGTGTTATCTCTGAGGGTGGGCTCTGAGGTTTCAAATGACTCCCAGTACCCTCTTTCTCTCTGCCTTGTGGTCACAGATAGAGATATGAGCTCTCAGCTGTTCCTTCACTTCCCATAACGGACTGACTCTTCATGCTCTGAAACACTAAGTACTGCTCTCTTTTATAAGTTGCCTTGCTTGTGGTGTTTTATTACAACAGTGTAAAAGTAACTAAGACAACTTGTTAGTTAACACAGGATTCTTTTGTATTGTCTCCTTAATAGTAGATAATTAAAAGTCTAAAACAAAGTATTTACAATGTTAACATTTATATAAGCAATCCCATGACACAAGTTACAGAACAGATGGCAGGGGTTTTGTTGTTGTTTGGTTTTGTCTATAAATATTGGTGTGGAGGTAGGGCATGGAGGACTCATGGAGGTTAAAGGATGCCTCTGGCGTTGACTCTCTCCTTCCACTGTTCTGTGGGTTTCAGGGGTGGGGGAGGGGGTGGAGCTAAGGTCATGATGCTTATGTGGTCCTCTTCCTGCTGAGCCATCTTGCCCACTCCACTGGTCTTACCATGTTCCCACCATCCTCAATCAGCTATCCTGATAGAAAGATGGAATGACCTTTTGGAGACACAGTTACAGCGCCAATTTAGTGGCCGCAGCCTGGAGGGCTGGGGCAGGGTTCTTCAGAAGGCAGTATATGCTTTGAATCAGCATCCAATACATGGTACAGTTTCTCCCATAGCCAGGATCAAGGGGTGGAGAAGGGAATGGTTTCACCCTCAGCCCTGGTGACCTAATTGGAAAGTTTCTGCTTCCTGTTCCCATGACCTTAAGTTGCGCTGGCTCGGAAGTTCTGGTAGAAAGCACTCCTGCCGGGAGACACCACCAACATTCCCTTGATCTGGAAGCTCAGACTCCCACTAACCACTTCCAGCTTCTGGTACCCATAAGCCAACAGGCTAAGAGAAAGGAATAGTGTTAGCAGGGTGACTAATCCAGATTCCCAAAGGTAAATTTGTTTGCTTCTCCTCAATAGAAGAAAGAAAGATTCTGTCTGGAATGCAGGAAGTCCTTTTGGTCTTATCTTGGTGCTATCATGCCCTGGGAAACTACAATAATTCAATCCAGGTAAGATAACAAAGGAGACAGACCCTTCAGGTATGAAAATATGGGTCACTTTTCCAGGAAAAGAACCAAGCCCTGCTGAGGTGCTGCTTGCTGAAGGTGGAAGAAATGCAGTAGAAGGCGGTAATGATAAATGCCAGTTAAGGCCACGTGACTGGCTGCAATAATGTGGAATATAACTGACATGGGTATTTCTGTCATATTTTGTTAAGAATGTGCTTGTACAGATTTTTTTCCTTATCATGTAATGTAACATCAATTGAGATAATATCAATGGTTATCATTTCTAAGTTATGAGATACTAACTAAAAGAATGTCCCTAAAGGGAATTGCTACCTAGCCTAAAATAAACAATGTGTTTGCAATTGCATGTGGGATATTTACATCATGTTAGGTATAATTATGACCTAGTTATTATTATTTTCATTTGGAAATTAAGTGTGACATAAGCAAATATGTCAAGCTGACAAGGGGTGGTGGACTTGTGATGTCTATTCTTGGTTATCAACTTGACCCCATTAGGAATTAGAAGCTCCACCTTTAACACAGATCACCTGGAGGTTTGAAGACCCATCCTAAATCTGGGCTCACCTCATGCACTCTGTATGAAAGACATGCCGGCTTGCCCTTATTGTCACTGTCAAGGTCATCTACCCTGCTGCTGAGGTATTCCTTCACTGGCATTAGAGCCTATTTCTTTAGGATTCTGACATATACTACGGACCAGCTGAGACAGCCAGCCTCGTGGACTGAACAAGTACTGGATTCTTGGACTTTGGTGGACAGTCACAGAGGTAAGCCATGCTAATAAGTCCGCTTTCTACATCTATACAGATTTGTTCTCTCAGTGCCGTCCCTTGAGAGGACCTTGATATGCCTGCTCCTATTTTTACCTTGTGAGGACTATGCTATTCATTATACACTCCAGCCTGACCTTAAACTCATGACTCTCCTGCTTTAGCCTCTCCACTGTGCATCACTAAATTCGGCTGAGGATTCTACAGAAAACTGAGAGTGTTATAAAGATTTTAGAAAATTTTTCACTGAACATCTTATTTATGTATAATATTCACAGCATGAGTCATTTATATTCTTTGACTGTCATAAAAATTACACATGAGAGTTCGAGGCCAGCCTGGTCTACAGAGTGAGTTCCAGGACAGCCAGGGCTACACAGAGAAACCTTGTCTCGAAAAAAAACAAAAAAAAAAAATTACACATGATGCTACACTAGACACTACAGAGAAAGGCTGACCATTGCATTGAGTCCCTCCACCTTGTCAGGGATAAATAAGCTCTTTGTCAGGAGGCCCAGAATCTCTTGACTGCTCAGCATGCGGTCCTCCACTAGGCTACACTTCAGGGCTAATGCCTGACCGCCATGTAACATTTAGAGTATATTTAAAATACATGAATGACAGCATCTTACCTTTATTCCATTGATAATTGTATCGCAGACATAGTTCCTTTGGATACACATATACTAACCACATTTTTACACTATTAAAAATTGATTTGCCGGTCTAGAGAGATGGCTCAGAGGTTAAGAGCACTGACTGCTCTTCCAGAGGGCCTGAGTTCAATTTCCAGCAACCACATAGTGGTTCATAAGCCGTCTGTGATGGGATCCAATGCCCTCTTCTGGTGTGTCTATAGCAGATGGCTATAGTGTACTCATATAAAAACAAATAAATCTTTTTTTTTTTTTTGGTTTTTCGAGACAGGGTTTCTCTGTCCTGGAACTTACTCTGTAGACCAGGCTGGCCTTGAACTCAGAAATCCACCTGCCTCTGCCTCCCAAGTGCTGGGAGTAAAGGCGTGCGCCACCACTGCCCGGCAAAAACAAATAAATCTTAAAAACCAAACATACAAATAAAAATTTAAAAAAAAAATTGATTTACAACATTAACCGGACATAGTTGTAAGACTCGCTGAGACAAAGGCCCACAGGTTCTTCTCAATTCCTGAACCTAGAGCATTCCTTTACTAACTTTGGTTTGCTGCCCGTAAGTCTCTGTGTCCTGTGTACATTTCTTAGGAGGAACTTGTTGACCACACAAGTGCTCTGTCAGCAGCACAGACTCCCCCCAAGTCAAGTGTCTCTGATGCTGTGGATCGGGAAAGGGGTCAAAAGGCCCTAATTTTCACACCTGTGTTCATTCACCAGCTTAGTGCTTAATTTTGTTTAATGTGCAAAGCTTTTAAATCAGTTTACTATGCCAAAATGCTTTTGTCTGTGTCTTTTAAAGTCCTAACAACCCCAAACTACGTAAGTCCACTGCTAAATTATTTTTCTTTTTGTTTTAAGCTGGAATCTCATGTAGGCCCAGCTGGCTCCAAGTCCCAACTTACCGTCCCCACCCAAGAACTGGGATTCCAGGCATGCAGACCCATGCACAGTTCTTGCTAAATCTTTAGTATTTTACATTTAATCATGTGTTTATTATGAGAAATTTTTACAAAATAAATGCTCTATTGGTTCTGTATTACTATGCCAAGAACAGATTTGTATAACTACCCTTTATGATGGTTGTATAATTTAATTCCCTATTCCATTTGGCACATCTCTGTGTAAAGTTTAAAAGCCATACTACAAAGAAATTTAAACACCAGGGTGTCAGATGTGGAAAACTAAATTAAAGAATTGTTTCTTTAAGTTTTAGCAACTTAAAAACATGCACCCTCGTGTCTGAAGAATCTTAGCTTAAATGCTTCTTGGTACTTACCAACTGATCTGTTAGCCGCTTCCCTTCCATAGCTTTTAGTACTCTGTGTGGGAAAGAGACAAATGGAAACCCTTACTGACAATCTTATAAAGCTCAGAAGATAGAAATCTATTTTTAAAAAATTATGTACATGGGTGTTCTGTCTGCATGCGTGTGTCTGTGCACCATGGGTGCATGGAACTGAGGAAATGCCAGATGAAGGCATCAGGTCAATGTTCCTAGAGCTGGAGTTGCAGACTGTTGTTACTGTGAGCTTCCACGGGAATGAAACCCAGTGCCGCTGGGAGAGCAGCTGGTGCTCTTCAAGGCCGAACCATCTCTCCAGGCCTTGTTTTTCTTTTGTTTCAATACTGGCTCTTGCTATGTGCCCAGGTTAGTCTTGAACTCAGCCTTCTGATGCATAATACCACCCCTGGCTAAGATCAGCTTTAGAGTCAAAGGCCACCAGGCACCACAAGAGAGCTACCCGGTCAGTTTAGGGCAGAAGGTTCTGCAGAAATGCTTTTTTTTTTTTTTTTTAAATATTTATTTATTTATTTATTTATTTATTTATTTATTTATTTATTTATTTATTATATGTAAGTACACTGTGGCTGTCTTCAGACACACCAGAAGAGGGCATCAGATCTCATTACAGATGGTTGTGAGCCACCATGTGGTTGCTGGGATTTGAACTCATGACCTTCGGAAGAGCAGTCGGAGCTCTTAACCGCTGAGCCATCTCTCCAGCCCCCTCTGCAGAAATTCTTAAACTTAGGTTTAAGGTAAGAATATCATAAGGGGCTGGCTAACAACTAAATCCTGGGCCTCTCTAGAGTTACTACATCAGAATGTCTGAGGTTAGGAGTCCAAGAATCTGCATCTTAAAACATTCTACCTCAGCTACTGAACTATGATATAGACAACTGGACTTTACTGCTCTAAACTGATTACTGAAAGACACACTGCCCTTTACCAGTTCCCAAGGATGAACAGGAGCTGTGAGGGCCTATGGGAACAACCTCTCATAAAGCCTACTGTTGTAGGTCCACCAGCCACCAGTGAGCAGGGCCAAGTTAGTGACCCATCTGTCCAAACCACTTGGGATTACTGCGGAAAAGACTCCACGTCTTAGGCCAAGATTTTCTAGAAACCTGATCTTCTCTCCTGCTTTATTTCTCTCGGACCGATTTCTTCCCCCACACTGGAAGTCTGATACTCCACACACTGACCTAAACTTTGAAAGATGTCTGCTAATGAGGCGGCAATTCACAGATCTGCACACAGAAGCAACAAATTAAAACAAGTGGCAAAAGACAACCTCTACAAATTAAAGAATAAAAACTTACTCTTTCTGAAATTCTTCTTGCTTGTTCTTAAGTTGGCTTAGTCTTTCCTTCTTGTCAATAAACCTGTTTTAAAAAAAAAAATCTTGGTTTATTTGCATGTCCTCTCCCCCTAGCCCCCAGTATAATGAGATTCCACCAATTCCTGAGCTGACCACTTCTGCAAATTCCTATGGAAATACCAATATCCTGAAAGTATAAACACTTTCTAAATAGGTGGGCACCGCTGCTCACCACCAGGTTCTTTTTACCCAAGTTAGAATTGTCAACTTTAAAGCCCTTCCCTCACTTCCCTCACTCTATAAATTCTATCCTGTACCTCACTGCTAACTGTTTTCCAAAACATACATATCAGAATACTAAAATGAATTTCTGTTGTTTTTGAGACATTCTATATCCCTGGCTGACCTAGAATTCCCTATGCCAACCAGGCTGAGCTTGAAGTCTTAGACAGCTGCCTGTCTCTGCCTCCCAAATAATGCTCCTGAAGGAACACATTACTGTGCACAGCACCATCCGTGTGAACTTGAGGCAGTTGAGGCTTTCATTATGAAAAGAATCTTAATGGCCAAACTTAATTTAATCCTGCTTTCCTCTACAAATTGAATTCCTACAACCTCTGTTCTGTCTTTTGAGAAAGGGTCTATCTCTATAGTCCTCCCTGTCCTGGATCTTGCTATGTTGACCAGACTGGCCTCGAACTTATTGAGATCTACTTCCTCTGCCTCCCGGGCAATGGGATTACAGTTGTGCACACCACTGCCTGGCTGAATCCTTACAACTTGTAAAGTAGATTTCTTTCCACTGGAAGCTTCCAAGTTGGCGAAGGCAGGCATATCACACCACCCACTGTTTCTCTAGGCATGTAGGTCTCAGCTGCTATCGTTTTCACTGTCCTCTGACTATACATTTGGATTAAGTTATTAGGTTAAAATGGCAATTTAGAATAATTTAGCTCTCTCTTAATTTAACATTTATTTGACATATTGAAAATTAAAAATCAGGGCGGGTGGGCTGGAGAGATGGCTCAGTGGTTAAGAGCACTGACTGCTCTTCCAGAGGTCCTGAGTTCAATTCCCAGCAACCACATGGTGGCTCATAACCATCTGTAATGGGATCTGATGGTCTCTTCTGGTGTGTCTGAAGACAGCTGCAGTGTACTCATATAAATAAAAAATAAATCTTAAAAATCAGGGCTAGCTCAATGGTTGAGCGCTTATTCTTGCAGGACTCAGGTTTAATTCCAAGCATCCACATAGCAGCCCCCAACCATATGTGACTTGAGTTCCAGGTGACCCAAAGCCCTCTTCTAACCCACACACACAACAGGAACACACATCAGAAACATAAATACGTGCAGGCAATATGCTCGTTTTCATAAAATACATAAATCTAAAAACTTTTTTTTAATTTTAAAAATGTGATGTTTTGCCGGGCAGTGGTGGCGCACGCCTTTCATCCCAGCACTTGGAAGGCAGGGGCAGGTGGATTTCTGAGTTGGAGGCCAGCCTGGTCTACAGAGTGAGTTCCAGGACAGTCAGGGCTACACAGAGAAACCCTGTCTCAAAAAACCAAAAAAAAAAAAAAACAGTGATGTTTTCATATATAAACGGATTGTGTAATGTTTACATCTGCTCAGGCATATCAATCTCCCAAACATTTATCGCATCTTATGGTGCAGATAATCGAATTCTTTCCATGACTTTTTAAAATCTATCTTCCACAATTCTTTATAGTCATTCTGCTTCACACCAGGACCTGAGGCTCTTTAGCGCTAGCTGATCAAGCTTTGCTACTCTCCCTCCTCAGCCCTGTAACCATCAGACTCTCAACTGAGACCAACTCTTTCAGATCACACATGCAAGTAAGACTGTAGGATTCTTCTCTACCAAGCCCGGCTTCTGTCCTTTAACACTACAGTCTCTGGCTCTGACCGTGGTCTTGAGAGCACTTTTTAACAGAATAGCAAACTGTTAACACCCCCCTCAGCATCACTTCAGTTGAAGCCTACAATCTCTGATAAACGTGTATTTGTTATAATTTAGTTTAGCCCATAATTATTTAGAAGTGACATCATGGTTTCCATATTTGTAGGCATTTTAAGTAGCTTATTACTTTTTTCTTTTCTGTCTGGTTTTGAGACAGGATCTTATTACATAACCCCGGCTGGCCTGGAACAGAGAGCCACCTCCCAAGTGCTAGATTTAAGTCTTTTTTTTATTATTATTATTTATTGATTGATTGATACTTTATTTACATTTCCAATGTTTTCCCCTTTCCATCTCCTCTTTGGAAACCCCCTATCTCCTCCCTCTGCCCCGCCTCTATGAGGGTATTCCACCTCCCACCCACCCACTCCCATATTCCCACCTTGACATTCCCCTTTACTGGGGCCTCTAACACCCTCAGGCCCAAGGACATAGGATTGGTTAAGATCTTTTCCCAATCTGTTGGTTGGCATTTTGTCCTATTGACAGTGTCCTTTGCCTTACAGAAGCTTTGCAATTTCATGAGGTCCCATTTGTCGATTCTTGATCTTAGAGCATAAACCATTGGTGTTCTGTTCAGGAACTTTTCCCCTGTGCCCATGTG
>CM052708.1:67395265-67431444 GCA_028551405.1 Uromys caudimaculatus | reverse complement strand
TTCAAACCTAACCACAAAGCAATGGTACACCTTCATTAGATGTTGAAATGCAAATTTCAGACCCTAAATGAAGAGAGGTTGAGGTTTTAACATAAGACTCAAACTCATTGGCACGGGGGGGGGGGGGGGGGGGGATTTCCTGAACAGAACACTAATGGCTCAGGATCTAAGAACAACTGATAAATGGGACCTCAGGAAACTGAAAAGCTTCCATAAGGCTTTTTTGTCAATAGAACGAATCAGCAACCTACAGATTGGGAAAAAATCTTCACTAACCCTACATCTACAGAGGGCTAATATCCAAAATATATAAAGAACTCAAGAAGCTAACTTCCAAAAAACCAATTTAAAAATGGGGTACAGATGGCCGGGCAGTGGTGGCGCGCACCTTTAATCCCAGCACTCGGGAGGCAGAGGCAGGTGGATTTCTGAGTTCGAGGCCAGATTGGTCTACAAAGTGAGTTAAAGGACAGCCAGGACTATACAGAGACACCCTCTCTCAAAAACAAAAAACAAAAAAAAAACAAAAAAAAACAAAAAAAGAAATGGGGTACAGAGCTAAACAGAGAATTCACAACAGAAGAGTTGCAAATGGTCAATGTCTAAGTCAGAGTTTCTATTCCTGCATAAACATCAGGACCAAGATGCAAGTTGGGAAGGAAAGGGTTTATTGAGCTTACACTTCCATTCTGCTGTTCATCATGAAAGGAAGTCAGGACTGGAACCCAAGCAGGTCAAGGAGCAGGAGCTGATGCAGAGGCCATGGAGGGATGTAACGTACTGGCTTGCTTGCTTCTCCTGGCTTGCTCAGTCGGCTTTCTTATAGAGCCCAAGACTACCAGCCCAGGGATGGCACCACCCACAAGGGGCCCTCCCCCCTTGATCACTAATTGAGAAAATGCCTTACACCTGGGTCTCATGGAGGTATTTTCTCAACTGAAACTCCTTTCTCTGTAATAACTCCAGCTTGTGTCAAGTTGACACACAAAACCAGCCGGTACAGTCAAGAAGCACTTAAAGAAATGTTCAAAGTCCTTAGTCATCAGGGAAATGCAAATCAAAACGACCCTGAGATTCCACTTCACACCAATCAGAATGAGTAAAATCAAAAACTCAGGCAACAGCAGATGCTGGCAAGGATGTGGAGAAAGAGGAACACTCCTCCATTGCTGGTGGGACTGCAAGCTGGTACAACCACTCTGGAAATCAATCTGGAGGTTCCTCAGAAAATTGGAAATAGTTCTACCTGAAGACCTAGCTCTACCACTCTTGGGCATATACCCAAAGATGCCCCACCATACCTCAAGAACACATGCTCCACCATGTTCATAGCAACCCTATTTGTAATAGCCAGAAGCTGGAAACAACCCAAATGTTCCTCAACCAAAGAATAGATACAAAAATATGGTTCATTTGCACATAGAATACTATTCAGCTATTAAAAATGAGGACATTGCCGAGCAGTGATGGCGCACGCCTTTAATCCCAGCACTTGGGAGGCAGAGACAGGCGGATTTCTGAGTTCGAGGCCAGCCTGGTCTACAGAGTGAGTTCCAGGACAGCCAGGGCTACACAGAGAAACCCTGTCTCGAAAAACCAAAAAAAGAAAAAAAAAATGAGGACATCATGAATTTTGCAGGCTAATGAATGGAACTAGAAAATATCCTGAGTGAGGTAACTCAGACCCAAAAGGACATGCATGGTATGTACTCACTGATTAGTAGATATTAGCCAAAAAGTGCAAAATAGCTAGGGTACAACCCACAGACCATATGAAATGTAACAAACAAAAGGGCCCAAGAGAGAAAACTTCAATTTCACTTAGAAGGGGGAAGGAAATAATCAGGGGAGGCAGAGGGAGGGAGGGAGAGAGGGAGAGAGGGAAGAACCTGGGTGGAAGGGGGAGGGGGAAAAGAGGAACTGGAACAGGTGTGTGAGAGGGGCACAGGAGAGAAGCCTGGAGGGCCAAGAGAATGAATGGAAAGAAGCAGCTTGGGGCAGCGGTGGAAGGTGAGAGGACCTTCTAGAAAGTACCAGAGACCTGGAGGCTGGGAGACTCTAAGACTCAATTTGGGGTGACCTTAGCCAAAATCCCCAACACTGGGGAGAGAGAACTCGAAGAATCCACTCCAGAGCCTCAAGCAGAGGGACAGGGTTACTAACCCCCAGTCAAAATTTCTGACCCAGAACTGTTCCTGTCTAAAAGAACTGCAGGGACAAACATGGAGAAGAGACTGAAGGAAAAGAGGTCCAATGAATGGCCCAACTTGGGATTCATCTCATGGGGGAGGGGGACACCAAGGCCTGACACTACTATGCTATGATGTGCTTACAGACAGAAGCCTGGCATGGCAGTCCTCTGAGAGGCCCTACCAGCAGCTGACTGAGACAAAAGCAGATACTTACACTCAACCATCTCACTGAAGTTGGGGGCCTCTATGGTTGAATTAGAGAAGGATTGAAAATGCTGAAGGGAGGCAGAGGCAGGCGGATTTCTGAGTTCAAGGCCAGCCTGGTCTACAGAGTAAGTTCCAGGACAGCCAAGGCTACACAGAGAAACCCTGTCTCGGAAAAAACCAAAAAAAAAAACAAAACAAAAAAAAAAGAAAATGCTGAAGGGGAGAGCAACCCCATAGGAAGACCAGCAGTCTGACCTTACTCAGAGACTGAGCCACAAACCAGGAGCGCAAATATAGCAGAAGTGCACTTAGTCAGGCCTTAGTTGGAGATGTGCTTAACCCTCTAAAGACTTGAAGCCCCAGGGAATGGGGAGGTTTGGTAAGGGGGAAGCATCATCTTGGAGGCAAGGGGGAGGAGGGATGGGGGAGGAACTATGGGAGAGGGGACCAAGAAGGAGGGGCAAGGACTGGAATGTAAATAAATAAAAGAATAAAAACTGGGTCAAAGGAGGAGGAGGAGGAGGAGGAGGAGAAGGAGGAGCATTTTCACCTTCTGCTGGGGTGGAGTTGGGATGGAAAGGAAAGCTAACAAAGTCTCTCCCAGTGTCCCTACCCACTTAACTGAACAGACTCACTGTTTGCTCTTGGAGGTAAAAGGTTCCAATGAAAAGACTTAACTGATCAAGGCTGTAAAAGCATCTTCAGTCCTGCGTTTGCTTGGGCACTTTAGACCAGGTGTGTATCCAGGTGCTATTTTCTGCAGCCAGAACTGTCCTCACTGAGGGCTGAGCCACTCTGGCTGTGGGGGTGAACAGTTAGGAGTAAAGAGACCAGAAAGGCTAGAACGCTCCCTTAGGATAAGGATACGGTAAAGACAGCCTTGTTGTGGCAGCTATAGCTGCACAAAGACTCCCAAATAAACACAACTACTGGGGTATTCTGTGACAGGCTTGACCATGCTGCTGTTGGCAGAATGTGGACCTGGGACTTTGGACTAGAAAAGGCAGTTAAACCCTTTAATCAAGGCTTAATGGGCACATGCTCCTTTTTTTTTTTTTTTTTTTTTTTTTGGTTTTTCAAGACAGGATTTCTCTGTGTAGCCCTGGCTGTCCTGGAACTCACTGTGTAGACCAGGCTGGCCTCGAATACTCCTTAATGAGCCTCCATGAGCATGGAGGACAGTAGTACTGAGAGCACTGTAGACTATGACAGCCAGGCTCAAGAGGTCTCAGAGGAAAATACTGCTACGTGACCTAGAGACCATTCTTGTGTATTTTGGCAAAGAATGTGGCTTCTTTCTGCGCTTGTCCAAAAAATCTGCCCAGGGTTAAATTGAAGAGTTTTGGATTAATGGCATCAGCAGAGGAAATTTCAAGATAGTCTGGTATTGACTCTGTTGTGTGTTTTTTTCTGGTTACTCTTACACGGATCTATAATAAAAAGAAGCAAGCTGATCAAGGAAAAATACAAAATGTATAGTTTGAAGAGAAAAAGAGCACCAGCAAGTGTTATGGTGCTAAGTCCAGTTCTCAAGGAGAAACAGTTTAAAGGGAAACCTAATGCTACCGGGAATGAGGGGAGTGGTGACCTCAGGACAAGACACCACCCAGCCAAGCTTCCAACTTGTAAAAAGTAACTAAAATCTTAAGCAGTGAAAACAATGATCAGGAGCAGAACCAGGGAACCCTGTGATAGCCCCAGCAAACAGCAGGACTGGGTGGCTTTGGCTGCGTGGTTCTGGCTTTAGAGTCAAAGATTCAAGGGGTTATGGGATCTTCCCTCGTGGCTAAGAAAAACCACTGAGGTCAGGCATGTGTCAGGAGTGTCCTTACATGGAAGCTCAGAAAGGCCATTTTGTGAAGCTGAGAGGGTGAAGCCCAGATTCCCTTTCAGGTCCCAAAATGTGGAAGGTGCTAATGCCCTGGTCTATCTGCTGAGGAAAGCTGCTAACACCTTTGGAAACAGTCCAAGGGAGAGAAGTGTGCCACCATCAAGAAAGCTGAAAGGAATTGGAGCTCTGAAGAGCGCTTTGGCATCAGATGTGGAGATGCAAAACTTGAAATTTTTCCCTGCTGGCTTTAGGTCTTGTTTTGGTACAGTATTTCCTCACTAGGCTCCCTTTCCTCCATTTTGGAATGGTAATGTATATTTTCTGCCATTGTGTGTAGGAAGTGAGCAATCTGCCTTTTGATTTTGATTTCACAGGAGTTAAAGCTAAGAGACTGCTTTGAGTCTCTAAAGAGCCTTTAAACTTTTACAGTGTTGAGACTGGGATAGACTATGCGGACTTTTGGAACTGGACTGAATGCATTTTTGCATTGTGATGTGGCTACAAGCCTAGAGGGGTCAGGGGGTGGAATGAAGAGTTTTGAATGAGGGTGGCCCTATACTCCTAGATGTGAATGCCTGGACCGCAGGGAGGGGCACTATCTGAAAGGATTAGGAGATGTGTGGGCTTGTTGAAGGAAATGTGTCACTGGGGGTAGACTTTGAGGTCTCAAAAAGCTCATAATCTGTCTGTCTCTCTCTCCCTCCCTTCCTCCTTGCTGCCTATGTAAGACCTGACCCCCTTATGAGGAAAGTTAGACCCCTAGCACACTTGGAGCCAGAAACAGAAATAGGCCTGAAATTGCCTGCTTGATCAAACCCCACGCAGCTACATTCTTTCTCCTAAGAAACCTAGGTGACCTTGGCCTGGCCCCAGGGCCAGAGGCACAATGTTTCAGGAACTAGAAATGTTTGTGCAACTGACTCGTGACTAACTTAGAACATTCTGTACTTCCCCATAACGCAAATTCCTTCCGTTCCCCACCCCTTTGTGGTTTTTTCCTTTAAATACCCCTGACTTCAGCTGCCCGGGGTCGGACTCCTCTGCCCCTGCGTGGGTTATGAGCACGACCCCAGTCACTGGCCCCCCAATAAACCTCATGTGATTGCAGCAAGGACGGTCTTTCGTGAGTTCTTGGGGGGGTCGAGCCATCCCGAGACTTGAGCAAGGGTCTCCCCAGCTCGGAGGTCTTTCACCTACAGATCCAGATGTAGACCTCTCAACTACTTCTCTAGCACTATGTCTGTCTTCATATGGCCATTATTTCTGCCATGATGAATATGGACCAAATCTCTGAAACTGTAAGGCAGCCCCAACTAAGTACTTTACTTTGTAAGAGTTGCTGTTGTCAGCCAGGCAGTGGTGGTGCACGCCTTTAATCCCAGCACTTGGGAGGCAGAGGCAGGCGGATTTCTGAGTTCGAGGCCAGCCTGGTCTACAGAGTGAGTTCCAGGACAGCCAGGGCTACACAGAGAAACCCTGTCTCGAAAAACCCAAAAAAAAAAAAAAAAAGGGGGTTGCTGTTGTCCTGGTGAAAGATCCCCGAGCTGGGGAGACCCTCACTCAAGTCTTGGGATGGCGGGACCCCCCAAGAACTCATGAAAGACTGTCCTTGCTGCAATCACAGGAGGTTTATTCGGGGGACCAGTGCACTGGGGTCGAGCTTGTAACCTATGCAGAGGCGGAGGAGTTCGACCCTGAGCAGCTGAAGTCAGGGGTATTTAAAGAAAAAAACCACAAAGCAAGGAAATTCTATGCATCATGGGAAGGTATAGAATGTCCTAAGTTTTCTGCGGTTAGCTATTTCCTGGGACAAAAGATGTATGTTAGCCATTAGGCGGTGGAATATGGCTATATTATCTCTGGCTTTAATTTTGCTAAGGGGGGGTCTAACTTCCTTATAATGGGCTTGGGTCTTTCAATGGTGTCTCTTCACAGCAATAGAACACTAAGACACGTGTCACCACGCTACTTCCAGATCAAAGTACAATTTCTCTCTGATTTGAATCATTACCTGTAAATGTATCTTTTTTTTTTTTTTTTTTTTTTTTTTTTTTTTTTTTTTTTTTTTGGTTTTTCGAGACAGGGTTTGTCTGTGTAGCCCTGGCTGTCCTGGAACTCACTCTGTAGACCAGGCTGGCCTCGAACTCAGAAATCCACAGAAATTCACCTGCCTCTGCCTCCCAAGTGCTGGGATTAAAGGCGTGCGCCACCTCTGCCCGGTGCCTGGCAGAATTTTTAAGCCTGAAATCTATAGACATCTATGTCAAGTTATTCCATCACTTGGGATTTAGGGAGAGGGGACTTCCTTAGGAAAATGTCTTTACTGTACATTTATTCTGTCTCAATTGTTTGGGTTATTCAACTGTGGTAGGGCAAGTCACTTCTTAACTTGCCAACCAGGATGTCAGTTACCCATGTACATGACTTTCTGCCAGTTCCCAGGGAGGTCTCTCAGGAACTTAAAACTTTATTGGACCCCTATTCAAAGTGGAAGTATTATTCCAAATGGCATCTTATATTTGTGCAGGTGTCTCTCTTGTGTTGAAGTCCCAGGGGCAATGTAGAGGGTGGTTCTGATGCTTTTTGATCAGGAATCTGTTTACTGAAGCTGAAGGTCCTTGCCCTCAATTGGTTTTTGATATATCAATAACGTTGCCAATACCAATGACTGAGCACTGGGCTGGACACTGAGAGTTGAGCTGGAAGGATGCAGGAAACTCAGGGGAGACAGGGAGAGAGAAGAGAAGGGGATGAAGTAGCAGAGGAGATAAAGCCAACAGCCATCTGAGTTTTGAGTAAGTGGTCTCTGGCCACTTCCCTGACTGGGTCTGGGATAGCAGGGGAAGATTTAGGAGTGCCCAGTCATTGAGTTAGCAAAGGCATTTTGAGAATAACTGGTATGTGTGTGTGTGTGTGTGTGTGTGTGTGTGTGTATGTGTGTGTGTGTGTTTCTATTGGAGGATCCGAGACAAGTGCACCCAGCCAGGAACACAAAGCCATGTAATCAAAAAGTACACGCAGCCGGGCAGTGGTGGCGCACGCCTTTAATCCCAGCACTCGGGAGGCAGAGACATGCAGATTTCTGAGTTCGAGACCAGCCTGGTCTACAGAGTGAGTTCCAGGACAGCCAGGGCTACACAGAGAAACCCTGTCTCGAAAAAACAAACAAAAAAAAAAAAAAAAAAAAAAAAAGTACACGAAACAGGCAAAAATAAAAGCTCATACACAGGTGCAGGAAGTGCTGCCAGGTGGTTGGTTCCGGTACAACCCTATTGTGACTAATTATACAAAGCAGTTCTAACTGACCTCTATTGTGATTGCTTTCCAAAAAGAACAAAGCATAGAACATAACAGAATATGCAATCAACTAAGGCATGAGAAAGTTTCCTAGTAACAGGATATGATGGCTGACTACAGGCATAAAACAAAATGGCTACAGTTATGTTAGGGGAGCATGCCTCAAGACTCTCGGATCCTCTGTATGACAGGTGGCAGGCCTCTGCCCATCAAAGCCAATGGGAGAATTAATCTCTACTGGGATTTACCATTAGTCTAGTTGAAAAGCTGGGCTAGATGTGAAAAAAATCTTACAGAAACTGAAACCAAACACAATCTAGGTCTATTCTTCCCATATTAACAGGGATGATAATTTTAAAATGTTGTTTTAGACTTATTTTTAAAGTAACAGCTAAATTTAGAGTGCTTGTTAAATTTCAGGTCCAAGCCAGGTGGCTTTAATCCCAGCACTAGGAAACAGGCAGGTGAATCTTTGTGAGAGGATAGCCTGGTCTATGGAGTGAGTTCTAGGACAGTAAAGGCTATACAGAGAAACTCTGCCTCAAAAAATAAAACAAAAAAATCAGGTTCGATTCTCAGAACTTTTTAGGTTTTTCTCTTGTTTATACACATAAAGAGACTCACTTGAGTTCATTATTGTCCTTATTTAATACGTAATAAATGAAGTATTTAACCTCCAACAGAACTTGGTAAAGACAGAATATAAAAACACTGCTAGTTAGATTTACACTGACATACTTCCTTTTTCTCTTACAAAATTCTTTTAAAAAATAGTAGTGACTACAGATGAAGAGCTAAGCAGGTGGCTCTGTTGGTAGAGTGCTTGCCTAGGACTCATGAAACCCTGGGTTCGATTCCCAGTACAGAACAAATCAGGCTTGGTCATGCACACCGGTAATCTCAACTCTGGAGATGGTGACAGGAAGCTAGGAAGTTCAAGGTTGTCCCTGGCTGCATGTAAAGCTGGAGGCCAGATTGAAAACATGAGATCCCATTTCAAAACAAAATATGAGTCCAATGTGGTGGTACAAGCCAATAATCCCAGCACTTGGGAGACTGAAGCAGGAGGATTCTAAGTTTAAAACCAGCCTGGCCGGGCAGTGGTGGCACACGCCTTTAATCCCAGCAGAGGCAGAGACAGGCAGATTTTTGAGTTCTGAGGCCAGTCTGGTCTACAGAGTGAGTTCCAGGACAGCCAGGGCTACACAGAGAAACCCTGTCTCGAAACCCCCGCCCCCCCCCCCAAAAAAAAAAAAAAACCAACAGCCTGAGTTATACAGGTAGATCATATTTCAATACAAAACCACAAAACTATCATAGAGAAGTCCACTATGGTATTGTGTAGATGATTGCCAAGAGTCTAGAATGTACCAAGCATAATGGTGTTGTTGAATGCTGGAGATGAAGGGAAAGTTAGTTCCATCAAGTCCCTGCCTTCACAGTCCCCGCCTTCACAGTCCTTCTCAACATGTGGTCCCAGGCCAGCTCACTGGTAAGCAGCTAAGGTACTAGGCACCAGCCAGCCCATCACATGGCATTAAACGACTTCCCCCTCCTACTGGCCCCATACACTCTCTTCTCCAACTTTCCTTTCCCCGTAAAGAAACTGGAGTGGGTCCCATACAAGACAACCTCTTGGGGGGGGGTGGCTACTCCATGAAGATCCCAGATCAATCCAAGCTCAGATGAGCAATTGCAATTTAAAATGTTAACACTGAAAGAACCTGAGTCACCACCACAGAGCTGATAAGTATATATGTACAAAGTATGTGTGTATGTATGTATGTATGTATGTATGTATTCACTACATGATTCTGTTGAGGCCTGCTCCCTAGCATAGCTGTAGCCATATTTGTTTCATGCCTGCCAGCTAGTTCATATTATTGACAGAAAAATGACTCAGAGCAGGGTCATGTTGACCACATACCCTGTTATGTTCTGTATGTTCTGAGGTTGGTTAATCTTAAGAAAGTCCACAACCATAAGCTCCACTTAGGATCAATCATAATAAACGTCAGTTGGGACTGTTCTGTCTAGCTAGTCAGCGCTCTTCATCTGCCAGAGCCAACCACCAGGCAGCACTGCCTGCATCTGCACATGAGCTCATTGTGGGTTCTTTCTTTTATAAATTCACCCTGAGAAATGTTCAAGGTTCAGTCTAGCTTCTGAGACTAGGCTCTGACCCTGATTGATCAGTCTTGGGGTGTGAATTTAATAAACCAGCCATGTTTAACTGATGTCTGTCTCTGAGTGGTTTGTGCAGAGATTTTTAGACCCCAACAATTAAGCAAACAGATTCATAATCCTTCCCCAACTCCCTGAGTGCTGAGATGCCACTAACTTTGTTTTATCTTATTTTCGTTTGTTTGTTTATTTGGTTGGTTGGTTAGTTTGGTTTGGTTTTTCAAGACATGTTTATCTGTGTAGTCCTGGTTATTCTGGAGAACTCTCTGCAGACCAGATTGAATATGAACTAAGAGATCTGTCTGTCTCTGCCTCTCCAGTGCTGGGTTTAAAGGTATTTGCCACTACCACCAGACTTTTGTTTGTTTGTTTGTTTGTTTTTTGACAGGATCTCACTATTTCATCCTGGTTGGCTTACAACTCTCTATGTAAACCAGGCTAGCCTTGCCCTTTGTCTTAGTCAGGGTTTCTATTCCTGCACGAAACATCATGACCGCCAGGCAGTGGTGGCACACACCTTTAATCCCAGCACTTGGGAGGCAGAGGCAGGCGGATTTCTGAGTTCTAGGCCAGCCTGGTCTACAGAGGGAGTTCCAGGACAGCCAGGACTACACAGAGAAACCCTGTTTCGAAAAACCAAAAAAAAAAAAAAAAAAAAAAAATCATGACCAAGAAGCAAGTTGGGGAGGAAAGGGTTTATTGAGTTTACACTTCCATGCTGCTGTTCATCACTAAATGAAGTCAGGACTGGAACTCAAGCAGGTCAGGAAGCAGGAGCTGATGCAGAGGCCATGGAGGGATGTTATTTACTGGCTTGCTTCTCCTGGCTTGCTCGGCCTGCTCTCTTATAGAACCCAAGATTTCCAGCCCAGGGATGGCACCACCCACAAGGGGCCCTCCCCCCTTGATCACTAATTGAGAAAATGCCTTACAGCTGGATCTCATGGAGGCATTTTCTCAACTGAAACTCCTTTCTCTGTGATAACTCCATCTTGTGTCAAGTTGACACACAAAACCAGTCAGTATACCTTTGAACTCACAAAAATCCACCTGCCTCTGCTTCCCAAGTGTTGGCATTAAAGGCATGTATCACCATGTCCATAAATATTGTTATTTTCTTCTTATCTTGACTTCGTTAAAATTTTAAGATACCTTAAGCACCAATCCAGAAGTTATGTGTTGAGTGCTAGTTTAGATAGATCTCCCATAAAAAGAGGCAGAGCTGAAGATGGTGAAAAATCATATATGCACAAATTGGTCCTCTTTCAATAATGTAATCTATCATTCCTGTCTCCTTAAGCATTCTAGCTTACTACTCTATTTCTTTTCTTTTCCTCTTTTTGGGTGTGGTCGGGTATTGCATAGCTCTGGCTCAGCTAGAACTCACTATGTAGACCAGGCTGGCCTCAAACTCACAGAGATCCATCAGCCTCAGCCTCTCAGATGCTGGGATTAAAGGAAGGTGTGCACCAACATGCCCAGCCTCACCACTGTGAATCAAACTTAATTTTATACCTTCTATGTTTACCAAGCCCGAAGTGTGGAGAGCTTTTAGGGCCACTTGGCAAGAACCTGACATTCGACCAAAAACAAAGAAACAGCTCCAGGCAGGAATCTGACATTAGACCAAGGACAAGGAAGTAAGCTCGGGCAGGAATCTAATCTTAGGCTAGAACAGGGAAGTAAGTTCTGGTTGGAATCGTAATTTTAGGGTGGAACAGAAGAAGTAGGCTTCAGGTGAGAATCAGATTTTGGGCTTGGACAAGGAAGTAGGCTCAGATATTTCCGTCATCCTGACAAGCCCTCAGAAACAGCAATCACAGGAATGATTACAGACTTTTGTTTATTGCTTTGCTTGTTCCTTGACTATTTGTGTTTATTGTATTGCTTGTTCCTCAACCTAGAACTGACCTTATTGCTTGCTTATAATTAAACTGGTATAAAAGTGGACTGGAAAAAATATACCTGCCTTCAGTCTCAGAGTTGACTGAGGCCATGCTGCAGTGTTGTCTAATCGTCTCTTTCTTTTCTTTTCTTCTTTTTTTAAAGATTTATTTATTTTGTGTATATGAGTACACTGTAGCTGTCTTCAGACACACCAGAAGAAGCCATCAGATCTCATTATAAATGGTTGTGAGCCACCATGTGGTTGCTGGGAATTGAACTCTGGACCTTTGGAAGAGCAGTCAGTGCTCTTAATCGCTGAGCCATCTCTCCAGCCCCTAAGTACCATTTTTTTTAACAACTTCAGTGTGTTGTAAAAACAACACAATCCTCCAAGAATGTATCTGTTAATCTTGAATTTCCTCTTAGGGGACCAAGAGTTGGTCCTTCCTTTTATAAGTAGGCAGATTGTCATTAGTTATAATCCATTAAGAACAGAAAAAGAATAGGGCAATCTGAACTTCTCCTCTCTACACCATTATCCTGAAATTAGTTTTCATGTTTAAAACATAGACTGTGTACCCAGAAGCATTGACTTTAAAAGCAAGCATACTAGGCTGGTGAGATGGTTCAGCACTTAAGAGCACTGATTGCTCTTCCAGAGGTCATGAGTTCAAATCCCAGCAACCACATGGTGGCTCACAACCATCCGTAATGAGAAACAAATTAAAAAAAACCTATGGGCCAGGGTATGGAGTGATCAGGTGGAGCAAAAGGAAGAAGGGAAGGGGGAGGAGAAAAGTGTGAAAGGCAAGCATACTTACTGTAGTTGAAGCACAATTCCAGAACATTCTGAAACAGGGTTCCTGGGCATCATGGATGCTATGGATGTCAGAGGGAGAGTCAGAGGAGCTTTGGTGCTCTCTGTGCAGAGAGCAGAGGCCATTTATCAGGCATAGGCACACAGGCAGCAAGGCAAGGCAGGGCCAGTCTGGTGAGGTGCTGAGTCAGGAGGGATGCAGAGAAAGTGATGAGCCAGGCGAGATCCGACTGGCTATATAGGGAGGAAGAGACTGATGTGGTTCACAGTGAGAAAGGAACACCTTTTCCCTCACTCTTCCATTCCCTTTCCTTCCTTCCTTCCTTCCTTCCTTCCTTCCTTCCTTCCTTCCTTCCTTCCTTCCTCCTTTTCTCCCTTCTCCCTTCTCTCTTCTCTTCTCATGTAGCTCAGGTTGGCCACAAACTATATATTCTCTACCCCCCAAGTGCTGGCATTACAGGGTTCACCACCATACCCAGATTCTCAGGCGTGGAATCTCTTATTATATTTATTATGTTTGTTGGAGTGTCCATGGATGGGTGTACACTACAGAAAACTTGTGATGGTCAAAAGACAATTGCCAAGAGTAGGTTCTCAGCCGGGCAGTGGTGGTGCACGCCTTTAATCCCAGCACTTGGGAGGCAGAGGCAGGTGGATTTCTGAGTTCGAGGCCAGCCTGGTCTACAGAGTGAGTTCCAGGACAGCCAGGGCTACACAGAGAAACCCTGTCTCGAAAAACCAAAAAAAAAAAAAAAAAAAAAAAAGAGTAGGTTCTCTTATTCCAGCATGTGGAAGGAACTCAGGGATCCAACTCGGAGTGTCAGGCTTGGTAGCAAGTGGCTCTACCAACTGAGTCATCCCACCCACCCAGATGTGGTATTTCTGTTATTATTTTGCACCCTCAAACACCAGGGAGATTTTCAGCAAGTACAGAGAATCTACCTTCAGCTACATACAGAACTCTGTTGCTCCACAGTTAGGGTCTACAGAATTCCAGGAGATAATGCAAAAGCAAGCATCTAGAGATTTGTCTTTCTTCGACTCATTAATTCCAATGTGTTGGCTTTCCTACGAACTTAACTGTGCTGAATGGTTCTATTAACAGACACGTTTATGTAAGAGATTTCAAAATGAACTTGGAGACTTAAAATAATGTCTTTCCTATTTGATTCTACTGCTTCAGAGAAAAAAATTTAATTATTCATCTTCCTGTCTCTGTTCCAAGCTCATTTGCTCAATGGATCTCAGTTAATGAAGCAACCCACCCTAAGAATGGATGGAGCCGGGGAAACATCTTAGAATCAGATGGCTCCAAGCTTCATTTCTCTAATCAGGATAAAGGGAGCCTTTTGACAAGGCTGGAATTTTATATAATGGTGCATGGTTTAATTTAATAATGCATGCTAAACTTGGCAGCCTACTGAGCTGTAGGCTCAGTGCCAGCCTGACAGATCAGGAACTCCTGTGTTCATAATTGCACTTAGACAGCTTGTCCCCCAAAGGTCACAGGTGTAAGCACCAATTCAATAAATCTGGTGTCTTCATAAGAATAGCAGTTGAGGGCACACAGACACCAGAGTTGTGCATACACAGAGAAAAGGCTGCAAAAGGAGCAGCAAGAAGGTAGCTACCTACAAGGGAAGGAGGGAGGGACCAAACCTCAGGTACCTTGGTCTTGGATTTCCAACGTCCAGAACTGTGAAGACGAGAATTTCTGTTGTTTAAACTGCCCAGTTTGTAATATTTTGCTTTGGCATCCCAAACTAATTAAAACAAATTAGTTTTATTATTTCTATCCTTCTCCCTTTTGTGTGTCTCTGCGTGTGCATGTACCTTTGAGTGCTTGTGCACGTGAGTGTGTCTGAGAAGGCCAGGTCTTAGTTAGGGTTTCTATTGCTGTGAAGAGACACCATTACCACAGCAACTCTTATAAAGGAAAACATTTAATTTGGTACAGGCTTACAGTTCAGAGGTTCAGTCCATTATCATCATGGTGGGAAACATGGTGGTATATAGGCAGACATGGTGCTGGAGAAGGAGCTGAGGATTCTATTTTTGTTTGTTTGTTTGTTTTTGGTTTTTCGAGACAGTGTTTCTCTGTGTAGCCCTGGCTGTCCTAGAAGTAACTCTGTAGACCAGGCTGGCCTCGAACTCAGAAATCTGCCTGTCTCTGCCTCCCAAGTGCTGGGATTAAAGGCATGAGCCACCACTGCCTGGCCAGCTGAGGATTCTAAATATGGATCTGCAGGCAGCTTTCAGGAACTGTCAGGCACTAGGCCTGGTCTGAGCTTCTAAGACCTCAAAACCTACTCCCACACCTCCTCCAACAAGGCCATACCTCCCAATAATGCCAGTCCTATGGGCCAATAGAGCCATCTTCATTCAACATAGGAACTAAAATTGCAGATGATTGTTAGAAGTCTTGATATGGGTGCTGGGAACCAAACCCCTAACCTCCGAAAGATCAACAAGCACTCTTCACTGTTGAATCATCTCTCCAGCCTCTAAATAGATTTTACTTTAAACTATGTCCCATCATATATGGCAGAATGCTGAGGGGACTCCTCAAACCACTGTCCTAATGAACTCAACATTTACACATCTTCCTGTTGTCCAAACCCAAGTCCGGGTGATTGGGCTTTGTAGATGTAATTAAAATTCCAAGTCCATTGTTAGGAAAGAGAGACTATTCTGGCTAAGCCTGGCCCTAGCTGCTGAGCTGCTGCAAAGGAATTGGCTGCTCTTTGGGAGGGA
Organism: Uromys caudimaculatus; assembly: GCA_028551405.1. NCBI lineage: Eukaryota > Metazoa > Chordata > Mammalia > Rodentia > Muridae > Uromys > Uromys caudimaculatus. Next base: position 67,416,275 of record CM052708.1, on the reverse strand, counting down.
TTTTAGAGCATGTGGTGGTCTTGACCTGGGGAAGATTGTTCACTGTTGACTTGGAAGATAGGATGGGGCCATGGTACAAGAAATGTGGGTAACTTCCAGGGCCTGAGAGTGGGCCACACTTGATAGCTATTGAAGAAATGGGCATCGCAGCTCTATGGTTGTAAAGGATTAAATTTGTCCAACAATAAGGCATGATCTTTGACGTTGCTTCTTCCTCGAATTTCTAGAAAGAGCAATCTTTCTAGAATTGCTGTGTGCTGTGTTTAGCTCATACTAACTGTACAAAATACTGTGTTTCTGTGGTGGTTTAAAGAAGGGCTCCTATAGGCTCACAGATTTGAATGCTTAGAGAGCAGCTTTATTTGGAAGGATTGGGGTGGGGTGGGTGGACGGCCTCATTGGCTGCAGCTTTGTTGAAGGGAGTGTGTCACTGGGGGCGGGTTTTGAGGGCTCAGAAGCCCGAGTCAGGTGGAGTAGCTCTCTCTCCCTACTGCCTATGGATCCGGGTGTAGAGCTCTCAGCTGCTCCTCCAGCACCATGTCCGCCTGTGTGCTGCCATGCTTCCCGCCATGATATGGACTAAACTACTCTGAAACTAAGGAAGCCTCGATTGAATGCTTTCCTCTTTATAAGAGTTGCCATGGTCATGGTGTCTCTCTTCACAGCAATAAACACTGACTAAGACAGTTTTATTAGGGCATTTGATATACATATATGATATTCTTAGATTATACAGTACCCTTGCACTCTAAGTAACTGCAGTAAATGTATTGGTTCACTAAGATGGACACTTCCCCACACAGAAATTCTAATGAGCCTCAACCTCATGCAGCTCTTTGAGCTACCAGTGCCAAATACATATTTTGAATACATATTTTGCAACTAGCTTACTATGCTTAACATGATTATCTCCTGTTCTCTTTTTTTGTTTGTTTGTTTTTTTTCGAGACAGGGTTTCTCTGTGTAGCCCTGGCTGTCCTGGAACTCACTCTGTAGACCAGGCTGGCCTCGAATTTAGAAATCCGCCTGCCTCTGCCTCCCAAGTGCTGGGATTAAAGGTGTGCGCCACCACTGCCCTGCTGGCTTTTGTTTTTCTTTTCTTTTTTTTTTTATTTTCTTTATTTTTTTATTTTTTTATTTTTCAACACTGCAAAGGCTTTATTTGTACAATCTTTACAGGACAGTTTGGGGCTGTGTCACTGAGTAAAAACCTGTCGTCTCAGGCCTATTACTAAAGTGTAAATAAATACAAATCAGACTTACTGGTGACAATCCTTTTGGTCCTGTCTTGTTTATAACAGTGTCTATAGCACTGCAGCCTTCAGTGGTACTGTACCACTCTGGAAAAGATACCTTCAGGCTCCTTTCCATCCCCCAAAGCTGCAGCAAATCCTTCCTGCTGCCTCCTCTTAGCCAAAGCAGCCAAAGATTTAAACGTCTTTGGTTCATAGATGGCCAGGTCCACAAGTACTTTCCTGTTGAGCTCCACCTGGCACTTAATTAAGTTGACAATAAATGCTGGGTACTGTAAGCCATGTTCCTGGGAGGCAGCTGTAATTCGATTAATCCAGAGGGTCCTAGGTTCCGCTTCTTAAGTCTGCGAGATTTCGTACACTTAACGAAGGCTCTGGTCACTGCCCTGACTGCCAGCCGGTAGCAGCGATTCTTCCTTCCCCTAAAATGCCGAGCATGTTTCAGCACCTCCTGAACCCGCCAATAGCGGTCAGTGAGGCGGTTCCGCAGCCAGAGCCGCGTCGTAAGGAAGACCATGATGGGCTCCCGAATCCAAAGGACGGCTTTTGTTTTTCTATGTATCGCCATTCTGACTAGGGTGAGGGGAAATCTCAAGCTAGTTTGGGATTTTGTTTGTCTGTCAGCTTGTTAGGGTCACTGTAGCTCTGGCTGACTTGGAACTTGGTATGTAGACTAGGCTAATCTGGAACTAACAGCAATCCACCTGCCTCTGCTGGTTATGTGACACCACACCCAACTCCGTGGGGTTTAGATTTGGGTTTCTTTGAGGCTAGGAATGTTGAGCATTTCCTTCTGTGGTTAGAAAGGCCAATCTTTGATTTCACTTTTAACAGGAGCTGATAGTATTGTAAATAGACAAATGTGTGGCAATTTGCTGCTCAGCAATGGAAAAATGAGAAAATCATAATTTATGAATAATCTAGCCATTGTGGCCCATGCCTGAAACCCTAGCACTTGGCCATAGGCAAGAGGATCAATTCAAAGCCAGCTTCAACTAACTAGTAAAGGCCAGCCTGGGCTACATGAGACTGGGTACAGTCTCAGAACCCCAAAACAAACAAAAAATAAGTTATCAGTAATAAACAGAGACAGGTTTGCAGTGATCCGCAGGTCAAGCGACGGAGCGAAGGAATGTGTGAGGTTAATGATAAGCAAATTGGGGTAAAAACCCAGTATGGGAATGAATGTTCCTTCTGCTTTGATCTCTGTAATCTTTTGTAGCTTTGAAATCATTTCAAGTGAAATTTTTCAAAAATGAGGTTAGCGACTGCCTTTGTGGGTATTTTCAGTTGTTTTGGTAAACACTGGTTATCTATTTTGCTTTTTTTTTTTCTTCGAGACAGGGTTTCTCTGTGTAGCCCTGGCTGTCCTGGAACTGGCTCTGTGGACCAGGCTGGCCTCAAACTCAGAAATCTGCCTGCCTCTGCGTCCTGAGTGCTAGGATTAAAGGCGTGCGCCACCACCGCCCGGGAACACTGGTTATCTAAAGCCTTAAATTGTTCATTGTGGGGATGGAAGATTGCCGTGGGTCGGGGGAATAAGAGCTAACTGAGCCCACTCCCTGCTCGTGGATCAGATGTAAACTATCAGCTACTGCCTCAGAGCCATGTCCGCCTGCCTGATACCATGTTGCCCACCATGATAATCATGAACTCTTACTCTCTGGAGATGTAAGGCACCAATAGACTCTTTCTTCTAGGTATTTCCTTCATCAGGGTCTTATCATAGCAATAGAAAAGTAACTAAGATACAACTAGCTGATATTTGGAGACATTTAGCCACATTTACCCATTTCAGTTTGAGAATTTAAAACTTTGGGGTGCTGGGTAGATGGTGCAGTCTGTAAAACGCTTGCATCACACGTGTGAGGATTTGAACCCGATTTCCAGCACTGTTGTGTAAAAGTCAAGAGTGCCCTTGTCAGCCAGGCCGTGGTGGCCCACGCCTTTAATCCCAGCACTTGGGAGGCAGAGGCAGGTGGATTTCTGAGTTTGAGGCCAGCCTGGTCTACAGAGTGAGTTCCAGGACAGCCAGGGCTACACAGAGAAACCGTGTCTCGAAGAAACAACAACAACAACAACAACAAAACAAAACAAAACAAAAAACCAAAACAAAACAAGAGTGCCCTTGTCATCCCAGCACTAGGAGGTGGAAACAGGAGGATCTCCCATGCTGGCTGGACAGTGGAGCTGAGTCTGGGATCTTGTCTCAAAAAACAAGGTAAAGAGCAATGGAGAAGAACAGTGAGATCAGCCTCTGGCTACCACATGCCTGCGCATATACGTGTTTGCACACGCACCTCCCCTTGAACACATGCACATATACACATACATATATGAACGAATACATATATACATACATAGACACACATGCACACACACAGGCATGCACCTCACACCAGACATGCACATAAAAACCTCTGGAACCAGTAGGGTTTTTTGCAACTCTTAAACAATAGCTAAAAGCTTCTAGGACCTGGGCATCAGGCCTCAGCCTTTAAGTCACAGTCACACAAGTTTCAGGTCTGGACTCTAGAAAAAAATGAAGATGTCCCTTCAACAAGTACAAAATTACAAATAAATAGGAATCAGTTTCGTTATTTTACTGTACCCTGGGATAACTACAGTTCACAATCATGAATATTTCTAGAAATTTTTTAACATTTCACCAGAAATAAATGATGAACATTTGAGATGATAGCTTTGCTCCTCCAACGATTTTATCATGATACACATGATATGGGAATCTTGTCTCAAAACACAAGGTAAAGAGCAATGGAGAAGAACAGTTCTATATAGTATATCTAGAAGAACTAGATATACACATATCAGAACACTGCATGGCTCCCTATAAACCCGAAAAACTATTTACCAGAACCGTAGATGGAACTGTAGTGTTAAAGAAATTTTAGGAAAGACGGTTTCACTAGGGGGCGCTCCTTCCTCTCTACGAAAGGAAGAGCTTCTGGTTTGGGGACAAACAGGTTTGGGGGATCAGACTAGGAGGGGTGTAAGTACATCCCGGTGCAGAGGACCAGGGGCTACTTCTTCAAATACATTGGATTAATTACTGTATTGTTTAATGCAGATAGGTTTGTGCAGTGTACACTGGTAGGTTCTGTGTACAGCAGCTAACCGGGAGGTGCTTGTCCTGTGATCTCACACACAGCACCTGGACCACTGTTAATGCTGGAGGCAGTTTTTTTTGGCTTAGGAAGTACCAGAGAACCAAGAATCTGCATAAATGCTGTGAAGTCACCAGAGGACAGTTTTTAATCTGGTGGCAGTTTTGCTTGATGCAGCCTTGTCTTTTTCCTGGAAGCCAATGACATGGTTCTAATTAAGTCTGCACTGAGTTGTCAGTTGCCAGACAGGGATTTTATATCACAAGAATATGGAGGTTGATTTACGCATCGCTTATAGGTCTTTTCTAGATCAAAATTCAGTGAATTCTTGTCCATTTAATAATTGCTTAAACTCAGATCCTGACTGTCCAGTAAGCCACATTTCCCCTTTCGGGTGGCTGGGCAGACCTAGGGCATGAGAAGAAGCCTGTGCTTACTCCGGCATAACCTGCCCCCTTCCCCCACACCTTAGTCATCTGAAAATCCTGAGTCACGATGCACCTCATTTCTTCCTAGAAAAGCCACAGCTTTCAGGCAGGACTGTGCTGGTAGGTGTGCACCCTGGCCGTGAAACACTTGTTGAATTTGAATTCCCAAGAATAATGACTTGGTTTCACATAAAACTAAAGACAAGATTTTTTTTTTTTTTTTTTATAATTTATGTGTAACTGCAGTTCCAGAAGATCCAACAACCCTCTTCTGGCCTCCTCGGGCACCAGCTATGCACAGACATACACACAGGCAAAATACTCATGTATTCTGTGGAGAGATTCTCTTATAGGCATCACCTGTCAATAAAAATGCCAATGGCCAATGAGCTGAGAGGCAGGAAATAGGAAGGAGGTGGAACATTGACAGGAAGAGAAAGGATTCTGGGAAATAGTAAGAGAATAAAAGGAGATGCTGGGAGAGACTTGGAGAGATTTGAGCAGGACAGTGAGAGAGACACTGAGGAAGACTCAAAGAGAGAAGCAGGCTGGAACTGAAGAAGAGGTAACTTAACCGTGTGGTAGACATAGAATAGTCTGAATGGGTTAAATAAGTTATGAGCTAGTCAGGGAATGAGCCAAAGCGTACGGCCTAGGTGCTTAATAATAAAGAATTAGTCTCAGAGTCATCATTCTGCAAGCTGGGGCTGGGAAAGATAAACTTGGAATTTAGTTTATTTTCCAAGATTCAATAAAAATAAATATAAAAAAAAGAAGGGAAAGAGATCTGTGAAGCAACTTACCCGGAGACAAGCTCTGCTGACCCACAACAACATGCAGTGAGTTCAGGGAAGAGTCCGGGCAGAGTCTAGGAAGGAATGGTGGCTGAGGCTGGATGACCGGCTACACTTCACAGAGGAGACAACACAAGGCAAACTCCTAAGCAAAGTTCGGTTATTTAAAAAGACAGGTCCACTCAGAACCTGATTGCATGACTTCATTTTGGAAAGGCCATTGTAGTTGTTTGAATGAGAATGGCCCCCATAGTCTCATATGTCTGAATACTTGCTCCACAGTTTGGTGGAACTGTTTTGGGAAAGATTAGGAGGTGCGGCCTTGTTAGAGGATGTGTGTCACTAGGGGGGTGAGCTTTGAGCTTTCAAAAGCCTACACCAGGCCCAGTCTCTTGCCTTCTGCTTGTGGGCCAGGTGTAACCTCTCAGCTACTGTTCCAGCATCATGTCTGCCTGCTGCCATACTCCCAACCATGGTGGCCACGGACTTTACCTACCTCCTGAAACTATAAGCAAACCCCAATGAAATGCTTTCTTTCATATGAGTTGCCTTGGTCATGGTGTCTCTTCACAGTAATAAAAAAGTAACAGTATGTGACAGTTTTCTGATACAATGTGCATTACCTTAAGGATCACACAGGAAGCATGACGGCAAATCAAGCTCAGGCCAGCTGGACAGACTGCCCCTTTAGTGTCTGGATGCACTGCCTCTCTGGTCCTCAGTGTATGAATATGAGAGCCAGGTCAGTGTGCAGTCCCTCATCAAGAAAAGACATCCCACCGGGCAGTGGTGGTGCACACCTTTAATCCCAGCACTTGGGAGGCAGAGGCAGGTGGATTTCTGTGTTTGAGGCCAGCCTGGTCTACAGAGTGAGTTCCAGGACAGGCAGGGCTATACAGAGAAACCCTGTCTCGAAAAAACCAAAAAAAAAAAAAAAAAAAGAAAAAAGAAAAAAGAAAAAAGAAAAAAGAAAAAAGAAAAGACATCCCTGCTCCATAATGCAAATGAGACCGTGAGCTGAATGTGACCCAGCATGCCTCTGGTTCTTTCATTTCCTCCTTTCCAAGCTCTTGCCTTTGACAGGTGACCTCACAGCAGTGAGGAATGGATGTTCCCAAACCTTCCCTGGGATTAGACTCACTGACTCACACTGTTTGTTAAACACCCATGGGTTCCCGGTGCAAGGATCCTCCAGATGTGCTTGATTTTAAAATCACAACACAAGCATTTTATTTTCAACTGCGTTTACACAATAAATGCAGCAAGCCCAAGCCAGCTGATTTCCAGACAAAACAGAAAACTTGAAAATTACACGTCATAGTCATTTGTCCCTTCCACTAAATAGAATTCCCTTCTGAAGTCTGAGTATTCATCACTGACCTGCCATTCTAGCACCTTTATCCTTTGAGGGTGCACAATCCAGAAAGGAGAGCAGGGACAGGCTCCAGACACTCACCTAGGGGGCTGTGGTCCCCACCACAGCCTGCCTTGCTGTTGTTTGTTTCAAGGTTACTTACCCGGATTAAGGATAGTGGGGGAGCTGAGGACATGAGGCCAACCTCACTATTGGTTACCACCTTCCCTGTAATGGAGTTATGCTACCCTCTGCTGTAATAGTGTTAATTGTAACTTGATAGAATCTAGAATCACCCAGGAGATGATCCTCCTGAGATATAATTATGTTAAGGTTAGCCTCTGGCAATGGCTGTAGAGGACTATCTTGATTATGTGAATTGATGTGGGAAGACCCTTGTCAACTGTGGGTGGAACCATTCCATCCATGGGGCTCTTCGCCTCTACATAGTGGAGATGGGACAGGAAGTCATCCTTCTCTGCTTCCTGATGTGATATGACCAGCTATTTCAAGCTCCTGTTGCCTTGAGTTCCCTGACACAATGGACTGTATGCACCCTTGAACAGTGAGCCAGAATAAACCCTTTATTTTTTTGAATTGCTTTTGTTGGGGTGTTTTATCACAGCAACAGGAAAACAAACTAAGACACATGACTTGACATCACTTTGCCTTAACATGCTGTGTTATGCCTTCTGGGGGGTCCAGCTGTGGTTCCACATCCTCCACTTCTTCCCTCTCAGGGTGTCCAGACGCCCTTGCACACCTGGCTGGAAGGATGAAGTGGAGTCTGGAACAGGTGGGCTACTAGAGGATCCCGGTCTGGTCGGAGATGGGGACTAAGAGGGAGATGGCCTTCTCAGAGTATCTTAGTGTTACAGATCTTTTAGACAAAGGCCTTCTCCAGTGGTCTTCAATGAAACAGCTCTCTTAGACTATCTTAGCTTGTGAGCATACCTTTATTCAGGGTGAGCTTGTATGCACAGACTTTATTCGGAGTGAGCCAGGCACATATATGGACTTTGGAGACTGGGAAGGAACTTTTGAGGTAAATGAAAAATCATTGGCTAGAGTTTTAAAGTTCTACAAATGCCTCAGTTGTATGGAAAGGCATTCTAGGACTCCCAGGTACTGGCTGGGCCAGTTCTTATGGGGTTGGGGAAAGAGGAAGTTGAAGGTGTGGGGGTTCTGTCTTCCCAGACAAGGTCAGAGAAGGGGAAAACATGCTGGTAAAGGGGGTCCTCCATTTTGTGCAGAGCTCAGAGAAGCTCTTTGGTCATGATAGACTTTCCCATTAATTAGCAGGGTTTCTGCACAACATGCTACTACCGTCTTGGTTTTGGATGTCATAATAGTTGTCTTAGTTAGGGTTTCCATTGCAGTGGAGAGGCAACATGACTAAGGCAACTCTTATAAAGGACAACTTTTATTTGGGGCTGGCTTAAAGGTCAGAGGTTCAGTCCATTGTCATCAAGGCAGGAGCATGGCAGCATCCAGCAGGCATGGTGCAGGAGGAGCTGAGAGTTCTGCACTTGTTCTGAAGTCAAACAGGAGAAGACTGTCTCCCCCATGGCTAGGAAGAGGGTCTTATAGCCCACCCCCACAGTGACACACTTCCTCCAACAAGGCCACACCTACTCCAACAAAGTCACACCTCCTAATAGTGCCACTCCCTGGGCCAACCAAATTCAAACCATCACAATAGTTAAGTGTTGGTGTAAGAAATTGCTACATGCCAGAGAACATGCTAAATATTTTATAATTCTTTAAAAAAACAAAAACAGGATTTCTCTGTAGCCCTGGCTGTCCTGAAACTCACCCTGAGACCAGGCTGGCCTTAAACCCAGAAATCTACCTGCCTCCCTAGTGCTGTGATTAAAGGCGTGGGTCCTCACTACCAGGTTTATAGTTCTAACCTCATTTTTATTCATAGCAGCTCTCTGGAAGAAGTCTGGCTCTGATATGCATGACTCAGGTAGGAAGCTCCCATAAAGTGCCTTAGTCTACACAACTACAGAGCCAAAGAGCAAGGATCCAAATCCAGGTCTTTTTGCATCAATTGCAATTGCATGCACCATTAGCTGCCAGGTTGTGCTTTTAGTTATAAAAAGTAAAGAAAAATTTATTCTGATAGATGAAGAAAAATAGCCACAGAAGTCTATTAGGCTGAATGATGTAAAGGGTTGTTTTGGTAAGTCAAAGCCCTAATAGAAATTTCATAGAGTCTTAAGGAATAATTCACAACTAAGAAACTAATGAATTTTCTTTCTAGGTATGGTAATGGGACTAATCTAGACACAATTTTAAATTGCTATAAAGTTCTCACATCCTGAGAACAAGGGGGGTTTCCAGGGGGAGAGCAGAGAGCTCCACTCTCTTGTCCGCCACATGTATATCATGAACATGAACACATGCCGAGTCCAAGTCAAGATGCTCTGGGACTTTAGTGCCTAAATTAAGATAAAAATCTCCAAAGATTAACTTTTTGAGAGACGGCTCAGTAGGTAAAGGGTCCTGATATCAAGACTGGTGACTCGGGTTTAATCCCTGGGGACCACCTGCTGAGAAGATAAAACTGACTCCAGTAAAATGTCCTCTGACAGAAAGACAGAGAGAGAGAGAGAGAGAGAGAGAGAGAGAGAGAGAGAGAGAGAAACAGATAACTTGTGAGACTTGGTTTTCTTCTTCCACCATGCCTGTCTCAGGGTTAGAACGTGGGTCCTGCAGCTCCATAGCAGGTGCTTTTATCCACTGAGCCTTCTTGACATCCCAAAGCCACTGTGCTTTTCATCTTTCTTTTCATTTATCTAGAAAAGGACTTAAAACAAGTCTTTACAACAATGCAGGACTGTGGCTGGAGAGCTGGCTCAGTGTTTAAGAGCACACTCTGCTCCTCCAGAGGACCTGAGTTCAGTTCCCACCACCCATATCAGGATTCTAAGTAATGGGAGCCCATGGAAAAATAAAGTCACAAAGAATGTTAGTGGGAAGGGCCCAGCCGGGAGGCACTGACCCACTCTGGCTCAGAATGCTAGCTCTCAGGAGGCTGAGGCAGGAGGAGTGCCACCATTTAAGGCAAGCCTGAGCTACACAATGACTTTGAAACCAGCTTGAGCTACAGAATGAGACCCTAGAATACCAAATTAGGGACTAGATATGGCTCAGCATTGAGAGCGCTTACTGCTCTTGCAGAGGACCGAGTTCAGCTTTAAGCACCCAAGTTTGGCTGCTTACAACTCTTGTAACTTCAGCTCCAGGGGTTGCCTCTGGCCTCCACGGGCGTACTCACCCCCAACACACCTACACACAGACACATGCACATATTCCTACATATACATGCACATAATTCTAACAAAAGATCTTTAAAAGACAAATTAGCTAATTAATTAGGAGATCAGACATGGAGTCTATTCTATCCTATCCACTTAAAAAGTCTTTTGTTAGGGCTGGAGAGATGGCTCAGCAGTTAAGAGCACTGATTGTTCTTCCAAAGGTCCTGAGTTCAAATCCCAGTGGCTCACAACCATCTGTAATGAGATCTGATGCCCTCTTCTGGGGTGTCTGAAGATAGCAACAGTGTACTTTTTTTTTTTTAAAAAAGTCTTTTGTCAGATTTATATTTATTACATGCATATCAGTGGTTTGCTTGCGTGTGTGTGTATGTGTGTGTGTGTGTGTGTGTGTGTGTGTACATATATACCGTGTGAATGTTTGTTGTCAGATGAGGATGTGGGATGTCCAGAAACTGGAGTTAGAGATAGTTATGAGTCACCTTGTGGGTTCTGGCAACCAAACCCAGGTCTTCCAGAAAAGTGGCAAATACTCTTAAGCACTGAGCCTTTTGTCCAGCCCCACAGTTCTGATTGTCCTGGAACTCACTCTGTTCCAAACTGACCTCAAACTCACAGATAATCCACCTGCCTCTGCCTCCAGAGTGCTGAAATTAAAGTCTTGTGCCACCACTGCCCAATTTATCCAATATTTTTTTAAAAGTTTCAGTTCCTTAAAAATACCCCCCCACACACACACACATGACCTGGTCTACACAGTGAGTTTCAGGACAGCCAGCTGTAGAGAAAGAAACCCCCATCTCGAAAAAAAAAATTTAATCATATTTTATTGCGTTGGTGGAGGTTGTGAGATGCTATGGCTTATACATGCAGGCTAGGGAGAAAAAGTTCCAGGAATCTGTTTTCTCCTTCTATAGTGTGGGTCCCAGATACCAAACTTGGATTATCAGGTATGGCCATAAGTGCTGTTAAGCCCTGAAGGGTCTCACCTGCTCTCTCATTGGCCACGAATGCAGTTACACACCGGGTGGTCTCTCTCGGCCTTCTGATCCTATCTCATCCATCCCTATGTTACTCCATCCTGTTCTCCTTTAAACACATAAAGAAAAGTTGAAGGAAGGAAGTGGTCGACTAGACAAAAGTGTAGTGCCCTGTCGGGAGCCAAACCCTTGAGATGCCAAGAGCCAAACCCATGAAATTACCCGCTGTCAGTTAAGGTGCAAGGTTAGAAAGGACAGGGAGTTTGCGGTCTTGGGTCCCAGGAATTGAAAGAACATCTGGTATTTCCCGAAAACCAGTTACTGTAGTGGGTTGGCCTTGGGCCATGTGTAACCTTCCCGCCTGCCTGTCTTTTTAAGCTGCTGTTCTGAAATAAACTTCGAGAGCTTGATCAGAATGCACGGCTTGCTCTCCTTCCTTGCTGTCTGTGGTCCCCCATTCTTCCGTCCCCTCCTTAGGTCACGTTGATGACCCCGAGGGCCAGGGCAGAGCCCAAAATGTGCTCTGAGTACCGTATCGGCTTGCATACTAGCCCTGGTTGTGTGCGACTTCACTGAGACTCCAGGTTCTTAGTCATGCCTCATTAAGAATAAGTCCACAAGTCGGGCAGTGGTGGCACAAGCCTTTAATCCCAGCACTTGGGAGGCAGAGGCAGATGAATTTCTGAGTTGGAGGCCAGCCTGGTCTACAGAGGGAGTTCCAGGACAGCCAGGGCTACACAGAGAAACCCTGTCTCGAAAAACCAAAAAAAAAAAAAAAAAAAAAAAAAAAAGAGTAAGTCCACAGCAAAGCCAAATGACCACGGGCGCTTGTTTTTTAAGCAAACCCTTTCCCCAAGTAACAACTAAACGGGGGGGGGGGGTCTTTTAGCACTATTTCTAGACAGGCTTGCATAAATCACCAACTCCAAGAAATAAAACTATTGTAACAAAGTTTTGACAGTAAAAGAAAAACAAAAATAATTTCACCTGCTGTTGCCTTTTTCTGTGGCAGTATACTGCTATCCATGACAAAATATGGATTTATTTATATAGTTTTTAGTACTGGAGATCCAACTCAGGGCCTTGAACATGCTAGGAAGTGCTCTGCCACGGAGCTGTACCCCCAGCCTTCTTCATTCTTTTCTTTTTGCCCTCTTGCCCTGCCCCTCCCCCACCGCCTGTCCCCTCTCTCCTCCTTTATCCTTTCCCTCCCCCCACCCCTCATGTCAGAATGTCCCAAGGAGCATCCATTTATTCATCTCAGCATTTATTATTAAAACGGGCCTTTTCTATTCCTGGCCCTGTGCTGCTGGCAAAGCAGATGTGGTCCAAGACTTGGAACACTTTCTGCAAGAGGAGGGAGAGCCATAGCAGAAACTGTGGACAACAAAAAGAAACCATTCTAATAAAATCCTTTCAGAAGCACTATTACTTATTTATTTTTATTTACAAGTGTGTGTGCCTGTGTGTGCATAAGGGTGCCACGTGCATGCAGCACCCACGGAGTCCAGAAGAGCGCATTGGATCCCATGGAACTGGAATTACAGGTGTTGGCTGTAAAGCTTCAGATGGGGCTTCTGGGACCTGAACCAGAGTCTTCTGCAAGAGCAGTGATACTGTTTGTATGCTCAGCCTGGGGAGTGGCACTATTAGAAGGTGCGGCCCTGTTGGAGTAGGTGTGTCATTGTGGGTGTGGGCTTTAAGACCCTTGTCCTACAGTGGAGAGCTTTTGAGGCCACATGGCAAGAACCATTTGGCCCAAGGACAAAGAAACAGGCTTCAGGGAGGAATCAGACAAGGAAGTAAGTTAAGGCAGGAATCTAATTTTAGGGTAGAACAAAGAAGTAAGCTTCAGGTATGAATATGACATTGGACTAGAACTGGGAGGTAGTCTTATTCTGATAAGCCTTTAGAAATAGTAGCAATCTCCGAGCAGTGCCACCATGCGGTTGCTAGGAATTGAACTCAGGACCTCTGGAAGAGCAGGTAGTGTTCTTAACCACTGAGCCATCTCTCCAGGCTGTCTCTTTTTCAATCCTCACTCCTGCACTGGAGAACCTGTTGACTGACTGAGCAGACTTGGTCACCCTAACTGCCTTCAGATGAAGATGTAGAACTCTCAGCTCCTCCTGCACCATGCCTGCCTGGATGCTGCCATGTTCCAGATTTGATGATACTGGACTGAACCTCTAAAGCTGTAAGCCAGCCCCAATTAAATGTTGTCCTTTTAAGAGTTGCCGTGGTCATGGTGTCTGCTCACAGCAGTAAACCCTAACTACGACAAGCAGCAAGTACATTCACCCACTGAACTCTGTCTCCAAACCTGCAACAAATCCTTTAACAGATAAATATTATGAATAATGAATATAAATAAATGAGTAATAGTAACTATTGCTAAACACCACATACAACTGAATGTCTTTTCCCTCTATATAAACTGCGTTATGTAGTTTTATGTTTTATATGTAAAGTATAGAGAACTATTCTATAGAAATAATATGATTTTATGTATGTAAAATACAGAACTGTATAATATAATTGGATGTCAAGGACCAAATTCAATCATCAAAACCCATATTAAAAAATTAGATTTATTGGGGGCTGGAGAGATGGCTCATCAGTTAAGAATAGTTAGTGCTCTTCCCAAGGTCATGAGTTCAAATCCCAGCAACCACATGATGGCTCACAACCATATCTAATGAGATCTGATGCCCTCTTTTGGGGTGTCTGAAGACAGCTACAGTGTACTTACATATAAATAAATAAGTCTTTAAAAAATTAGATTTATTGTCATGATAGCATATGAGGCTGGCACTATTACCACAGTTGAGGAAGCTGTTCTCAGAGAAGTTGCCAGATTGGTCCAAGTTAGTAAGTGATATGGGTAGGTTCAGTGACCAGTGACCTCTTTCAGCTGAGGCAAAGTCATCAGAGGGCCCTGGAGAAACAATGAGCTGATTCTGGGTAGTGGGTGTGGAGGCACAGAGTGAGGTTGGGAGTTCCTGGAAAGAGAAAAGAAAGTGCCTGAGCTTGGAGGAACAGTTCTGAGCGATGGGACTCTGAGTCAGGCTGAGGGGGAGGAGCATGGGGGCCTCTGTGCCGCTAAGGGATGGTAGGGTTGCTTCTCCGAAGGCTCTTAAGCAGGAGTGTGACAGGGCTGGATTTGCATTTCATAAAAAAAAAAAAAAAAATCCTTCAGCCGAGGCTTCATAGATTAAAGAAAAAGGAGTCTGGAAACCACTTATCTCCCTGGCTCAAGAGAGCTGGAAAGTAATGGCACTCCTGAGAATACTAGAGAACTCGCAAACATCTGCCCAGAGAGCAACACTGTACTGTTTGTGTTAGCAAGATTCCTAAATGCATGCAGCACAGTAAATCAATAAGTCATTGTACAGTCTCGTAATAAAATACCATATGGTGGATGAAATGAACTAGAGCAACAGGAAAAATAATAAGGTGAAGTAAGGAAGCAGGTTGCAGAGGTTATATGCAGCATGGTATCAGCTTAGCAAAGTTAAAAGCCTATGTAGCAATGCTTTCTGTTGTTTGTGGACTTACTGTAAAGTCTCAAACCCTTGGACAAACCGCTGAGGGGCCTATTTAACGTACCAAAGTGGACCTGGCCGCCAGGTTCTCCCAGCATCCCTCAGTCCCTACGGGTTACAGGATATGGCTGGCATATCCTGTCCTCCTACCCCAAATTCTGTAGCCCAGAAGATGGGCTGCTCTTCCTTATATAATCCAACCATTTTAGTTACCCACCTTTCTTTTCCCTTTGCCCTCCTGGCTGCTGTACCTGGTTCCTTCTCTCTCTCCCCTCTGCCTTCCCTCTCCCCTCTCCTCACATGGCTCTATAATAAACTTTCTCCTCCGTGATACCTAAAAGGAGCCATGGCCTTTTCTCTTTCTTTTTTCATTCCTTTACAAATATCTATAACATGAAATGGATAATAGTCATTTCATGAAAGTACCCTGGAGGAAAGACTGAGCACTAGGATGTGCTAGTCAAGGCCGTGTGTGTGTGTGTGTGTGTGTGTGTGTGTGTGTGTGTCTGATATTGTGGGAATACAGCTAGATAGAGAGATGTATATACTGTTACACCAAAGCACAGTTTCTTAAGTAGAAAGAAAGAGAAGAGGAATCATTTGAACATTATAAAGAGCAGCAGAACTGGAGACACAGGATGGAGAGGAATAGCCTAATGTTTTTTTTATTTTTTGTTTTTTTGTTTTTTTGTTTTTTCAAGACAGGGTTTCTCTGGGTAGCCCTGGCTGTCCTGGAACTCACTCTGTAGACCAGGCTGGCCTCAAACTCAGAAATCCGCCTGCCTCTGCCTCCCAAGTGCTGGGATCAAAGGTGTGCGCCACCACTGCCTGGAGGAATAGCTTAATATTAATATTAGTCTTCCCTGCCGCCACCTGAGGCCATGGTGAAGTCCAGGCCTGAGCTGCTGCTGACAGCCAAGATGGAGTCTATGGCCAGGCAGCAGCAGGGGTCTGTGTCAATGTCCTTGGCTCATGGCCATGAGGACATCCCTGGTCTGGGCTGCTGCCTGGGATTATGTTGATGTCCAACAGCTGTGCTGAGCTGGCTCCGTCTCTCACTGGCTGTAGCATTCTGGAGAGTGTACCTTGCCTAGGCAGCACAGAAGAGCTGGCCCTGGTGGTAAAGGTGAGGATGAGCCACCCGGAAGGCATGAGAGCAGAAGAGCTGGTCCTCCCCTTTGCCAGCTGTAGCATTGGGTGAGCTAGCTGGAACCTAGCTGGAGAGCTCGCCCTGGTGGTGTGGGAGAGCTGGTGGGCGACCAACTCAGCTATAAACCAGGCCCAAATAGACCCAGGGCTTCGAGTTGGTCCACCCCAACATCTACCCATCTATGATCTGCTGGGGTGCTTGAAAGGGCCAGTTCTACAGATCCAAAGCTGCAGGATCTCCATGACACAGGGCAACAACAGGATATCCCAGAGCAGTCCCAGTGAGGATCCAGTGTTGATGCTGTAGCAGAAGCCCAATGACTCACTGCAGAAAACATTTGCAAGATGTGTGGACAAAAGGGTGTACTGTGTGGCACGCTGACACACTACAGCTTCCAGGATGAGATGAGGTTGTTTGGTTTTGTTTTGTTTGGTTTGGTTTGGTTTTTCCGAGACAGGGTTTCTCTGTGTAGCCCTGACTGTCCTGGAACTCACTCTGTAGACCAGGCTGGCCTCGAACTCAGAAATCCACCTGCCTCTGCCTCCCAAGTGCTGGAATTAAAGGCGTGCGCCACCACTGCCCAGCTTGTTCAGCAAAGATGTCTCTGCAGTGTATGCCAGAGAGAGGGATCTGGGGTCACTGGTAAATCAGGAAGAGGAGACAGGTGTGGTCTAAGGCAGGAACTTTTGGATGGAGGAACCACAAGATAAAGGAATCAGGTGATAGCTGAGTCAGGGAAGGAGTGGAGAGAGTGGAATCCAGATGGCTCCCAACTTCTTCATTACTGAGGGGGTGGTGGGGCCAATCCCAGTGAAAAGGAATGTAGGAAAAATAACAGGTTTGACTGGGGTGTGGCGCACAGAGATCAGTTTCAGACATGTTTGGCTTGAGATTTTTCCAGGGAGAAATGTCCAATATGCGTATTCAAGCCATAGGTTCAAAGTGTGGAATAGAAACAAACTTAGTCACTGGATATGTAAGTCTTACTTTAGGGATAAATACAAATGAATACCTTGTGCAACAATTGAGATGTTTTTAACAGAAGAACAATTATACAAGGTATCATATGTAAGTAACATACTAATGCTGGGTCTGGAGAAATGGCTCAGCCATTAAGAGCATTTGCTGTACTTGCAGAAGACCCTAGCTCAGTTCCCAACACCTACACCTGGCACCTCACAACTGCCATGTCACTGAAGCACCAGGGGCTCTGATGCCCTCTTCTGGCCTCCTTAGGCACTATACTCATATACTAATGTTTTGTCTTAGGGACCTGGGAAAGGATCTGGCGTGGTATCGGTCATGCATACAGCACAAAGGTCACCAGACTATTAACCACCTCTGGGGCTATTTGTAAGACTCTGGAGGGACCGGGTGTGGCCTGGCCCTACAGAGGTCACCAGACTACTAACCACACCATACCCAGTCTACCAGGTGGAAAACAGGCATATATTTTTTCCTTTAAAGAGACAACCCCCTGTGTTTAACATTCCTGGTTTCTTTAGCACTTACCTGTAAGCATGAGGACTTGTGCCCTCTGCAAAAAAGTCACTCTACACATAGCTTCTGGAAAAGAAACCACAGAGACATACTTAAGAAAAACCAATCTCTCCAATCACTTCGTGCTAACCATGCATACTGAGACTATTGAATATTCAGCTGGCTGGTTTTGATAGGTAGAATTTCCTCTGTACTGAAAGTCGTGCAATGATGATCTTAATTTTGTGCTAATAATTCTGAGATTTTCATCTGGTAAGTAGTTCATTATTTCTTTTTCTTTTTATCTTATTTTCTTTCTTTTTTATAATTATTTATTTATCTAATGTATATGAGTACACTGAAGCTGTTTTCAGACACACCAGAAGAGGGCACTGGATCCAGTTTCATGTGGTTGCAAGTTGCCATGTGGTTCCTGGGAAATGAACTCAGGATCTCTCACAGAGCAGTCAGTGCTAAGCATCTCTCCAGCCCCTATTTTTTGGTTTTTAAAGACAGGGTCTCACAATGTAACTCTGGCTGTCCTAGAACTCTTTCTGTAGACCGGGCTGGCCTCGAACTCAGAGATCTGCCTGCCTCTGCCTCCCAAGTGTTGCAATTAAAGGCATGAGTTGCCACTACTCAGAAAGAGAATGAAATGATACAACAGTAAGATTTTAAGACATGGACAAAAGGCCCAGCTTGACTGGTCATCAGGAGCTAAGAAGTATCACAAAGGAAGACCATTGTTGCACACCCACAGAGGGACCGGCATTAGATAAGTAACCACAGAGCTGGTGGCAGTAGAGATGGGGAGGAACACTCACCCTACTGATTTCAAGGCATGGAGAATGGAGTCACCCTTTCGGAAAGTCTGACTGCTGTCTTTCTTGTATCTTTGTTTCTTTTCTTTTCTTTTTTCTTTTTGGTTTTTCAAGACAGGGTTTCTCTGTGTAGCCCTGGCTGTCTTGGAACTCACTCTGTAGACCAGGCTGGCCTCGAACTCAGAAATCTGCCTGCCTCTGCCTCCCAAGTGCTGGGATTAAAGGCGTGCACCACCACTGCCCGGCCTCTTCTTTCATTTTAAGCTTACATTTATTTGTTTGTGTGTACCACAGTGTGCTTTTGGTAGTCAGAAGACAATTTGCAAGGGTCAGTTCTCTACTACTGTTGGCTTATTGGGGACCAAAATCAGGTCCTCGGTTACTGGGAGGCATCTTTACCTGCTGCTGAGCCAATGTTTTAGTTAGAGTTTCTATTGTTGTAAAGAGACACCATGCCCACAGCAACTCTTTTTGTTTGTTTGTTTGGTTTTTTTTTTTTTGTTTTTTTTTTTTTTCAAGATAGGGTTTCTCTGTGTAGCCCTGGCTGTCCTGGGACTCACTCTGTAGACCAGGCTGGCCTCAAACTCAGAAATCCACCTGCCTCTGCCTCCCGAGTGCTGGGATTAAAGGCTTGCGCCACTACTGCCCGGCCCATAGCAACTCTTATTAAGGAAAACATTTAATTAGGACTGGAAGTTCATCTTGGCAGGAAGCATAGTGGCATGTAGGCAGACATGGTGCTGGACAGCTCGCTGAGAGTTCTACACATGGATTGACAGGCAGCAAGAAGAGAGAGACTCTGGGCCTGACTCAAGCATCTGAAACTTCAAAGCCCACCCCCCCAGTGAAACACTTCTTCCAACAATGTCACACTTAACTCTAACAAGGCCACACCTCCCAATAGTGCCACTCCCTGTGAGCCTATGGAGGCGATTTTTCATTCAAACTACCACAGACATCTTGCCAGCCTTGTAGCAGTTTGAAATTTCGACCCAAAATCGACCATCAAAATATCCTTCAAGGCAGAGCTATACAGAGAAACCCTGTCTCGAAAAACAAAAACCAAAAATATCCTTCAAGGGGTGAATGGATTGATGAAAATCATGTGGTGTGCCACAGACAACTATGTGCTATTTACCTGGTACCTGTGAGTGTTATCTCATTTCAAAAGGAAAAAAAAAATAGACTGCCAACTTGGTTAGGGATCCTGAGATGGGAGACACTCAGGTGTCTTTATAAAGAAAGACAGAGGGACTGGAGAGAGGAGGAGGCACTGCCTACAGAGGCAGACACTGCAGTGATGTGGCCAAGCCGAGGGATGCTAGCGGCCACCAGAAGCGGAAAGAAGCAGGAACAGGTTCATCTCTAAAGCCTCCAGAGGCCTTGTTTGGGGTCTATTAATACCAATTTTAAATTTGTGACCTTGAGAACTGTGAGAGAACAATTTTTTGTTGCTTTAAGCCACTAAAATTGTAGGAATTTGTTACAGAAACCATAAAAACTAAAAAGTAGTTGAATACTACTTGGGGATCAAAAGGAATGAATATCAACATACACAATAATTTGGATGAGTCTCAGATGCATCCTGTTTAGTGGAAGAAAACAAACTGGAAGGGGCATATTATATAGTTTCATTTACATGCCATTTTATTATTTTATTTTATTTATTTATTTTGATATTTTGAGACAGGGTTTTTCAGTATAGCCCTGGCTGTCCTGGAACTCACTGTGTAGACCAGGCTGGTCTCAAACTCAGAGATCTGCCTGCCACTGCTGTTGTGCCAGGAAGTGTTCGTGAACCCCAAAAGACCACCAAGGAATCATTTCCAATGTAATCACATTAGGGCCTCTATTATAAACTCAAGTTTGGGCTTACCCACTGCTGACCCACAGAATGATTTGGTGAAGCAGCCCAAACTCTTGTGGGCTTATAGAAAATAGAAGTAAACTGGGGGAGGGGTGTCCAGCCTGGCAAGCATCTAACCGAATGCCTATTATAAGCCAACAGGTGGGTGCTCTGAAGCAAGACTGTAAACAATCACAAACGGTCTGAAAGTCCATCTGAAACAGTCAGACTAACCTTTGACCAACTGTTGCTAGGACGTAGCTAGGGAGTAACTCTGGCTAAGGACAAGCTGTGGGGTCCTTCCTGATATGTGGGTGCAGCTTGGGCTCAGCTGCGGGCCAAATTCTCAGGCTTTTTTTTTTTTTTTTCTCTTCAAGATGGAAGCCGATCCCAAGATGGAGTAGGTTTGGCCTCTCACTACCTCCTGAGTGCTGGGATTAAAGGCAAGCACCACTGTGCCTGGCTTTATATGGCCTTTTAGAGAAGGCAGAACTATAGGGCTAGAAAACATCCTGGTCTAGAAGTTGGGCTTGATCGCCAATGGTAGCATCCTGATACTCCAATGGTAGCATCCTGATACTCCATAGTAATGGCTCATACACTTCATCTGTCCAAGGCAATGAAACTGGACATCAAAGAGGGCACATTTTTCCTGTGTGTACATTTAAAAACAAAATTAAAAAATCTTAATATTTAAAAGCAGGTAATGGACCTGTTAAACTTTAAAGTCAGTATAAAACAAGTCCTGTTCTAAAAAGCACTGCTTTTCTGCACAGACATCAGGCAGAAATTGTCTGTTTCATAGAGGGCTAATATCCAACATATACAAAGAACTCAAGAAGTTAGACTCCAGAAAACCAAATAACCCCATCAAAAAATGGGGAACAGAGCTAAACAGAGAATTCTCAACTGAGGAAATTCGCAGGGCTGAGAAGCACCTAAAGAAAT
>CM052708.1:67360972-67394765 GCA_028551405.1 Uromys caudimaculatus | reverse complement strand
CAACTATTTTCTCAAACCATAAAGTCAGTGTCAGGGCATCCATTAACAGGGTGGGTTAGTTATTTACAATGGTTGGGGCAGGTGAGGAATTTTTCAGCGTAATACAGGGTGGAGAAGGAAGAGAATTCAAAAAACCCAGAAGTTCCCAAAAGTTAATGCTAAGAGAAGCCCCCTTTTTAAAACTTAAGTCTTTCAGTTGACTTTATTTAATCCTCTTTACAGAAAGCTCTTGGGTTAAAGTCGAGTGCTATGGCTGAGCTACACCACACAAGAAAAGGTTTTTCAGCCTGGCAGTGGTAGCACACGCCTTTAATCCCAGCACTTGGGAGGCAGAGGCAGGTGGATTTCTGAGTTCGAGGACAGCCTGGTCTACAGAATGAGTTCCAGGACAGCCAGGGCTACACAGAGAAACCCTGTCTTGAAAAAACAAAAACAACAACAACAAAAAAAAACAAACCAAAAAACAAAAAACAAGTGTCTTCCTCAATTGCTCTCCATTTTATTTACTGAGGACAGGTCTGTAACTGAACCTGGAGCTTGCCGGTTGGCAAGCCTTAGTTAGCTAGCTTACCTCAGAGATCTCCTGTCACCATTTCCTGAGCACTGGGATTATTGTTAGGCTGCTATACTTGCCTGGCTCTATGCAGGTGCTGGCGGTCTGAGCTCCAGTCTTCATACTTGTGTGTCAAGGGCTTCAGCCCCTGAGCTGGTTTCCTAGCCCTGCTTTTCCTTGGTCTTAATTGGTGACAACAATTGAAAAGACCAGAGTCTTTTCAAAATAATAGCAGCAACAATTTATTTGTTTATAAATGCAGAGAGGGAGGCAATTCAGGGCCTGAAAGGGACACTTCAAATCACAGATAATGTCAGGTCTTACGGTCTCCCTTGCGCTGCTTTCTCCGGTACACATACACCTATGAAACAGTTTAAGGCTGGTCTAATCACTGATCTCCCATGGTCTTTTCAGCTTGAGTAGTTTGTGATGGTAAAACTCGCCAGAATTTCTTTGTTTCCTCTTTACAACTATGTAGGTGCATTTGTTTCTTACCTTAGGTCTTAGCAATCTCAGCAAAGAATTTTATTGTCTTAATTTTATTTATTTATTTATTTTCTGTTGCTGTGGTAAAAATGCCTGGACAAAACCAACTTAGGGGAGAAAGGATTTCTTCTGATGTACAATTGCAGGTTAAGGCACATCGCTGCAGGGAAGTCAAGACAATAGGAATTTGAAGCAGCTGCTCACACCCACGAGCAGGAGCAGAGGGAATAAACGCATACGTGTTTACCCACGGTCAGGTCACTTTCTCTTTTTTAAACAGCTCAGAATCCAAAGTCAGGTAACGGAGCTGCTGCATGAGGGTCCCCTAGCTTTAACAAAGGTGCTAGGATAATAGCGAGGTTGTGTAGCCTTCCAGCGGCTATGGAGAACTGGGTACCTGAAAGGGGGTCTGTAAATGAAAAAGGACTGGGTGCGGAAAAAAGGGTGAAGCCAAGACAAAGTTTCTGATCAAGGCTCGGAAGTTTAATATTCAGCACCTTGGTTGTATAGGGAAAGCCCACAGACCCCATCCTTTGTTTCAGCTGGATTATGTTGCAAAGCAAGCTCAGCGGGTAGTCCATTCTTCTAAATTCCTGTAGGAATTTGCTCTTGCGATATCTACTGGGTCCAACTGCGGCAAACACTTAAGGTCTATTTAGCTTGCTCAAGGCTGGGGGAAGGGCACAAGGTTGCTCACTTTGGCAGTGCATATACTAACACTGGATCAATGCTAGTGAGGAAGATTGTGTATGTGGGGACAGGAGGAACATGGGAAGTCTGGAATTTGACTTAAATTTTCTGTAAGCCTAAAACTGTTCTGAAAATAAAGTTCACTCATCCCCAGATCCTATATGCTGTTTAGAGAAAAGCTGCTGTCAGCAGATGGCATCTTTTGTAGCAGTTTCCTGGACCAGCCACCTGCCTTTCAGATAAATTCCTCCTGGAAGCATTATGATACCTGACCTTATTTGACTTGGCATTCTTGAAAGTGCACAAAACAAGCCCGGCAGTGGTGGCACACGCCTTTAATCCCAGCACTTGGGAGGCAGAGGCAGGTGGATTTCTGAGTTTGAGGCCAGCCTGGTCTACAGAGTGAGTTCCAGGACAGCCAGGGCTACACAGAGAAACCCTGTCTTGAAAAACCAAAAAAAAAAAAAAAGAAAGAAAGAAAGAAAGAAAGAAAGAAAGAAAGAAAGAAAGAAAGAAAGAAAATAGATCCCTGTCTACAGTGCCTGGAACACTCAGTAAATATTGATTGAAGAATAAATAAATGACCAGAGGGTTAGGCCCAAGCATAGTAAACAGAGAGAGCAGAGAAACAGCAGTCATTCATTCTATAATTTTTTTTTTTTTTTTTTTTTTTTTTTTCCAAGACAGGGTTTCTCTGTGTAGCCCTGGCTGTCCTGGAACTCACTCTGTAGACCAGGCTGGCCTTGAACTCAGAAATCCACCTGCCTCTGCCTCCCAAGTGCTGGGATTAAAGGCGTGCGCCACCACTGCAGTAATTCATTCTAATTGCTTGACTTTTTAACTCATTCAGTCTTCAATAACTTACAGATTTATAACTAAACAAAGCTACAGTAATTTCTCAAGTTTGCAGCAGCTCCTACCCTGTGACTCTAGGCTGTCATGCCATAGCTCCCAATAGGAATCAAGGGTGCCTCCCAATTTCTGATAGGAAGAGCCTACTTGAGTACTGTATATAACTTTAGCACAGACTACCACCAGCCTTCACGTATGACACTTAAGGTTGCTTATGAGTCCTGGGCTGCAGCCTGCCATGCAGGCAGCCCCATTGGCATTCCTCTCTGGCACACTTTGCAAGACTGGTCATGTGAAGAAGATAGCTAACAGCAAAAATTGTTGTGTGATGAATGGCCAGAAGCAACAGCTGGCAACTTGACGGGGCTGTGGAATGTAATCAGGAAATACTGACCTGGAACTAGATAAGCCAGGCAGTGATGGATGGAAGGCAGCCACTCTTGGTACATATTGGCATGTACAGCCTGGGAGGCGCTGATTAATTTTAATTGAAGTGGCCAGCTTGAGAGGCAGAAAGGCAGGCTATGACCAAAGCCACAAACCCCAACACAAACTGTTCTTTAATCTTTCTAACCACACTCAAACTCCTGGGAACATGGCTGACTCAAGTTGAATGCAGTTTTCAGTATGATAAAGCGCAATGCTCTAAGGCTGAAAGCCCAGGTCAGGCTTCGAGAGACTTCAGATGCCTTATATTTCATTTTACTTTTACTGGAAAGAGGAATGTATTTCCTGAGGTTGATTTTATGACCCTAAAACCATGTGAAGGCTTTTGACTTCCCCTTCCTTGTAGGATTCATCTTGGTTGCTGGGATTCCCCTGCAGTGTCACACAAAGGCAAAAAGCACATAGTTAGTACTTAATGTCCTCATCACATTAAAACAGGTTCTGCTCTGGAAACCCTCCTTAAAACGAAAGCTTTAAAGCTACAGAACACTGCCGGGCGGTGGTGGCGGCGCATGCCTTTAAATCCCAGCACTCGGGAGGCAGAGGCAAGTGGATTTCTGAGTTCGAGGCCAGCCTGGTCTACAGAGTGAGTTCCAGGACAGTCAGGGCTACACAGAGAAATTCTGTCTAGAAAAAAAAAAAAAAAAGGAAAAAAAAAAAAAAGCTACAGAACACTGATATCAGGTATCCAGTGCTTGTAGACAGTGACTACACCAAGCCCTACTTTTTTTTTTATTATATAAGATTTATTTATTTATTTCATGTATGTGAGTATACTATTGCTGTCTTCAGACACACCAGAAGAGGGCATCAGATCCCATTACAGATGGTTGTGAGCCACCATGTGCTGGGAATTGAACTCAGGATCATTGGAAGAACAGTCAGCGCTCTTAACCACTGAGCCATCTCTCCAGCCCCAAGCCCTACATTCTTGCCTTCATTTTACTCTTCGAAATAGCCCCAAGTATGAGACTGGTGAGGTGGCTTGTGGGTAGGGCACTTGCCACACAAGTCTGAGGATCCAAGCTAAGGCAGAAGGGAAGAACAAAGAAGAAAGAGGACCAACCCCCCAAAGGAGTCATCTGACCTCACCATGAGCAACACGGTACACACACACACACACACACACACACACACACACACACACACAGACACACACACACGAATAAATACAACCCTGAATATTAGGCTTCTCTCCCCCTTTTCACATACAAGGAAGCTGGGTTCAAGGATGGCTGGTGACTGCCCCAACTGTTAGGAAGTGGAATCTTAAGGTATGCTTTGTTTTTTGTACCTGGCCTTTCACTTAGCATGTTTTTTAAAAAACCCTTTTCTTTTTTTTTTTTGTTTTTTTTTTGTTTTTCAAGACAGGGTTTCTCTGTATAATCCTGGCTATCCTGGAACTCACTCTGTAGACCAGACTGGCCTCGAACTCAGAAATCCACCTGCCTCTGCCTCCCAAGTGCTGGGATTAAAGGTGTGCGCCACGACTGCCCGGCTCATTTTTTTATTGTAGAAAAATACATACAGCACTTGCCATTCTGATCCTTTAAAGTACACAAATCAGTTTATTCACAGTGCTGTGGAGACATCTCTACTATTCTAGAAATTTCAACCTAAGGAGCAGCTGCGCTGAATTCCATTTCTGCTACCTCTCAGGCCTCCCTCCGAAGGCCCAGCAATCACTTATCTACATACCTGTCTGTGTCTCTCTGGATCTGTCAATTTTGAACATTCCACATAGGTGCTGTTATGCAGCATATCAGCTTTTGTGTCTGGCTTTGCAATCAAAATATTTAAGATTTCTCTATGCTGCAACTTGATTCAAAATTTCATTCTTGTTTTTTTTCTTTTTTCTTTTTTTTTTTTTTTTTAAGATTTATTTATTTATTATATGTAAGTACACTGCAGCTGTGTTCAGACACACCAGAAGAGGGCATCAGATCTCATTACGGATGGTTGTGAGCCACCATGTGGTTGCTGGGATTTGAACTCAGGACCCTCGGAAGAGCAGTCAGTGCTCTTAACTGCTGAGCCATCTCTCCAGCCCTCATTCTTGTTTATAGCCAAATACTTTTGCAGTTAGTAGACACACTGTATTGAGTGCGTCAGGAAAGGAGACATCTGGTCTACCTCTGTCTCTCGGCTATTACAAATAATGCTGTGCACGTCTTTAATCCCAGCACTTGGGAGGCAGAGACAGGTGGATTTCTGAGTTCGAGGCCAGCCTGATCTACAGAGTGAGTTCCAGGACAGCCAGGGCTACACAGAGAAACTCAGTCTTGAAAAAAAAAAAAATGCTGCCGTGAATATTGGTATACAATTCCTTTTGAGTCTCAGCTTTCAATTCTTTTCAGCCTAGGAAGGAAAATGGCTAGATTACATACTAATTTATGTTTATCTTTTGTATAACCTCTGCACTACTTTTCACAGTATCTGTTACCAGTTTACATTCCCATGAGAAATGCAGAAGCACTCCACTCCAAATTCTTTACATCCTTGTGGGTGTTGCCTGTATTTTTTTCTTTTTAATAATAGCTATCTTCGCTGTGTTTTTTTTGTTTGTTTTGTTTTTTTTTTTTTTTTTGGTTTTTTTGAGACAGGGTTTCTCTGTGGAGCCCTGGCTGTCCTGGAACTCACTCTGTAGACCAGGTTGGCCTTGAACTCAGAAATCCGCCTGCCTCTGCCTCCCAAGGACTGGGATTAAAGGCATGTGCTACCACTGCCCGGCTAATAATAGCTATCTTAATGGATATGAAGTGGTTGAGGTTTTGATTTTCATATTGTCCCATTTCAAGACTGTTTCCACTGCTTGATAGTGGGTCTTCATGCATAGTACCTTTAAGTTTAGGTTTTTGTTTTTACTGATTTTAGGTCAATTGGTTAAAATAATTGACTTAGTCATCAGCAACAGTAACTTGGACCTCCATGCCTGGCTTAGTACTGATGGAAGCAATCTGCTTCATGGTCTCAGAACTGGTCAGTCATTCAGTTACTGGTGGACTCTCGTCTGTAAACACTGTAGGGTGCTTTCCTTGTAACTCTTAGTAAGTCTGTCAATTGGTCCTTTCACCTTTAGATTCTTTTCCTTTCCCTCTAATCAAGTCAGCACACTCCTTCTCCAGGGATTTCCCATTGCTTCTGGTAAGGATAATTCGAATTCTGTGAATCACCACTCTGTGATCTTTATAATTCAGACTAACCAGTTCTGAGACCATGAAACAGATTGCATCTGTCAGTACTGAGCCAGGAGTGGTTCACACTGCAGATGACTTAGTCAGTTATTTTAATAAACTGACTTAATCTGTAAACCACCTGTGATCGTTTGAATAAAAATGGCCCTCATGGACCCATAGGGAGTGGCATTATTAGGAAGTGTGGCTTTGTATTGGTGGAGTTCGATTAACCTAACCTATCTTCCTTCCTTCCTTCTCTCCCTCTCTCTCCCCCCTTCCTTCCTCCCTTCCTCCCTCTCTCCCTTTCTTCCTTCCATCCTTCCTTTTCTCCTTCCTTTCCTTACTTCCCCATCTCTTTCCTTTCTCCAGACAGCATCTTCAGTAGCTCAGGCCAGTCTTGAACTCACTGTGTAGCCAAGCATGATTTTGGAGGGTTTTTAAAAATACTGTTTTGTGGGACTGGAAAGATGGCTCAGTGGCTAAGAGCACCAGCTCCTCTTCCAGAGAACCCACATGGCAGCTTACAACTGTCTTTAACTCCTGTTCCAGGGGGGCTGACACCCTCATACGAACACACATGTAGGCAAAACACTAGTGTATATATACATATATAAATAAATAAATATATTATTGTGTGTGTGAGAGAGGGAGAGAGAGACAGAGACAGAGAGAGACAGAGGGACAGAGGAAGAAGAGATACAGAGAGACAAAAATGGAGGCAGAGAACTCAAAGTAGATACTCATATGCCATGGCCTGTGTGGGGAGATCAGAGGAGATTTGGAACTCTAGTTTCTCCTTCACCTGTTGGTTGGAGAACTGGGGCCATTGGGCTTTTGCTCACTGAGCCACCTTATTGGCTCTGAATCCCTGATTCCCTGCCTCCGCCTCTCAGGGGCTGGGATTACAGGTAGGAGCTGCCATTTCAGTTTAATTCTTCTTTTGTTGCTTGTACTTTGGTCTCATATCTAAGGATTTACTGCCAAATATAAGATTATAGAGACTGGCCCCTATGTTCTTCTAAGAACTGGATAGCTTGTGTTGAGGTTTGGTCTTTTGCTATGCTAAATAGTTGTTGTTCCCAGAGACTGCATGTAGACCCAGGTGAGGCTATGAGATCTTGCTCCCCAAGTAATCCCTGATTGATAAATAAAGATGCCGGGGCTGGAGAGATGGCTCAGCAGTTAAGAGCTCCGACTGCTCTTCCGAAGGTCATGAGTTCGAATCCCAGCAGCCACATGGTGGATCACAACCATCCGTAATGAGATCTGATGCCCTCCTCTGGGGTGTCTGAAAACAGCTACAGTGTACTTACATATAATAAATAAATGAATAAATAAATAAAATTTAAAAAAAAAAAAAAAAAGATAAATAAAGATGCCAACAGCTAATAGCTGGGTAGAAGAGTCATAGGCAGTGTTTAGGGTTCCTGGGCTTGGGGCCGGAGAAGAACCATGAGGAAAAAGGAAAAGAAGGCAGAGAGAGGAGAAAACCACCATGGGGTAAGAATCTTAATATACTGGCCATGTAGGCTGGCTAATTGGAGTTAAGAGCAGACCAGACAAAACATGGCAGATTATGTAATGGGATTATTGGCTGGGAAATAGACATAATGGCATAGAGGATAGATATCTGCCCAGCTCTTGTATTGATCAGGCTTATTATAAACATAAAGGTTGTGTGTGTCTTTTATCTGGGAACTAAATGGTCAAAGGTGGGGTAGAAGCCCTGAATTGGGATAAAATGTTTTCTACAACAAGCTTGACGTGTTATACTTAGGTCTTTGGTTTATTTGAGTTAACTCTTGGGTGGGGGTTCTCTGATTTGAATGTTTGTGTCTTCTCTATAATTCATACTTAAAATAAATCCTCAGTGCAGGTGGAGCCTTTGGTAGGTGACTGTATCTATCATGCTATTCCCTTGTGCAAAGAGGTCAGACCATTGCAGAAGAGGTGTGGCATTTGGTCCGCTACCCACTGCCTTCTACCATGCAAGGACACAGCATTTGCTCCTTCTGGAAAATGTAACAAGATGCTCTCTTGGAAGCCCTCAGTAGACACCTGTGGTTTGAATGAAAATGGCCCCCATAGGCCCTTAGGAAGTGGCCCTATTAGGAGATGTGGCTTTGTTAAAGTAGGTGTGGCCTTGATGAAGGAAGTGTGTCGCTGTCAGGGTAAACTTTGAGGGTTCAGAAGCCCAAGTCAGGTCTAGTAGCTCTCTCTTCCTGCTGCCTGCAGATCTGTATGTAGAACTCTCAACTACCTCTTCAGCACCATGTGTGCCTGCGTGCCACCATGCTTCCTGTCATGATGACAGTGGACTAAACCTTTAAACTGTAAGCCAGCCCCAATGAAATGTCTTCCTTTATAAGAGTTGCATGGGCATGGGTCTCTTCAGAGCAGTAAAATCCTAACTAACCCAACCTCTCAAATCTTGATCCTGGACTCTGAGCCTACAGAACTATGAGGTGTTTCTTTTCATTGTGAATTACCCAGGCTCAGACATTTTGTAATAATAGTGTATGAGCAGATACATATGACAGCAGCATAGGTAAAGGTCATAATCTATTTTCTTGTCCGTGGGTACCTAGTTATCCAGCATTTTTTACTGAAGAGGCACACTCTCCCCATTGACATGTGTTGAAATATAGATGGGCTTTCAATACTATCCCATGGATCGACTGTTGTTTTGCCAGGATCACACCTACTGTCTCGATTGCTGTAACTTTGTAGTGAGTTTAAAAATTGAACACGTCAATCCTCTGACTTTGATCTTTTTAAAAAGATTGTTTGACTGGAAGTCCCTTGGAATTCCATACAAAGTCTAGGATTGGCTTTTCACATCTAGAGAAAAAGAGGGCCATAAAGATTTTGATAGGCTCACTTTGATTTATTTTGAATTAACTTTTGGGTGGGGTTGCCCTGATCTGAATGTTTGTGGCTCCTTCATAATTCACATTGAAAGCATTGCCATTTTAAGATCACAGGATTTCCAGCACTTGGGAGGCAGAGGCAGGTGGATTTCTGAGTTCGAGGCCAGCCTCGTCTACAGAGTGAGTTCCAGGACAACCAGGGCTACACAGAGAAACCTTGTCTTGAAAAAAAAGAAAAGAAAAGAAAAGAAAAAAAAAAAAAAAACAGAAAAGAAAAAAAAAATCACAGGATTTTTTTTTTTCTGGTGCTGAAGATTGATCTAAGGGTCTTGTGCACTTGAGGCAAGTACTGTATTGCTGAGCTCCATCCCAGCCTGAACTGTACAGAATGGAGGGAGACCTGAGGGAGCAGAACACTGAGCAGTGAGTATGTATTATTGACACAGGCTCATACACAGCAAGGACCAGGGTCTCAACCCTGTAGGAGTGGCAAACCCTTCCCCAGGAGAGGCTCTGAGGAAGGGCGAGGATTTCCTCTGATGTCCAGGACCCACTCATCATGGAATAAAAAACTAGTAAAGGCAGCTTCCTCCTCCAAGATGCTCACAGCCTGAGACTGATGGCCTGAAGGGACCTGCTGAGACTAAGCCCCTCTCCATCCCTATGCTGTACACAACACACAGGCTGACTAGGGAAGTAGTAGACACGGCTCCATCACAATGCACCACCTGATCCCAGCTTTACTTAACTGTGTCTGTGTGTCTGTCTTTTATTCCCTGACTGCCCCTAGTCAGTGTTCCAGGATCAAGTGAGATGCAGAGATGAATAAAGGATTTCTTCCTAGGGCCCAAAGTAGTGGTATACAAGTTTAATTCTGGCACTCAGACACAAATCTCTGAGTTCAAAACCAGCTTGGTCTAAATACTGAGAGCCTACCTCAAAAAACAAAACATAACAAAACAAACAAAACAAAACAAAAGTTAATTTTTGACAGCCAGGGCTACACAGAGAAACCATGTCTCAAAAAACCAAAAAAAAAAAAAAAAAAAGTTAATTTTTTGAAGTAGTGTTTTGTAGTATTCAGTGCAAAGTCTCTTAAATTTATTTCTAAATATTTTATTATGATGTTATTACAAATAAATTCTCTTTGTTTTGGATTGTATATACAGAAGCAGTGATTTTTGTGTATTAACACTGTGTCCTGTAAGTCTGCTGAATCCAACCCATGTGTCATGCCTCACAGTTTTTGTGGACCTGATGGAGATTTTTTTTTTTTTTTTTTTTTGGTTTTTTGAGACAGGGTTTCTCTGTGTAGCCCTGGCAGTCCTGGAATTCACTCTTTAGACCAGGCTGGCCTTGAACTCAGAAATCCACCTGCCTCTGCCTCCCAAGTGCTGGGATTAAAGGCGTGTACCACCACTGCCCGGCTCCGATGGGGAGTCTGTATACTACCTCACATCATCTATCACTAGAACCGGAGTTACTTTTCCTGTCCAGGTTAGACAGTCTTTGTCTCCACTGCTGAGGAAAAAGAAGAAATTCTTAACTTTAGTGAAATATAACTTTTACATTTTATGTTGTACTTATATTATTTTGCTTCTTACTGGCTAAATGTTTGTCTACTATAAGATTTGAACATACAGGTGGTAGTGGTGCGCACCTTTAATCCTAGGGTTTGGAAGGCAGAGGCAGGCAGATTTCTGAGTTCGAGGCCAGCCTGGTCTATAGAGTGAGTTCTAGGACAGACAGGGCTACATGGAGAAATCCTGTTTCAGAAAAAAATTTTTGAACATATTTTATGTTTTTTCCCTAATGCCATAGTTTTATGCTCCATTTTAAGTATTTAATGCTTTTTGGATGCAGGATACAGGATTCGTACGTAGTATTGAGAGGTCAGCTCGGGAACTTTGAGATATTCCACCAGGGTCCCCTCCCCCCTCAGAGCACTTGGAAGAAACAGGTTAGAAAGCAAGTAGGCCGGAAGGGAGGGGCTGATTAAGCCCCTGCTACCTCATTCCCTAAAGACCAATCAGTTTAAAAGTCACATTGTTCTGCCAATCACATTGTACCTAATGGCTGCTGCTCTAAAATCCTATATAAGGTCCCTGAACGGGCTCCACGGGGTCGCCCTCCTGTCTTGGTATGTAGAGCGACCTCAGCATGCTGATGAATCAATAAATTTCTCTTGTATTTTGCATCAATCCCCGACTCCGTGTGTCCATTCGGAGGGTCTTCAGTAAGTTAAGACTCCCTAGAGTCTTACATTATGTTGTCTTTGTCTAATTTTTTTTTTCGAGGTAGGGTTTCTCTGTGTAGCCCTGGCTGTCCTGGAACTCACTCTGTAGACCAGGCTGGCCTCGAACTCAGAAATCCACCTGGCTCTGCCTCCCAAGTGCTAGGATTGTCTTTGTCTAATTTATCTACCATTATTTTCTGAGGAATGGATGCATAAAACAATGGGGATCGTGTCAGGGAGCAAACAGCAGTGATATTCCAGTGTGGGAGAACAGAAGCCAGTGCATATAGAGTAATAAAATAAGTAGCTCTGTTTGAGGTAAATATCAAACTTTAATATAAAATTTGTAAATATGTATTAATATTGTTATTTAAAAAGTGTGGTTCACATTTGTAACACCAGCACTTGGGAGCCAACATGCCAGATTGCAACACGGGTTATGTAGTAAATCCCATAAAAACAAAGAAAAAAAACAAAGCTGATTTGTAGAATTGCCCAAATAAGCCATGAAATACCTTGAGACATGTTGACAGTCACAGTTACTACCTCTGCTCTGGAACTGTCGCCTTCCCGAGTGAGCATCAGCTAGTAATCTACTATATTACATAAAGGCCACAGATCTCATTGGAATAAGCTTTTGTTTGTTTTGGACTCCTTGTAATGTTGCTGGAGACAATGTTACAATTCTTAGATACATGCGGCTGTTTAAGCAGAGGAGATACAAGAAGCAAGTTTAACAGCCCAGAAAGCCTCTTCTGTCTTAAGTGTCTTTAAACTCCACCCTATATTCCCTCTGTGTGTCTCTCTCTCTGTGTGTGTGTGTGTGTGTGTGTGTGTGTGTGTATGTGTGTATGTGTGTATGTGCGCGCTCGCGCATGTGTGCACATTCATAGGTCAGAGGGCAAAAGTGTCATTCCTCAGGAGGTATCCAGTTACTTGGAGTTGATGGGCTGGTCAGTGGGCCCCAGGGATCAGCCTGTCTCTGCTTTTGCACAACACTATACCCGGTGGGTTTTTTTTTTTTTTTTTTTTTTTTTGAGACAACATCTTTCTAAATAGCTTGGCTGTCCTAGAACTCACTATGAAGACCAGGCTGACTCTGAACTCACAGAGTTCTCTGCCTCCTGAGTTCTGGGATTATGCCACCATGCCCTGCTAACATCCAGCATTTTTTTTTTTTTCGGTTTTTCGAGACAGGGTTTCTCTGTGTAGCCCTGGCTGTCCTGGAACTCACTCTGTACACCAGGCTGGCCTCGAACTCAGAAATCCACCTGCCTCTGCCTCCCAAGTGCTGGGATTAAAGGCGTGCGCCACCACTGCCCGGCACATCCAGCTTTTTTATATAGTGTTTTGGATACAGACTTTACAGGATAGGCCATCTCTTTATCTCCCTAGACTTCCATAATTTATTTTATAGATAGATTACATTTATGTCTGGGTACAAAACACATGCCTGGTGCCAGTAAAGGGCGTTGACTCCCCTGAATTGGAGTTACAGATGATTGTGATCCAGCATTCTTAACCACTCTATTCTGTTGTGTTTACAACACAAGCACGAGGAACTGAGTTTGGATCTAGTACTCACATAAATCTGGGTGTGGTATACACACCTGTGACCCTAGTATGGTGGACTCTGGATTTCTTAGGTAGCCAGTCTAGCCCAAATAGTAAGTTTCAGGTTCAATGAAAGACCCTGTCTCAAAAAATAAGGTGGAAACATGACTGACAAAGGCATCCTGAAGTCATTCTCTGGTCTCTCTCTCTCTCTCTCTCTTTCTCTCTCCCTCTCTCCCTCTCTCCCTCTCTTTCTCCCTCTCTCTCCTGCTTCCTTCCCTGTAGTGCACTTCAGGGGTCTGTGCTCTTGCGTGCTTTGTTGGCAATTGGCAGCTCTTTGGAGCTTATCTTGCTCCTTGTAGAGCAAAATTCCAGTGCTGCAAGCCACCGCCTCGCCTGCTCATGACCGGAAATGGGTCTTTAACAGCCATTTCCCAGCGCTCCCTCGTGTTAGCTCCTTCTGGTAAATACTTCGGGCCTTAACTGTACCCTGAGTCTTTCTGCTGGGAAGTGGGTTCCCATCTCAGAAGCTACTCTGTCTTGTAGTTCAGGAAAGTCACGTGACTGAAGCCGCTGCAAGAGGAGCTTTTCAAGAATCATCAGTGGTGTCACATGACAGAGAGGTTCTACCAAATGAACTCTAAGATGCTTTGTGGCCAGGAATGTAACTGGTCACTTTGCTAATGAGTGCTGCAGAATCCTGCTGTGAGTATAGAAGCAAATTTGCCATAGGTGAGTATCAAATGGGTTGTAAGAACACACTATCTAGTGGGTATTTAGTTTCAGACAAGGGACAAGGGACTGAGTCGCATATTTTACATATCAAAGCCAAAGCCGACCTGGCCTCCGGGTTCTTCCAGCATCCTCTAGTCTCTACCTGGCAAACCCAGGCCCTAACCCTGAACTTTTGTGCTCTCTCTTTCTTCCACACCCTCCCTCTTTCCCTTCTTCCCTCCCTCTCTCCCCCTCTCTTCTTGATCTGCACGCACTCCTTTTCTCTCTTTCTCTTTCCTCTCTCCCACCCCTTCCCATGGTGACGCCCCTGGCCGCAATCCTCAGGACCAGTGGACTTGCCGGAAAGCAGTTTCTCAATAACCTGCCTTTAATATTATCTACTCTGGTGGAGAAATAACCTATCAGTGTGTACTTCTCACATAACTGAGAGCCAGAGAAAGCTAGAGAGCAAGAGTAAGCAAGCGTGAGAGCAGAGAGCTAGAGTGAGTGTGGACAGCAAGAGCACATGGAGAAGAGAGCCAGGAGAGGACTGATGGATGAAGGCCCCTTAGGATGCCAGAGGGCTGATGCCCAGAGCTCTGTGTCATGGGACTTGTCATCAGGAAAACACATTCTGTAGCCTTCACAGAATAACAACTTGCAATACAGCTTGGACTCTGCTCCCTTTGTCTCATAAGTGTGACAGTCCCCAAACAATATATAGAAGTTCCAGCTGGGCAGTGGTGGTGCACGCCTTTAATTCCTGCACTTGGGAGGCAGAGGCAGGCGGATTTCTGAGTTCGAGGCCAGCCTGGTCTACAGAGTGAGTTCCAGGACAGCCAGGGCTACACAGAGAAACTCTGTCTCAAAAAGCCAAAAAAAAAAAAAAAAAAAAAAAAGTTCCAAAAGGTAGCTTTTAAAACTGTTGAAGGGGGAGCTACTTGAAAGAATAGGGGTCCAGTTGAGTCGATTTCCTCTCTATCTAGTCTCTGGGTCTCTCAGCAATGGAGTGGAATTTCCTTGGTTTTGTTTTGTTTTGAGACAGGGTTCCTCTGCTGAGTCTTGGCTGTCCTGGAACTTGCTCTGTAGACCAGGCTGGCCTCAAACTCACAGAGCTCCACCTGCCTCTGCCTCCCAAGAGCTGGGATTAAAGGCATGTGCCACCACGGCCCTGTGCCACCACTGCCCGGCAAGGAGTGGGATTTCTTAAGAGGCAACTTTGCAGCTCTAAGATCAGTAGCTCCAAGAGACACTATATGAGTCCCAAATTTGCCATAATGCGAATTCTGTCACATCCGAGAGCCCTCCCAGATTCAACAGAGAGACAGGAGTGGCAAAAGCCTGTGACCCTCTTTGGTATACAAGCCATTGCATTCCACATTCTTGAAAAGATTACCAAAGAAAAGGTACAGCACAAGCCCCCATCTGTGCACCAGCTCCTTTGTTGAAGAGTTGGTTACTTGTAGATCTGCAGCCAGCGTTGCTGAGAACCTTCTTCCTCCTTTATTCAGATGAAGGCAGGCCTGACATCCTCCCTTTCAGTTCTGTGGGCTCCTTTACTTCTCTGCCTTCCCTGAGCTGGCTGAGTTAGATACTATCTCTTACCTCTACAAAGCTCCGCAATTCTGGGAAGCATACATTGTCAAAACAGGAAGAGGCTTCTCTTCATCTATCAATATATTGCATGTCTTTAAATCTTTTCCAACAATTCAGAAAGAAGGAAATTGTTACATGCTAAAAGCATTAAACTATGCTTTTGTCAAATGTGGGGGGGGGGGAAGGAGGGAGAAACAGTCTTTGGGTAGCTACATTATACTTTAGAGTTTTCAATAAAGTTTAATTTTTGATTGTTTTAAGAGATAACTCAGATGCTGAGTGCTATTCCCTTTTAGCAAGTTAGTTGTGGGTAGTAAGCAGCAGTTACAGTTAATTATATCTTAGGTTAATTATATGTGTTAACTATAGTTAATTATGTTACATTTTACTATACTTCAAAACTTAGAGGGTTGGTCTTGAATCCAATAGGGCTTGCCATGTGTAACATATCTAGTAAATCTTTTTGTTTTGATGTGAGCAATTAGAAAGCTTATAAGGAATGAAGCATCCAGCTGCTCCCCTTTGAAAAGTCAAAGCTCATCCAGAATAGAAGTGGCTGGTGCATTTATACTTCTGTATGGACTATAAGAAGTAAGAAAGACATTTGGAGAACTGTTTCCCTAAAGACCTTGCTACTGTCTAACTTAGAAATGAACCTAAGTATTATTTGTATATAAATGATGGTGTCCTTTTCCTAAGTCAGAAAAAAAAAATTCTAACTGAAAACTTTTTTGTGGGGGGAGGGGACACAATTACAGAGTTGTTTGTAAGCTATTCAAGAAACTTTAAATTCCATTACAGAAATGATACAGTTCCACTTTGTATTAAGCCACTAATGGCCTCTCTTCCCAACAAAGCAAATCTTCTGGCACTCAGGCTTAGGAGACAGCAGCTCAGAAATAGTCTTTTGCTGGCCTTGGAGTTGGTGAATGCTGAGTAATACTTATGAGAAAGGGAAAGAGTGAGCTCCTTGGGTTAAAATCTGATAGAATGTCGCTGTGGAGAAAAGTGGTGACTGGACACTGGTGGAATTCTCAACACCTCATAAGGCTGCTGCTGCATACGCTGCAGTTTTCATTTCTTCTTTGAAGAGCTCTGGAAAACTTGGGAGAAGTCATTCAAACACAGATAGACGGGCAGCATTCTTGTAACTAGACTATAATGAGGACATTCTCTGTTAATGTTGAGACTTATCTGATGCTCAAATCCTTATGGATTGCCCCTGGGTAATGGTCTGATTCTATATCTCTACCCCACACTCCAGAAGCGTGCCAATCGCTTCTGGTAACATTTGGTAACTTTTGAGGAGAGCTTAGAGTTGTAGATATGTTCTGGGCAGTGCCTGGCGTTGTCTGAGATAACAACAACAACAACAACAACAATAATGAACACTAAAAAGCAACACGAGAGAGAAAAAGCTTCCATCCTCACAGCAAAGAGCAGAGAGATGCAGGGATTCTGGTCAACTCCTCTTAGCGCTGCAGTTTCTAGTTATTTACCCTTGCTTACGGAATGGCCAGCAGCCAGCAAGCACTGCAGCCTCACAATAGTTGTACACAACGTATTTAATCCCTCGTTTTGCGGATTTCGGATTTTTGTGTGTAATTGTGTGTCTAGCAACTTGGAGTACGGTTACAAGGAATCACCCCCGTGTCGGGGGCCAAGTGGTACTTTTGTGCGAGGGTCAGGTGAGACCAAGGCCGATTGGGGGAGGCAGACTCGCGTTTAGTGGGTGAAGGGATTCCGCAGCGACTTCCAGGCTGAAGGGTGACGTCTCTGCAGAACAGCATGGGGCATCTGGAGGCCGCCGGCTGCACGGACCTGTCCCTTTAAGGGGCCGGTCTCCGGGTCCCTCTGGCCGCGACGCCCGGACGTGCGGAGCCGCCCCGCCCCGAAGCCGCCCGTTTCCTGCGGGGCGGTGCGACGGCACCTGAGCTACTGCGGCGGGGCTTCGCAGCGCGCTGACTCGGAGGTAGAGCTCGCGCCGCCGCGTCGTCCCGGCCTGGTTCCCGGCTGCGCAGGGTGAGGAGCAGGGCCAGGGACTCCCGTGAGCTCGCGCGTGGGGCGGGGGCGCGCTCGCGGGGTAGGCCTCAGCACGGGGGTCGCAGTGTGCAGCGCCCTCCCAAGTCGCGCCGCCGCCGGCCCGCTCTGAGGATCCGCCTGCGGGTTTCGGCTCGGCGATTTCCCCAAGGCTGCTAGGTCCGACCCCAGCTCCGCGAATGGCCGGAGCTCCCGGGCCATCTCCTCTAAGGGCGAGGTCGGCCCGTCCGGGCCGCGGGGTGACCGAGGAGCCTATTTTTAGCTGGGCTCCCAGGCTTCGGGGCGGGCGGGTGGATTAAGGCTCTGATGAGGGTGACCGGAGAGAGCGTCTCGCCTTGGGCGCCCTGGGCCCGGGTTGGGCCCCGCGTGCGCCATGCTGGAGCGGCTCACCCCTCGCTTGTCCGGGAGCGCGGCCCCTCCCACCAACCGGTTCTGAGAGTTAGGGGAAATCCTGCGAAGTTCTCCCTTTCTCCCAGGGGTGTGTCCGCTTCGGTGCCCAACAATGGAATTCGGGGTGTCCCGGATCTGGCCGCGTTCGGGGTAAGGAAGCAGAGTCCGGCCATCTGAGACCGAGGCATGGGGAGCAGCGTCCTCTTCTTTGTCCGGCTGCATCTCGGTTTAGGTTAAGAAGTGCGCTGTTTAGTGTCTTCGGGTCCTTCTGGGAGGAGGCGGAAACCGGCATTCTAACAGCGGGGCCTCTGCTAGACATGGATTCCTTAGCAGCTATGTGAATAAGCACAGTTTCAAAAGCTGCGGCCGAACAGTTCAAAGTTTTGGAATGTTTTGAGAAAATTACACCTCCACACCCAGGTAAAGAGGAGCACCCCAAAGGTGAACTAGACATTCAGTTGTGTAGCAGGTGACTTAAGGGGTGATTTGACTTTTTGCCTGAATTAGGTTGCACTTGTTTTCCCCCCTCGCAAGCAAAGGCAACAGTGGTTTCAGTGTGGGTAAAAGCATTTGGTGATGAGACCTGAGATAATCTTTCCAGGAGCTGTTCTGGAGCACTCCGGCTGACCTGGCTGACCTGTATTCTGTATGTTCCGCGGTAGCCTTTCATATCTGATGTATTGCTTGATAAATAAGCCTCTTCCACGTTCCACCTTTCTTTTAGAAACCTTACACAAAATAGCAGGGCTTAATTATGTAGATTCCTTTCCCATGCCAACCCTGAGTTAGAAACGTCTCTGAATTTTGTAGCCCTCAGTAGACATAAATGTCTTAATTATCAGGTGCACTAGAGAATAAGGTGTTATATATTACTGAGAGACACACACTCAAAGACAGAGGGAAAATTCCTCAAGTGTATTAAACACTTTAATATCATAAAAGATACCCAGTATAAAACCCTTTCTTGATTCGTTGTCAGCACTATGAAAAGCCATTGGTTTTGTTTTATTGCATTGGTATATTTCTGTGACCTTTTAAGTATTAGCAGTCTCTTTCTCTGGTATAGTTTCCCCCTAAACAAACAAAATCTAATAAGCAAAAGCAAAATCCACACAAAACCCTCAGCCCCGAGCAGTTTGCACGCTTGCTAGTTTGTAGGTTTTAATCTTCTTGTAGTTTTAATCTCTTCTTAGGTTTTTTTTTTGTTTTTTTGTTTTTTTAATAAAGACCTAACAAGTAAAGGCTTATTCTGAGGCTTAACTTCTAAAGGACCCATGTTAAGATTAACTGTTCGTCAATTTTTAGCTGGAATTTTATTTGAACTCTTTGGAGTATGTATTGTTTTTCCAGGGAGGGGCACTCTGCCATTAAACCAAGAATCTTGAGAATGCCATATATATTTTTGACATCTTTAGCCCTCGAATATGTTTTTTTCTCTCTTTCTTTTTTTTTTTCTTCTCGAGACAGGGTTTCTCAGTGTAGCCCTGGCTGTCCTGGAACTCACTCTGTAGACCAGGCTGGCCTTGAACTCAGAAATCCGCCTGCCTCTGCCTCCCAAGTGCTGGGATTAAAGGCATGCGCCACCACTGCCCAGCTCGAACATGTATTTTTATTTGTATGCCTACTATGCTTTTTTATGGCAGATTTTTAATTAAAAAGATTTTCAATACTTTGTAAAAAATAAAAATTAGTAAACTCAGTGGTTCCAGGAGAGCTTGATTTAGGAGTCTGACCTCGAGTGTGATAAGGAAATGCAGGAGGTAGACGGATGGTGCTTTACAGAGTGTTCAGGGGTTTGAGGGTAACCTCTTAGTACGTGGTCTTAACGTCCTTTGAAGGCAAATCCAGAGCATCCCTAGAGACCAGAAGTAACAGTGACTGCTCATGTATGAATGGACTGCATCCCATATCATTGCTGCTTCAGTTCTAAGGAACACGATCTGGGGTGTTCTGATGAAAAAGATACACTTTGTGTTTAAGTGGCTGGGGAAATTGGTTTAAGACTATGAACTATATGTTTCCTATAAATAGAAACTTAAGTGGGAAACTTTAGGTGCCATGAACCAAAGAGTCTGAGTAACTTAAGCCATCTCTAAAGTCTAGAAAAGTAATAATTTACTTTTTTTTGTTTTTTGCTTTTTTTTTGTTTTTTGAGACAGGGTTTCTCTGTGTAGCCCTGGCTGTCCTGGAACTCACTCTGTAGACCAGGCTGGCCTCGAACTCAGAAATCCACCTGCCTCTGCCTCCCAAGTGCTGGGATTAAAGGCCTGTGCTACCACTGCCCGGCAATAATTTACTTTTATCAAGTGGATGAATTGGTGCTGACAGCGTTAAATTGCTTTTAAACCTTTTCAGTTAAAAACAAAAATGCTGTTGGTCATAATGGCATCTTCAGTCACTCCTGAGGCAGAGGCAGGTGGATCTCTGACAGTAAATCCAAAGTAAAAATAAAAAGGGCTTTGAGCTTTAGCCTTTAAACTATTTCCCCTTCCTCCCTTTACAAGAAAGGGTCCAGTCTCTACCATAGAGATTATTTGTACCCCATGTTCATTCACTATAGCGACGAATGGAATCGACCTAGTTGTCCATAGTGAATGAGTGGATATTGAAAATTAGGTCTCTCTATAAAAAAGACAGTACTATTCAGCTCTAAAGAAAAATGATGTAAAAAAATGCAGGAAAATAGACAGACTTGGAATGTATGCTAAGTAATCAAGGTCCCACGGTCTCAGAAAGGAATAAACTGAATGTTCTCTTCTAAGTGGAGTCCAAACAATTGTATCTGTGTGGATGCAAACTAATGTGTGTGTAGGTACAGTAGATATGAGGAAGGGAGAACAAGAAGGCCAAGTACAAGGATGCCGAAGACGGGTGAGGAGTTGGTGAGGTTTGGCTCTAAGACACGATTGAGGTTTGAAGGCTGATTGCTTTTCTTGTTCTGTCATGGATTTTTTTGTTTTGTTTTTGATGGTGGATAAATGCATAAGATATATTTGATACTGAAAGTGTAAGATTTAATATGAACCGGCACAACTTCCATTTCAAATGTCAATACCAACTACAGAAGTTCATCGAGTTATATAGACTTTGGCTCTTTTTAATTTTTGCATTTGATGTTTTTAATTGAAAAAGTTTTAAAAAAAGTTTAAACTTATAAATTAATAAACACTTCGCGGTACTAAAAAGGGGCTGACTGCATAGCTCTGACCTGTGTTTCTGCCGCTGCCTCTTGAGCATTACACCTGAATCTTATGGGCTTTTAATTGCTTTTATATTCGAAGAAGCAAGACAAAATTTCAATTAAGAATAGTAATTTTGGTAGAGATTCTGATTGGAAATGTAACATTCCCAGGAAATGTAAATGTAACACTATAAAATGTATATGTAAAACTATAAAAAGTCATGTTCTACTACGAATATCATTTACTCACCCCCAGCTTTGGGACTTGACCCCATGCCCATATGTAGCCCAGGCTAGTCTGACTTTGCAGCCTTCCTCTCTCCTCCCTCCCAGTGTGGGATTATAAATCTATGCCATGACAACTGATTTTCCTTTGTTTAACCTGTGTGTTTAACGAATTGTCTGGTTCATAATAGGTGCTAAGTAAGAATTAAGCCCATATCTTGCAGTTCCTTTTCTTTGGTGGATACTGCATTCTGGATTGTTCGTTTCCCAGGAACTTTCAGAGAACAGAAGAGTGGCAGGGAGCCTCTGGAAACCTTTCGGTAGAAGGAATAATGTTATATTGTGGTGGAGACTGAATTACTCATTCCATATAATTAAGACCATTGGTTAACTGGGAGGTGGTGGCGCGCCTCTAATCCCAGCACTCGGGAGGCAGAGGCAGGCGGATTTCTGAGTTCGAGACCAGCCTGGTCTACAGAGTGAGTTCTAGAACAGCCAGGGCTACACAGAGAAACCCTGTCTCGAAAAACCGAAAAAAAAAAAACCCAAAAAACCAAACCAAAACAAAATACATATATACGTAAGTTGGATGTAGTGGCGTCTGCCTTTAATCCCAGCAACTCAGGGGGCCTGGGTGGAGAGAAGAGGCAGGTAGATCTCTGAGTCTGAGGTTAGCCTAGTCTACGTAGTGAGTTCCAGGACAGCCAGAGGTACACAGTGAGACCTTGTCTCAAGAAAGCCAAAACCCAAACTAAACCAAGACAAAACATGCACATTCAATATTTGTACTTAAGGCATTTAACATTAATCCATATGCCTCTCTTTTTCTTCAGACTAACCAGTTTTCTTAGAATAGGGGTTTTCTGGTTTTCCTTCCAGAGACTGAATTCTAGAAGCATTATCTATAACTTTTTTGTTTGTTTGTTTTTATTTTTATTTTTTTTAAAGATTTATTTATTATTATATGTAAGTACACTGTAGCTGTCTTCAGACACACCAGAAGAGGGCGTCAGATCTCATTATGGATGGTTGTGAGCCACCATGTGGTTGCTGGGATTTGAACTCAGGACCTTCGGAAGAGCAGTCGATGCTCTTAACCGCTGAGCCATCTCTCCAACCCTTGTTTTGTTTTTAGAGACAGGGTTTCTCTGTGTAGCCCTGGCTGTCCTGGAACTCACTCTGTAGACCAGGCTGGCCTCGAACTCAGAAATCCACCTGTCTCTGCCTCCTGAGTGCTGGGATTAAAGGCGTGTGCCATCACTGCCTGGCTTGGGCTCCTTTTAGTTTACAGAATTACGTTGTCTTGTAAGTGGTTGCACTCTATCCAGTACTTGTGTCTGTCTATATTCGCTTGAATTTCCCCTCTAATTGAAGGCAGGGAAGGCTGTCCTTTGAGATAAACAGGCACTTACTTTCTACACTAGGCTGACCTCACGTTCCCTGTACGCCACATTAGCCCTCCACGGTGGTACTATAGGCATGTGCCTTCATGCCCATGGCCTTGAACCTATTTTAACCATT
Source organism: Uromys caudimaculatus (assembly GCA_028551405.1). Lineage (NCBI taxonomy): Eukaryota > Metazoa > Chordata > Mammalia > Rodentia > Muridae > Uromys > Uromys caudimaculatus. Next base: position 67,372,234 of record CM052708.1, on the reverse strand, counting down.
ATTAGATTTGAATTTTTGATTGCTTTTCATTATTTTCCTTCCCCCTCCCTTGAGATAGGTTTTTTCCCTTCTTTCCTTGAGATAGGTTTTCTCTGTGTAGCCCTGGTTGTCCTGGAATTTGCTCTGTAGACCAGGCTAGCCACAAAAATCCCAGAGATCCATCTGATTCTGCCTCCCAAGTGCTAGGATTAAAGGCCTGAGCCACAGCCACCGCCACTGCCATACTTTTTATTTTGTGGAAATCCTAATTTATTCACTTTTTTGTATTAACTGCTTTTTGTTAGTTGTAGTAAGGGTTTCTATCTCTGTTGTAAAATACATGATCAAGCTCAGTGTGGGGAGGAAAGGGTTTATTTTTGAATGTAAATGAAGAGATGACCTCTCCTAGGTTTGGTTGCGGAGGTTTTTATTATAGACTGGAGGGAGAGGACATCCAGTGGCATCGGAAGAGTCCAGGCCGAACGTGGCCGATCTGGTGTGGATATTTCCTCAGCTGAGAGTCCTTTTTACAAAATAGCTCCTACATCTATCAAATTTGACATAAAACTAGCCTGCACACTGTTCATGAATGCGACATTTTCATGCACAGGTATAGCATGTTTTGATCTTATGCATGCTCCTGTTACTTCATCTGTTTCTCTGTCCCCCTGTCCCTCCCTTCTTATTTTCCTGTATTTTTCTTCCTGTATTCTACAAAGGAGAAAATACTTCATGTGTCTGGTTTATTCCACTTATCATGGTTGTCTCCGTGTCCATCCGTGTCCTCCGGATGAGATGATCCCCTTCTTTATTGCCAGATGGATTCCCTGCTGGTATTTGCCATGTTTTCTTTATCAGTTGATGGGCACCTGAGTTGATTCCATAAGCTCGGCTATTATGGATATTGGTGCAGTGAACATGGATATGTAAGCATCTTTACTGTATGCTGCTTTGGATTCCTTTAATATTTACTTAAGGAGTAATAGGGCAGGATCATATGCTAGTTCTATTTTTTAGGTTTTTTTAGGATCTCATACAGATTTCCAAAGTGGCTCCACCATATCTCCACTAACTGTATAGTGCGCCCTTCCCCAACCCCCAGCATGAGCTTTTGGTGTTAGTGTTTTTTAAGTTATTGAACTGAGTTCTGCATGTTAGCCCTCTGTTGAATGAGTAGTCTGTAGAGATTGCCTTGAGATTTTTTAGCTGTCTTTTAAACTATTTCCTTTGCTGTAGAAGCATTTTGTTTGATACAATCTTATTTGTCACTCCTTAGTCCTTCTTGAGCAGTTGACAGAATGTATAGTCAGCCTGTGCCTGTGTCTGTATCTTGATGTGTTCTCTGTTAGCAGTTTCAGAGTTACAGGTCTTTGGCTTGTTTTGAGCGGATTTTCAGATAGGGTGAGAGAGATGGCTCTAGTTTCAGTGTTGGTTGTCTGGTTTTCCTAGCACAGAAGAAGGCACCTTTGCTCCTGTATGTGTTTGTGCCCCTTTGCTGAGAGTTGGCTGCGGATGCTTGGGTTTGTTTCTGACCTTAACTGGTATATCACGCTGCATTTGTTATTGGGGCTTCTGTAGTTTAAGCGGGCATTGTGATAGTTCTAGCAATGTTCTTTTTGCTGAGCCTTGGCATTGTCTTTGCGTATTTTGACCACCAGTAATAGACACTGCTTATCAATATAGCATAATGCCTACAAATGAACCATTTTTCTAAAAAACTCATTTGCCTTTAAAAAAAAGTAACATAAGATTAGGGATTGTAGGCTTAAAGGACAGGAAGCAGAGCAATGTCGGTCTGTTTGGAACGCTAGTGTTTAGGCTCAGTGATCAGATTACAGGTTGTGTTCACCAGGGTGCAAGAAGCTTGTTTGGTGCAGGCCTCACAGCACTTTGTCCATTGAACAGAATGCTTATGGACTCACTCATGAGCATGCATCTCTCTAAAAGGTATATTCATTCAGTTGTCTTGGTCCATTGTTTTATGGTGAAGGATTTTAATGTTCTTAGATTGAAAATTACCTGTATTTGGATATATGGTTTTGGGTTTTTGTATGTGCCAGTTTACCTGTGTTGTTTGGCGAATATACAAGAATGGGAGCAAGAACCACTTTAAGCTTGTTTTTTTTTTTTTGGCTTTTCGAGACAGGGTTTCTCTGTGTAGCCATGGCTGTCCTGGAACTCACTCTGTAGACCAGGCTGGCCTCGAACTCAGAAATCCACCTGCCTCTGCCTCCCAAGTGCTGGGATTAAAGGCGTGTGCCACCACTGCCCGGCTCACTTTAAGCTTGTTTAGTCTTGCATTTTGATAATTTTTTTGCTCCAATTGTTCTTTTGTTTTGTTTTTTTCAAGACAAGGTTTCTCTGTAGCCCTGGCTGTCCTGGAACTCTGTTCTGTAGACCAGACTGGCCTCGAACCTACCATTAAAGGCATTATGGGCTGGAGAGATGGCTCAGTGATTAAGAGCACTGGCTGCTCTTCCACAGGTCCTCAGTTCAGTTCCCAGAACCCACATGGTGGCTCACAACCATTTGTAATGGGATCTGATTGAAATCTCTTCTGGTGTGCATAAAAACAGAGCAATCCTATACATTAAAAAAAAAAAAAAAAAAAAAAAAAGCAGGGCAGTGGTGGCATATGCCTTTAATTCCAGCACTTGGGAGGCAGAGGCAGGTGGATTTCTGAGTTCGAGGCCAGCCTGGTCTATAGAGTGAGTTCCAGGACAGCCAAGGCTATACAGAGAAACCTTGTCTCAAAAACAAACAAACAAACAAAGAAAACAAACAAAAAAAAAAAAAAAGAAAAGAAAAGCGTTCGTCACAACTGCTTGGCTTCTGGGCAGTGATGGCTCACGCCTTTAATCCCAGCACCTGGGAGGCAGAGGCAGGCGGATTTCTGAGTTCTAGGCCAGCCTGGTCTACAGAGTGAGTTCCAGGACAGCCAGGGCCATACAGAGAAACCCTGTCTCGAAAAACCAAAAAAAAAAAAAAAAAACCCAAAAAACAAAACAAAACAAAACAAAACAAACCCAACTGCTTGGCTTTCAGGTGTTCTTTTAAATCATCCAGCTGATATAATTTTATTAAGTACAAAAAAAAAGTAGGCTTGTAAGTGTACGTGTAAGTGTAAATGTTAGAAGATGCAGGAACAAGTGAACATCCCAGTAAAAGGAGATAGAATTTAGATTTCATTCATTTATTTGAACTTTAATAGTATATATGATAGTTCTTCAGCTTCCCTCAATATGTGGGCAAGCAATTTTTTGAATGCTCTCATTGTGTTACCAGAAATGATGGATTCCTTCTGAACCTGTGATTTTTTTTTTTTTTCCACAGCAAAGTCCTAGGCTTTCTTTTATAAAAGATTTATCTATTTTTATGTGCATTGATGTTCTACGTCCTTGTATGTCTGTGCGAGGGTGCCGGATCTCTGGTACTGGAGTTACACAGTTGTGAGGCACCATGTGGGTACTGGGAATTGAACCAAGGTCTTTTGGAAGAGCAGCCAGTGCTCTTAATGGCTGAGCTTTCTTTCCAGCTATGGGCAAGCAATTTTTTTATTTCTGTTTTTAGTTTTATAAGTATAACATAGCTGAGTGTGTTGTTCCATACTTACAGTTCCATATTTGGAATTGTATAAATCCTTATCTAAAAAAATAGTGTAATATTGTACGTTAAGAGTTATTGCGCTGGAGAGATGGCTCAGTGGTTAAGAGTGCCGACCGCTCTTCCAAAGGTCATGAGTTCAAATCCCAGCAACCACATGGTGGCTCACAACCATCCGTAATGAGATCTGATGCCCTTTTCTGGGGTGTCTGAAGACAGCTACAGTGTACTTACATATAATAAATAAATAAAATTAAAAAAAAAAAAAGTTATTCCAGTGGTGGCTCACACCTTTAATCCCATCACTTGGGAGGCAGAGGCAGGCAGATCTCTTGAGTTCCAGGCCAGCCTGGTCTATAGATCAAGTTCTAGGACAGCCAGGGCTACACAAAACACTGTCTAAAAAAACCAAACCAAAACAAAAAATGATGGCACATGCCTTTAATCCCAGCACTTGGAAGGCAGAGGCAGTTGAATCTCTGAGTTTGAGGCTAGCCTGATCTACAAAGCTACTTCCAGGATAGCCAAGGCTAAGAAAACATATCAATCAGTTCTTGTTTTTTATGCATAGTCTCAGTTTGTATAGCTGTTAAGTTCCATATAAATGCCCTAATGTATTTTTCTATATCACAGTTTTCATTCCGTTAATTGTGTAATGTTTCTGTAGATATTTCACATTGAAATAATTTGTTTTCCTATTTAAAACAGTGAAACCCGTCTCTGTATATACACAGTACACTTTTACCAGTTAAATAGTTTGATTGAAATTCTTAAAATTATTTTTTAGATTTAAATATCTTCAGCCAGGCTGTGGTGGCACACACCTTTAATACTTGGGGGGGGGGCAGAGACAGATGAATCTTTGTGAGTTTGAGGCCAGCCTGGTCTACAGAGTGAATTTCAGGACTGCCAGAGAACTCTTGTCTTGAAAAACCAAGCCAAATAAACCAAAAAACCAAACCAAACCAAATGAATATCTTTGGGACAGGTCTTACTGTATGGCACAGGTGGCCTCTTCCCTCATCCTCCTGCCTCAGCCTACAAGTGCTGGGCTTCAGCCACGCTCCGCCCGCCACATTGCTCTCCTGCCATTATCATTTTATACTACACAGATTCCTAACATAATCTAGTTCCTGTGCCCTCTAAGACAGGCTCAGTTTCTGTAAGAGAGTGTCACATCTTAGGACAAGTGAATGGAACCCCAAAGCGAGATGGTTCCCATTCGCGCACAGGCGCTGACATACGGCGTCTGGATCTTATTCTCCATCCTTTTTCATTTGTTTCTTTTTATGGCTTCTTCGTTTTGTAGTGCTGTGGGTATCTTGCCTGCCAGGTGCGTGCTCCACCGCTGAGTGACTCTTTCCTCTAGACTGTTAACTTAATATTTTCGCAGTTCTTTAGATGTACTGCAGGGTTCATATCTTTGATTCTTACTTAGAGCAAGGTTTTTATGCAAAGATGTGTTTCTTGAGAGAATCTGGGAATTATTTGTAAACAAAAGTGGGATACTTTTTTTTTTTTTTTGGGTAGTAGAGATATAGTGTATTTCATACGTTTCTCGAAGGATGTGCTTGGTAAAGTTTAGGCTCCATTTCTTGTGATCCTGTGCACATTGCATTCTTGATCATTTACCCTTGTGTCTGTTTGCAGCATTCAGATTAGAATCATTAAAACTTGCATATGGTTAGGTTACAAAGATAATTGATACTCCACGCCTAATAAGGGGACATAGGTCACTTTGGCCAAGTCTAGGCCCAGACTGAACCCTCTACTAGACTCTCTGGTACCAATTCGACAGCCACACTGCATCGTATACAATGGGCTTAGAAAAGTGTAACGATGGGATTTCCATCAGCTACAGCTAGGTTAATGCTGTCTCAGCGCCCTTCCCCATTACCTTGTCAGGGGCTAAGTTCCTTTTCTTTGCTACTTTTTTTCTGAATTCCCTTTTATTTTGTTCTCAGCCGCTTATTGCCAGCTTTTCCCCTCTTTGCGTAACTGTTGCCCATAGATACAATGTGAATTTTAGGTATATTAGTGGATAAAATATATGTTTATTTATTAAACACTTACTTACCTGTAATCAAAATGGAACTGAACATTTTGTCACCTTTTTAAAAGTCAAAGCTTGACATCTTTTTTTTTTTTTTTTCCGGTTTTTTTGAGACAGGGTTTCTCTGTGTAGCCCTGGCTGTCCTGGAACTCACTCTGTAGACCAGGCTGGCCTCGAACTCAGAAATCTCTCTGCCTCTGCCTCCCATGTGCTGGGATTAAAGGCGTGTGCCACCTCTGCCTGGCTAAAGCTTGACATCTTAAGGCAAGTGATTCTCACAGTTCTCTATTGTTATTTCTAGTTACTGAATTTATTATTAATCATACAAAATTAGGATTTTTGACTTTAGTAGAATAGAATTTAAGCTAAAGTTTATTTATTTTTAGATAGTCTTAGGTAACCTAAGCTTGCTTTGAATTTGTACTAGAATGTCCAGTTTAAACTGTGCAGGCAAGCACTCTATCAAATGAGTAACCCCCAAGTACTATAGTCTTTTTTTTTTTTTTTTGAGACAGGGTTTCTCTGTGTAGCCCTGGCTGTCCTGGAACTCAACTCTGTAGACCAGGCTGGCCTCGAACTCAGAAATCCACCTTCCTCTGCCTCCCAAGTGCTGGGATTAAAGGGGTGCGCCACCACTGCCCGGCTCCAAGGCAACTCTTTTAAGGGACAACATTTAATTGGGGGCTGACTTAAAGTTTGAGAGGCGCAGTCCATTATCATCATGGCAGGAAGCACTGCAGTGTGCAGGCAGATATGGTGCTGGAGAAGGATCAGAGAGTCTTAATCTGAAGACAGCCAGGAGAGGACTATCTCTTCTACACTGGGCAAGAGCTTGAGCACTAGGAATCCTCAAAGCCTGCCTACACAGTGACACACTTCCTCCAATAAGGCCACACCTCCTGATAGTGCCATTTCCCATGGGCCAAGCATATTCAAACCACCACACTCATGAAAATCCAAAAGAAGACAACACCATTGCTTCAGGTCTGTGAGATCTAAAAACAGACATAGAACCTGAGCAGAACCACAGGGAGAGTTTCAGACCTCTGTGGTCTGGTGTTTGGTCTCTTTGCCTTGAGCACTTGTTGCCTTTCATTTCTGTGTGGGTGAACTTGGTCAGTGTGATCGCAGAGGAATGATTCTGGGAGTCATTGTGTGTATAGATGTACAGGTATAGCTTATTCTTTTAGATTCTGTGTCTGCTGCTAAGTATGTTAGCTTATTTGCCTAAGGCAAAACTTTGAAATGTATACCAACCTATTTTTCTTCTGATTCCCGTGCCTTGGTATAGGCTATACATACATGACGTGTATACACACACAGACACACACACACAGACACACACACACATATTTTGGATACTTAAAACAAAACTTAAAAACAAAAAGCATTTCACTTCACCAGAAGCTAACTTAGTCAGACAGAACAGATTGCGTTTAATTGACATACAAATTAGATGAGTTACCAGAAAAGATCAATTCTAAACACCTCACTGGGTCTTAACTTTCTTAATGTTGTGACCCTTTAAATACAGTTCCTCAGCCGGGCAGTGGTGGCGTATGCCTTTAATCCCAGCACTCGGGAGGCAGAGGCAGGTGGATTTCTGAGTTCGAAGCCAGCCTGGTCTACAGAGTGAGTTCCAGGACAGCCAAGGCTACACAGAGAAACCCTGTCTTGAAAAACAAAACAAAACAAAACAAAACAAACAAAATACAGTTCCTCATGTTGTGATGACTTCCAACCATAAAATGATTTTCATTGCTAGTTCATAACTTTAATTTGCTACTGTTACGAATTGTAAATATCTGTGTTTTCTGGTGGTCTTAGGCCACCCCTGTGAAGCGGTGGGTTGACCCCACTGGTTCAGAACAGCTGAGTTAATACGTGTTTTGTTTCTCCTTGAACTTGTGAAATCTTACCTTAGTAAATTGCTTGTGGAGAATTTAATTTTAGTCACAAAGATTAATCTTGAGTCTGTTGAACTATTTTGTTTTCAGATTCTGTTTCAATTTTAGATGTGGGCCATTGCTGGTATAACTTGAATTAAGAATGCTCTGTGTTTTAAAGTGAGCTATAAATTAATCGAAAGACACAGTAGGTTTTAGTAAGTTTAAAGCTGCCTATGATAAGCATATATAGTCATTCCATTTGGCTTGGCAATTGACACAGATAAATATGAATAGCTCTTTTATTATACACACACACACACAGACACACACACACACACACACACAGACACACACACACACAGACACACACACACACACACATTCAGAGGTAGGATCTTATATAGCCAGGTTGGGTTTCACCTCTTGATCCTTCTTCCTCAGCCTCCTGAATGCTGGGATTGCAGGTATGCGCTATCGCACTGTCTCAGGTCCCTTTATTTCCTCTTTTTTTTTTTTTGGTTTTTTCGAGACAGGGTTTCTCTGTGTGCGCCACCACCACCCGGCTCCTTTATTTCCTCTTATAAACATTGTAAGTTTGTTAAAATCCTTCTGCTAGAGCAAAGTTCTAAAATAACTATAAGACCAATGACTCCACAGTTAGGTAGATTTTTGTTTTTCTTTTCTTCTGTTGAGATAGGGTCTCATGCTTTGGTCTGACTTGGCGAGGGTGATTTTGAACTTGTTACTATCCTGCCTCCACTTTTTTTTCGAGACAGGGTTTCTCTGTGTAGCCCTGGCTATCCTGGAACTCACTCTGTAGACCAGGCTGGCCTTGAACTCAGAAATCCACCTGCCTCTGCCTCCCAAGTGCTGGGATCAAAGGTGTGCTCCACCACTGCCCGGCCCCTGCCTCCACTTCTTGAGTGCTAGGATTCTAGAGCATGTGCCACTTTCCCCAGTTCACGAGTTGCTGGGAACCATGTACGGTAGGCAAACAGAACACTGTATCAGCTGTTTATACCCCAGACCACCCCTTCAAAAGAACAGTGTTTATCACGATCACATGGATGCTAGGCTGCTCTTGAATTCACTATGTAGTTGGGGATAACTTTGGGTTTAAGATGCTCCTGGCTCCATCTCCAGAGTGCTGGGATTATGGGGTTGTACTACCAAACCTGATTTTTATGGAGTGCTGGAGATCAAACCCCAGGGCTTCATGCCTGCTAGGCCTACCAATAGATCCATCCTAAGCCTCAGAATTTGGCTTTTTTAATTATCTCAAGACTGTTAATTAAGCCGGGCAGTGGTGGCGCATGCCTTTGATCCCAGCACTTGGGAGGCAGAGGCAGGTGGATTTCTGAGTTCGAGGCCAGCCTGGTCTACAGAGTGAGTTCCAGGATAGCCAGGGCTACACAGAGAAACCCTGTCTCGAAAAACCAAAAAAAAAAAAAAAAAAAAAAAAAAGACGACTGTTAATTAAAAAGCTTAGATATTTTTCAATTTATTATACATTAAATGTGTGAATGTTGGGACTGGGGAGATGGCTCAGTGGTTAAGAATATGTGTGTATTCCTCTTGGACAGGACTCGAGTTTGATTTCCACATCAGGTGGCATACTTGTCATCCTCACTCCAGGAAATATGATGCTTCTGACCATTGAGGACACCTATATTTAAGTGCGCACACATACACACTCTAAAGATTAAATCTTTTCAGAAGTACAAAAGTTAATTAACTTGCTTCTATTTGCTTTACTGTAAGTATGTCATAGGTTATGTGTCACATGTACTGTTCTTTTTCACAACATATTGGAGGTAACATAAGATTATATATAAACTACTATGTAGAATATACATCCATATATATGTATATTTTCATATATATATTTACATATTTATATATTTATTCTGGTGTGTAGAATCTAAACTCCCACCCAGATCACTTTTTCTTTAAGTTTTGTAGACACTTTGGGAGTTGAGGTATGTGGTGTCTGTAATCTGAGGCAGACACGGCCAGGTAATCAGGCTGTACCTTCAAGCAACCATTGAGTCGTCACAGATAGTAGATCTGGGGGCTGCTGCTGAGGCAGAGCCTCGTAGAAGACAGAGATGACAGTGCATACTAAATTGCTTTATGCATGAAGATCAGAGGATTTGTGAAAAGCGTCTTCTCCGTGTTGTAATGTCAAATGCTGTATCAAGTCACTGTGGGTTTTTTTAGGTTCTGTTTCCATATCCTTGTCGTACCCCACCCCATTTTTCTTTCAAGGTGTCCACCACCACCACCGAATCTAAAAGTTTGCAACTTTTAATGACAGAAGTATGTTGGTAATTGCTAATACATCTTTATTTTCACACATAAATAGTGTATATTAGTGTACATTATATACTTAAAGGGGGATCTACGTACCAAAATCGAGTCTCAGGTATAGTCTATCAGTCTATGGTAGAGCACGTTGGGTTGTTCCGGGTTCAACTCCTAGCAGTACTTCTCATGACTATCTTTTACCTCCTACCCTGCTAAAAAGAGGGAGGACAGTGGAAAAGACCCCCCCCTCGTACTCCTTTAGGGCCTTGTCATGTGGTGTGAGAAGGGAAGGCTATGCTGCACTTGTCACTAACCACCGGTTCCCTTTTGTAGTATAGTTGAAGTAGGCGACAGCCATGTTTTAAACAGCTAACTTGTTTTGTGTTATGAGTAAGATTGAATCGATCTGAAGTGCTTACTGTTAGGGCAGGGTGCTCGCGGTTTACCCCTTTATGTAACTGACTGTTTTCTCTGTCTTCGTTGCCTCCCCTATTTAGACTCTGCATAGGTTCATGTTAAGAGAAGACCATGGAGCTGTATGAGTCGACGTATTTTGTTGTCCTTATCCCTTCCGTGGTTATTACTGTCATTTTTCTTTTCTTCTGGCTTTTCATGAAAGAAACATTATATGATGAAGTTCTTGCAAAACAAAAAAGAGAACAAAAGCTGATTTCTACAAAAACTGATAAAAAGAAGGCAGAAAAGAAGAAGAATAAAAAGAAAGAAATCCAGAACGGGGCCCTTCCTGAGTCTGATTCTGAGCATGCACCTCCGGACTTTAAGTTATCCGATGCCCCACCCGTGGAGGATGAGCAGTTTGTGCCTGCTCCATTGCATGTGGCAGAAACTTCCAGTAGTGTTAGGGAAAGAAAGAAGAAGGAAAAGAAACAAAAACCTTCACTTGAAGAGCAGATCATCAAAGAAAGTGATGCATCAAAGATTCCAGGCAAAAAAGTAGAACCTGTCCTAGTTACAAAACAGCCGGCCCCACCCCCTGAAGCAGCTGCCTCGAAGAAGAAAGCAGGGCAGAAGAAGTCTAAAAATGGAAGTGGTACATAATCTTTTTAACTCATTGCATGATTATATGTAGTGGCTCTGAAATAGATCATTCACCTCAGTGTTTGCTTTCGTTAGCATAAAAATTACCAAGAATAAACACTTTAAATTTCATCTATAACTATATAAAAGATTCCCTAGAAATTTATAAACCTGATGTTGGTGGCTTGTAGTTAATTGATAGTGACATATTAGTGAACACTTTGTAATCAGTGCGATAGGAGTTGAAAAGGTGAAACATTGTTTCTCACTTTTGATTCAGTTTTCAAACATTTACATATCTGGAAGCACTGGGTCTTCAGAGATGAGTCACATTTGTAGAAACTATCATGACAAGTCACGATGGTGGAAAAAGGTCACATGATCTGGGTCTCA
>CM052708.1:67299902-67360872 GCA_028551405.1 Uromys caudimaculatus | reverse complement strand
TTTTTTTTTTTTTTTTTTTTTTTTTTTTTTTGGTTTTTGGTTTTTTTCGAATCAGGGTTTGTCTGTATAGCCCTGGCTGTCCTGGAACTCACTCTGTAGACCAGGCTGGCCTCGAACTCAGAAACCCGCCTGCCTCTGCCTCCCAAGTGCTGGGATTAAAGGCGTGCACCACCACTGCCTGGCTCAGTATGGACAAAAAATTGTCATTATTTTGTAGACAGTACAGTACATCTATTTACATGGCATCAAGTTTGTATAATATAAGTAATCTAGAGGTGTTTAAAGTATACAGGAGAAGTATGAGGGTTATATTGAAATACAGTGTCATTTCTGTAAGGGAGTTGAGCAGTCTCAGGCTTTGGTAATGGTGGTGCTTTCTAGAATCTGTTTCCCTCATGGATGTCAGAGGACAAGTGTACAGTGGAAAGTTTCTGAGAAATGACAAGTGATACGTAGAGCTGCAGAGAGTTGGCATTGTATGAAGGACCGAAATCCGTTGTGTATCCTTATTTACAGTGTTAATGATTACATTGGACTTAAAAGGCTTGCTTGCAGCTATGACCACATATGCTACCAGAGAAATAATAGTGAACACTGCATGCCTTAGGAAGGAGAATGTGTAGGCCAGTTATAAAATGTGATTTATGTAGATGTATGGAAGAAGTAATATAAATGAAGGAGCCAAAGCAACAGTAATTCATGGAGTTCATGGATAAAGGGTTTACAGAGGAGGCAGTGCCTAAGCTGTCTTTCTGGCTCAGTCACTTTACAAGTAAATACTGGGTCTCACCCTACATGGACAGAAAGCTACTTGTTAGGGCTCAGGGGAGATATGTGACTCCAGAGTACTGTAAGTGTAGTGAACAGAGCTGAAAAGGTCGTGATGGTTCTTATAAACCACCATAGGAAATGGGCCTTAGGTTAGTTACTATTGGAGATTTTAGTCAGCCTAATGCAGTCAGGTTCATCGATCTGTCCGTCTGTCTATCGAGTATACTGTAGAGGATTTATCTTTATTTTATGTGCTCATGGATATGAATATTTGGCTACATGTCTGTCTGTATACCACTTGCATTCCCGGTGCCCTCAGAAGCTAGAAGAGGGCGTCAGATTACCTGGAACTGGAGTTACAAATGACTGTGAGCCACCATGTGAGTCCTGGGAACAGAACCCAGGTTCTCTGCAAGAGCAAAAAGTGCTCATAGCTACTGAGCCATCTCTCCAGCTTCTCATTAGATTTTTATCCTAGAAAGAGTTCTTGGGAAGAATTTGTGAGAACCAATTCCATGGGGCATTTTCATGTAGGCAAAGACTCTTCAGTGTCCCAGAATTAATCAGGGCCAGAATGTGGTAGTACCAAGAGGAAAGAAGGTAGAGAGGTGTACAAATTAAGAATGACAAGACCAACCTCATAGCAATGTGGGGGATAAGGGAGGTCAGAACAAAGCTGACTGGGATTCTAAGTTAGATTAGGTTTGGCAAACTGCAGTCTAAGCCAACTCATCCTGACTTGTGTCGCCAAGAATAGATTTTACAGAATAATTGGGGAAGGATCAAAGAAAAATACTACTTGGGGAAATGCAGAAACAATCGATTAGACTTCAGTGACCATACAGTTATGAGCTCAGTCACTTCTAAATTACCTGTAACTAGCTTTCACAGTGGTCCATAGTGAACGTTTATGGTCGTGGCAGAGCGTGTAGTGGCCTGCAAAGGCTAAAGCACTTGTTCTGTGGTCCTCACCAGACATTTTAGGTAATTAGGTGAGGAGATGTTAGAGAGACTGACTGTGGGAAGGGAAGGGAGTGCTTTTGGTTTGTCTCAGGTACTTGTGATTGTCACTCATAGACAGCAGCCCTGGGTGCTGGGTGCTGTACACTGTGAGGACCGAGTAGAATGCAGGGTTAGCCTCGAGTGTGAAGTGATTGTCAAGTCATTCACTGTGAAGAACGCCAGCAGATGGTGAAGGGATGGAGGAAAAGTGTGGAGGCCGGGGGCTCTTGTTGTCATCGCCATTGTTCTTCGGAGGCAGGTTTCTCAGTGGAGCCCCAACTGGCCTGGCCTGGGTTCGATCTGTACAGGATGGCCTTGTATTCCCAGAGATCTGCTTGCCCCTGCTTCCAAGTGCCTTCATGTCCATCTGGAAAAAAAAAAAAAAGTTTAATTGCAGTAAAATTTGGGGCAAATTTGAGTTAATCCTTTATTGGAGTAGGCGAGATAAAAATTAGGGCAGCAATTAGTGGTCTATAGAAAAGAAAGTGCTGGCTGGGTTTTTTTTTGTCCATATAGAAAGAAATGGTATGGAATGTGGGGATTGTCCCAGTAGGGAAGGGTTTTATCTTTAAAATGCTAGGTGACCATATTGTGGGCTGGGCATGGCTCTGAAATGTGAGGAAAGGGCCATGAACATTAAAGATGTGGTGTTGTAGGGTAAGAAAGCCAGATGAGGTGTTTATAGTGACAGAGATTGAATATAAGACGAACTTTTTGTAGTAAAGCATTCTTTAAATTATTAATTTCTTCTTTTCTTGTGTGTTCATTGTTTGCCGTGGTGATCCCCCCCCTTATATTTAATAAAGATGAGCAAGATAAGAAGGTGGAAATGCTGGTGGCACCTTCAAAAAAGCAAGAAGTGTTACTTTTCCATCAAGACACTAAACAAGAAGGCGGACCAGGAAAGAAGAAAGGCTTGTTGAAGAAGCAAAAGACAGAGAATGGTGAGATGTGTAGGCGTGTTTTATGAATGCTAATTATAGAGTGGTGTGGGGCAGCAACTCTGGGGACCCCACTTGCTCTTTAATTTCCACTTTTGTGTGCACTGTAACCACTGGGATGCTAATTTAAGTCTCAAATCTCTGCAGCCTTACAGTTGCATTGCTTTAACAGATGTGCTAAGAATGCTTGGATTAAATCTGTGATTTTAAAAGGGTAGAATATTTGTAAATATTCGTAGTTTTGAAAAATAATAAGTTTGTACAAGCTATATAGAATAAAAGTATTCTCCAAATATTTACACTAAAAATGTTCCAAACATCTTATTTTTTATTATAATTACTAACCTATTAATTGTACATGCTAATCATTTTTTAAAAAGTTACTTATTTTGATGTTTTGTCTTATGATGCTCAGACTGTCTAACTCACCATGTAGTTGAGGATGACTTTGAACTTCTGATTTTCCTATCTCCAGCTCCCCAGTGCTCTGTACAGGTGTGAGTCACCAAGATTGGTGGTTCAGATTTGTGTGGTGCTGAGGATTGACCCTAGGGCTTTTAGCATGCTAGATGGGTACTCTACCAACATCTCCAGCTCCAGGGATGGGCTTTAATGTGACACGTGCACTGTGAAGTTCCATATGTATGTATATGTCAGTGTCTATATAGCCGTGTGTCCCTTTGATCATATATACCCCTTACATCCTTCCTTGTCTTAGTGTCTCCTTACTCCCTTGCTCTCTTTCCTCTTCCTTTATAGTTGTGCTTCTGCTTTCAAGTTAGTTTTTAAGATTTTTAAAAATGAGAGAATCCATGTAATATTCATGCCTTTAAAATACCAGTTGAATGATTCACATGTTAGATCTGCATTACCCCGCATTTCTTATTCTTTCCTATATAACATTTGCATGTGTTGGTGGCAGGCATCCAGTTAAAAGTGACAAAACAGTCTGATAGATTTCAGAATTTTCCAGGGAAAGCTTGACTATAAGTTGATGGAGATCAAACAGCAATGTTTTTACAAATAGTGCTGGGCTGTCATATTACCCAGTGGCTAGAAAACTAAATTTGGAAAGAGAAATGATGAAATTTTATTTATATTAAAATTATGATGTATCAGACAAGTTTATGAGACAGTATTACCTGCATATATTTGATATAATTAAACATCAACAACTGTCTTAGTCAGGGTTTCTATTCCTGCACAAACATCAGGACCAAGAAGCAAGTTGGGGAGGAAAGGGTTTATTTGGCTTACACGTCCATGCTGCTGTTCATCACGAAAGGAAGTCAGGACTGGAACTCAAGCAGGTCAGGAAGCAGGAGCTGATGCAGAGGCCATGGAGGGATGTAACTTACTGGCTTGCTTCTCCTGGCTTGCTCAGCTAGCTTTTTTATAGACCCCAAGACTACCAGCCCGGGGATGGTACCACCCACAAGGGGCCCTCCCCCCCTGATCACTAATTGAGAAAATGCCTTACAGCTGGATCTCATGGAGACAGTTCCTCAAGGGAGGCTTCTTTGTGATAACTCCAGCTTGTGTCAAGTTGACACACAAAACCAGCTAGCACACCAACTTTAAGACATAGGAATTATTAACACAAAACTCCTTATGGGGAAGGCTGTATGAGATCAAGCCCAGGGCCTCATGCATGCTAGGTAAAAGTGCTTTACCATTGGGCTACATCTGCACGCCTGAAAGTTTGGTTGAAAAGAAATGAAAGTGAGATTTTCATCTTAGTATGGATATTTGTTATCTCTAAACAACATATTTTTGTTCAGATTCTTAGTAGAATTTCTCACATTGGGAGAAAACAAAATTGAGAATAAAATCTGTAGGTTTCCCTCCATCCTATTCCTTTTTTGAGGACAAGGACTGTATAACCTTAGTTTTTCTGGAACTCACTATGTAGACCAGACTGGCCTCAAACTCAGAGATCCACCTTTCCCTGCCTCCTGAGTGCTGGGATTAATGGCATGTGCCACCATATCCAGCCCTTCCTCTGATCTTGATAAGCATAGTAAGGTGTGCTATAATCTATAATTTCATCTTTCAGAAGGCCGAGGCGTGATGATCCTGTGTTCAGGGCTATCCTTATCCTGGGATGCATAGTGACATTTCATCTCAGAGCAGAAGACAACCTCAGAAAGATTAAACAAGAGTTAGGTAGCTTAAAGATAGATTGAAGAAGTTTTCAACTCTATTAGAGAAGATACACTACCCATTTAAGATGTCTTGAATGGTTTCATAATATTAAACTGACACTTTAGAAACCATGTTAAATGTGAAGTGGGAATTTGAAACTAAATTGAGCTAATAAGAGATTTTAGGATCACTGCATTCGTAATTAAATTTAAGTGTGCCTGTATATTGTTTAATTACTTTATTTTAACAACTCAGTAATTATGATGTTCATACTTAAGTTGCAGCCTTGGTGGACGAGCCCCTTATTCATGCAACGACTTACATTCCTTTGATGGATAATGCTAACTCAAATCTCGTGATGAATAAGAGAGAAATTATTGATATGATTAAACCTGATCATGTAGAAGGAATCCAGAAATCTGGAACAAAAAAGCTGAAGATTGAAACTGACAAAGGTAGTATGCAAAATGTTGTGATCTGTTATGCTATAAAATTATGGTTTTGAGTCTTGGCCTGGTGCACATTTTCTCATAGATCAATGTATGGGAAAAGATCAACGGATATCTCTAGTCCAGGGCTTCTTAACACTTGGCCATCTTTTGCTTGAGAAATTTTTATGCAATCCTAGGTATATAAAATTGTTATGACAAAAAAACATTTATTGTTAATAAATCAAAGGAATTTGTTTCAAAACATTTCTTTGGTATACATATAATTTTACTATTTGTTAAAATTATAAGGAAATGTGTATTCTGATGAGATGGATGGGCTTGTTTATTTTTTTTAAGCTTTTTTTATGATTTATTTTTAATTTTATATGCTTTTGATATTTTGCCTGCTTGTGTGTCTGGGTGAGGGTTTCAGATCCTCTGGAGGTACAGACAGTTGTGAACTGCTATGTGGTTGCTGGGGACTGAACCCTGATCTTCTAGAAGAAGAGCCAATGTTCTTAATTGCTGAGCCATCTCTCCAGCCCAGACTTGTTTATTTTTACAAAAAGAATTAAATGTTGGGGCTGGAGAGATGGCTCAGCAGTTAAGAGCACTGACTGCTCTTACAGAGGTCCTGAGTTCACTTCCCAGCAACCACATGGTGGCTCACAGCCATCTGTAATGGGATCCAATGCACTCTTCTAGTGTGTGTGTGAAGACAGCAGCAGTGTACTCATATAAATAAAAAGTAAATAAATCTTAAAAAAAAAAAAGTATTAAATGTTAAGTATTTGGTATTGCAGGACATCTGTATCTTTTCTGAGTTGGTTGATATTTTGATTTTTAAAATCTTCTGTGCTGAAAATGTTTCATACATATGTAGTACTAATTGATAGAAGTACATTGAGGGTCATTTCAGAAATGATTGAAAATTCTGTCATAATCTTAAACCAAAATTCATTTAACATAAAAAAAAAACAAAAAAACAAAACCAAAAACCCTCGAAACCTAAAGTAGACAACTGAAACAGCATTTTAAAAATATCAGATATTCTGGGCTGGAGAGATAGCTCAGCAATTAAGAGCACTGACTGCTCTTCCAGAGGTCCTGAGTTCAATTCCCAGCAACCCCGTGGTGGCTCTCAACCATCTGTAATGGGGTCTGATGCCCTCTTCTGGTGTGTCTGAAGACAGCTGCAGTGTACTCACATACATACATACATACATACATACATACAAACATACATACATAAATCTTAAAAAAAAAAATCAGACTGGGGCTGGAGAGATGGCTCAGCGGTTAAGAGCTCCGACTGCTCTTCCAAAGGTCATGAGTTCAAATCCCAGCAACCACTTGGTGGCTCACAACCATCCGTAATGAGATCTGATGCCCTCTTCTGGGGTGTCTGAAGACAGCTACAGTGTACTTACATATAATGAATAAATAAATAAAAAAAAAATCATAATAAAAAAAAAAATTAAAAAAAAAAAATCAGACATTCTAACAGTATAATCCCAAGATAAATTATTTTGATGCTTACTTGCTGAGGAGTGATAATAGGAAAGTACCATTCACCATTTTCTGTCATTAGACTAGTGTTTCTATAAGAGCAGAGGAGTTTATATGTACTGTAAAGGACATTGCAGTTGTTTCAGACGCTGTACTGTTTTTTTTTTTTTTTTTTTTTTTTTTGTTGTTGTTGTTGCTAGTTGGACACAAGCAAGCTAGCCTCGTTTATTTAGGAAGAAGGACCCTCAGTTGAGAAAACCCATCAGATGGTCCTGTATGTACGGGAGTCTATGGGGTATCTTCTTGACAGATGTGGGCAGGCCCAGCCTTCTGTGGGCAGCAACACCCTGGGCGGATAATGCTGAGTTATTTTATTAAGCAGCCTGGACAAACCATAGGGAAAAAGCCAGTAAGCAGCCTTTCTCCTGACTCCCTTCAGTGACAGACTGTGGTGTAGAAGTGTGTACATGCCGCAAGACGGTTTGTGATCTCCAATAATGGAGTTACGATGACTTTGAGCCTGCATGAGGGTGTTAGGAATTGAACCTTGGTTCTTTGGAAGAGTAGCCAGTGCTAACTATTGAGTCATCTCTCTAGCCCCCCTTATAATAGACTGTTTTAGCTGGACACCTTCCTGTACTTCTAATACTCTGGAGAGTGAGAAAGAGGATTCCAAGTTCAATACTAACTGGGGCTCCACAAAGAGATACTGTCTCAATATATTTTTAAGAGCAATTTTAAGTTCATATCAAAATTGAGTAAAGGGGTTATAGAGATGACTCATTTCTTAAGAGCGATGGCTGCTCTTTTAGAGGACCCCGGTTCAATTCCCAGCACCGACATGGCAGCTCATACCTGTCTGTAAGTCTAGTTCCAGGGCTTCTGCTACCCTCACACAGACATACATGCAAGCAAAACACCAATGAACATAAAATAAGTTAATTTTAAAAATAGAAAAGGCAGAGTTTTCATTTCCCCCTTCATTCCACATATGCACAGGATTGTTTTCTGAAACATGTAGTGCAGCTGACATGTACAAAAGGCTTCAGCTAGCTGTTTTGGGTCTGGGGAGAAGTCCCTTGAAGAAAGGAATTTTCTCTAGGAGCCTGAGAGGATTAGAGTAGGCGAGGCTAAGATATGTTCCATGCATACAGTATTCTAGTGTCAAAACTGCTTTGTATATCCGATCTTTTTAGAAGCAGATTGCATTGTTAGAATTATCCTAAACTTACTTCTCATCTGTGAAGTTTGGTTTACTCAGTCAGGATTAATAGAGTTCAGTGAGGATATTAGGACTACCCCTTGTGCAGGTGCTAGTATCTACTAAATGCTTAAATGATTTTAATAGTGAGGGCAGGACTAGTGAGATGCCTTAGGGGAAGGTGCTCGCTGCCAAGCCGGGTGGCCTGAGGTCACGCCTTAGGACCCATGGCAGGAGCAAACCACCTCAGACAAGTTGTCATCTGACATGTGTGCTCCCAAAACAAACAAACAAACAAACAAACAAACAAATGGAATAAAACGGAGGAGCATATGGTAGTTTAGTATCTTGCACTCTGGGAGAACTTTTAGCTAATGTAAGTTTTCCATGGCACAGCCGATAAGCACTTTTTTTTCCTCTTGACTAAAGTAGCTATTGTTACGTGACCTAAAGTCTGTTCTCTTGTGGTTATTGACTTTATGGGTCAGGAATTTTTTTTTATATTTATGTTTGTTCAAATTATTACTTGTGTTTCTAATGCTAACTTTGCCCTCCTTTTGTTTATAATTAAGAAAATGCTGAAGTGAAGTTTAAAGATTTCCTTCTGTCCTTGAGGACTATGGTGTTTTCTGAAGACGAGGCTCTTTGTGTTGTAGACCTGCTGAAGGAAAAGTCTGGTGTGATAAAAGATGCCTTAAAGAAGGTAAGCAGGTTTGGTCGGCACAGTTGTGAACAGTTTCTAAAAGTTTACCAAGTGAGGCACAGTGTAATAATTATTTATACTCCTGTTCTTAATAACCCTTATAACCATGTCTAAATGTTCTGAGATGCTTTAGAAATTACTTCATATATATTCATGCTAATTTATGAACTTGTTTAGACAACCATTCTTTGAGTCATCTGCCGCTCTGTTCAATTGGCAATTGTTCAAAGTAGGCAAAATGATTTTTATGGATTTTAAGAATCATTTGGCTCTTAGGTAAGTTGGATCATGTTTTGCTTTAGCTAGAAGTCTTTTTTTCTTTTCTTTTCTTTTCTTTTTTTTTTTTTGGTTTTTCGAGACAGAGTTTCTCTGTGTAGCCCTGGCTGTCCTGGAACTCACTCTGTAGACCAGGCTGGCCTCGAACTCAGAAATCCACCTGACTCTGTCTCCCAAGTGCTGGGATTAAAGGCGTGTGCCCCCACTGTTTTTAAAGGACTAAGATGTAAAAGGCAATGAAGGCAGGCGAAGGAGAGCTAACGTTTGCCTGGCACAGTGACACTATAGAAAATGTGATTCACTTGAAAAAGATGAGTGCAGAGGTGTGCTGTGTGCACGCTACAGTAGAGCTGCAGTGTACTAGATAGAGCTCAGCACGCCCTCTAGCCATGCCCCTCACGCCTACAAGTGCAGGCAGCCAGAGAAAGCTGCCACTGGCTCCAGTGAAAGCTGCAGATAAACACCACTTGTGTTATGAGAGCAGTTTGCTAAAACTGTATGGCAAGAATGTGAAATTCAGGCGTTGTTTATGTGGAGAACAGTAAAATAATTGAAGGAAAGGCAGTAATGTTACCTCACTAAACTATCATTCAACTCCAAAGTCAACAAATCAGGATTTTAATCTGACAAAACCTTGGTAGTAGAGTTTTCATGAAAACTTCTTGAAAACTCATAGAAAGGTTGGCGGGACAGCCAAGGCCTGGCCCACCTTCTAACCACAGAGCCAATCCTAAAAGTACGGAGGTAGGCAGGAGTTACAGGGGCCAGATGGCACGCAGGAGCGCTGCCACAAAGGGGGTGGAAGAGGAGAGGGGAAGTGAATTGTCCTGATGTGTCTGGTGTGGAGCGCCCCTCTTCTGGGAGGTCGCCTTCCTTGCACAGTCTTGGTGCTGGGTGGGGAACGTTGAATTTGTCCAGCGTCTTCTTGGGGGCTGTTCAGGCAGTGAGTCCTTTGTTCAGTTTGGGCCTCCCACATTGCCCCTCCCTCCCTGACCCCTGCTTGCTGTGTTCTTAGTATAGTAAAGTTGGTGCAGTTTCTTGGTTTTCTCTTTTCCTTCATATAGCCTTTAAGACTGTCTTCCAAGAAAGTTCTTGCCTGAAACTGCATTTGTTTCTCACGTCAAACGGGACATTGTGGTTTTTGTTTTGTTTTTCATTTGGGAATGGTGCTTGCTAGCCTCAGAACTGGCACTGGTGGCATCTTGGCATGTTGTGACAGAGTTGTTGAGCACGGTGCTTGATTGTCACTGCTCTGTTGGTCTTCCCTGTACTGTGCTTTGAGATTACACAAGGCTGCTGCTTGGTCAGAGGTCATGTGATTTCATAGTCTCTTAATCCTTCGGAAAAGTAAGGAGGGAAATTTGACTTTTGGGCTTGTAAGTGTTAGTTCTATACTTCCTTAAATTATGCTGCTTTGTACCCTACTAATTTTAGAATATTTACTGTCGGAGTGACTTACCTCATTTTATTTGACTGGTGTGTGGCAGTCATTTTATTTTAGATGTGGCATGTCCCATTGACCCACGGGCTCTTCACAGTAGCTATTTTATGCTCAGTTTCATTGGGTCGTTTTAACCTATTCATTCCGTCCTGATTTCTCAATTATAGTCGAACAAAGGAGAATTGAGTGGTCTTCTGCATCAGCTTCAGGAGAAGGAGAGGCTGCTTACTGCCATGAAGGAAGATGCTACTGCCACAAAGGAGTGCTGTAAGCAGCTGACTCAGGTGAAGACACTCTTAGGTTCAGGAGTGTGCTTCCTGAGTCGGAAGCAGTGAGAAGCTTAAGAAGGACTGTGCGCCTTAATTTTTATGTAATAAACTTATATAGAATAAAAATAATTTTCTTTTAGGATTTTCATATGGAAGACTTCTAGTCATTCATTATATAACAAATAAAATAAAAATATTTGTTAGTCTAACTTGAATAGCAAAACCATTGTGCTCAGAAAACAAGAATTTGTTTTAAATGGATGTTACGCGGATCTGTTCTTCTGAGAATCATAACGTCCAATTATGTGATTCATTTGAAGCTTTTATTACTTATATGTGGAAAGTCTTGTGATAAATATTTATACTTTTAAGTTCTGCTTCCTTAAAACCTTAGACATTTATTTTTTTTAGTCTGAGGGGTAAAATCTAACCCCAAACAAACCTCTTTAAAAATATCTGTGTTGGGCTGGAGAGATGGCTCAGCGGTTAAGAGCGCCAACTGCTCTTCCGAAGGTCGTGAGTTCAAATCCCAGCAACCACATGGTGGCTCACAACCATCCCTAATGAGATCTGATGCCCTCTTTCTTCTGGGGTGTCTGAAGACAGCTACAGTGTACTTACATATAATAAAGAAATAAATTTAAAAAGAAAAAAAAAATCTGTGTCGACTGAAAGAACAGAAGGGGAACTCTGGAGAGAATGTGTTCCCTCCATTAGCGAGAGAAGTATAGACGTGTGTGTGATCTCATCAGCACCCCACAGGGATGAATGGCTCTCAGTGGAATTCCTTTGTGAGCTCGGCTAATAAGAAAAGTCAGTGCAGGCACAAAAATGCTATAGCCTGCTTCCTTATAATCAACTTTAATATAATTTATGTGAATATCATTTAATACTGGTTTTTGTAGTTTAAAAAAACAGTTTGTTACTTTTTGATTGTTTTGTTGTGAGCACACCCTTTCTTTTTTTTTTTTTTTTTTTTTTAAATTTTTTTTTTTTAATTTTATTTATTTATTCATTTATTTATTATATGTAAGTACACTGTAGCTGTCTTCAGACACCCCAGAAGAGGGCATCAGATCTCATTACGGATGGTTATGAGCCACCATGTGGTTGCTGGGATTTGAACTCATGACCTTCGGAAGAGCAGTCGGAGCTCTTAACCGCTGAGCCATCTCTCCAGCCCCCGAGCACACCCTTTCTTTAATGGCTGTTTCTCACTTCAACCCAAGCACCACCGTCCTGTATACTGGGATGTGAATACGTAGTTGAATAGCTGCACAAAAATAAATCTCACTTACTATTCTTCAAAGTATTCATTTTTTTACCATATTTTATATGGAGTTAAATAAAGCACGGTCCTTTTCCCCGTAGTTTTGGAACAGTCTTAGGTTTCCCAGGCTGGTCTAAAGCTGTCTGCATAGCACAGGCTGACCTCGTACTCCTGGTCCCCTCATTGCGCCTCTAAATGCTGCCATTATAGATGATTGCCAACATAACTGGCTTTAGTAAAAATTTTGCAAAAATACATTTAGTGTAATTCTTTAAAAATAAACTGTTATGTGTATTGTACATGAGTATAACAGCTTTTAAATATAAATCTAAAATATGAAATGTAAGTATATAAATAACTTCATAAATTACATAAAAGCTTCAGTTTTGTCACCGTTTCTTAAAGCAGGGATGTATTCATACCTTCAGATAACCAAAATTGCTTGCTTTCATTTGCTTGGATAATATTTGTTCTAGGAGTTTATATCTTTTAAGATTTGAATTAGACAATAAAACTTTGCTTTCTAACTTGGCCATTTTGAAACGTATTTCCTGCTATAGACATACTGTGTCTCTTCCTGTAAGCCATAGGCCTGTCTTTGGTTCCTATTTTAACACCTCTCCCAGTCTTTTCACTGAACTCCAAAGGAGAGTAAGCAATAATCACTGTATTGCCTTAAAATAATTTTTCTTGTAATCACATTAGCATGTAGGATTTTTTTAGGCTCACAGCCTTTATAGTGATTGAACCAAGAAGTGCATTTTAGACAGAAACAGTCTGGTAAGTGTTTGTAAATGAACATCGTGTGGGAAGTAGGAGCCGCAGGAGAGCCTTGGTTTCTTTGTTTTTAACCTTTGGCCTTGCTTTGTACACAAGCCCTGATGGAGCACTCTCCATCATATGTTACAGTTAGAACATCGTCCTGCTTTGGTAAGGGTCGTAACAAGTTCTTCACATACTTCTTTTCTGGTTTACTATTCTAGGAAATGATGACAGAGAAAGAAAGAAGCAGTGTGGTTATAGCAAGGATGAAAGATCGGATTGGAACACTGGAAAAGGAACATAATATATTTCAAAAGAAAATGCACGTCAGTTACCAAGAGAATCAGCAGATGCAGATGAAGGTATGTGTGGAGTCTTGGAAAGTAAGATGAATTATGTGCACTTGTTTAACTTTTAACTGCCTTGCATGGGTTGAGCCATTGACATTTAGTGGCTAGCTAAATTCACTTCTCTTCATCCTGAAGTAAATAAATATTCTGTGTGGGGATAAGATAGGAAGCTGGAAGCTGATAGGGCAGTACACCAGGCCAGTGGAGGCGAGCAGAGTGTGTGTTGAAGTGGTGGGGTGGGGAAAGTGGGAAAGAGTCGAGAGGAGTTGTTAGACACTGTGTTGAGACTGGGTTAGATCTTCTGAGTCACCATTGTCAAGTGAAGCTGAAGGTGCGGGGGGCTGGTTGTAGGAGTTATTACTTGGTGTAATTCTTTATTCCCATCTCTGTAGGTAGTGGGGTCACTGGCTATATTTTGGGAACCAGAATTTTATGAGAAATGCAATAGAAGTTGTAAGAATTGAGAGCCGCTGGGCAGTGGTGGCGCACGCCTTTAATCCCAGCACTTGGGAGGCAGAGGCAGGTGGATTTCTGAGTTTGAGGCCAGCCTGGTCTACAGAGTGAGTTCCAGGACAGCCAGGGCTACACAGAGAAACCCTGTCTCGAAAAAAAAAAAAAAGAATTGAGAGCCAAGGTTGTAGTGAAGAAGAGATATAGAAATAAGTATGGGCCCATTAGAGCGTCTCAGATGCCTGAAGACTGGTCAGCCTTTGAATGAACTTAGGGAAGCCAGCAGAGTGAGCCATTTTAATTTTTGGTGGTCACTGTGGCAGCAAATGTGGAGAGGGAATAAGGGGTAACGTTTGCAGGAATTCAAGCCAGGCAGGCAAAGACACCTAGACACTGGTAATGAGAAGATGAGGTGGACTAGTCCACAGGAGCTAGATGGGGCCTGGCCTTGGAGTGGAGACGGGCAGCCGTGACCACTGGGTCACCCATGGCATGGCATCTCTACGCCTTTCTCCAGTGTCTAAATGTTTCAGAGATCTGGTTCTTATGATCTTTTCTATGTATCATTCATTTTAAAGATTTTAGTTAGGTCTGGACCAATGAATTTTTGCTCCAATCCTCCCCTTTTTCTTTGTTCTGTCCCTTGATGAACAAAGCTTGGATTTGTCAGTTGAGATTTTAATATTCCCCATAATGGAATTCTTCTAAATTGTTACTTTCGTTTGTTGGCTGATGCTTTAGTTCTAACGTACAGATCTGAGATTTAACATTATTAATGTCAAGTTCTTACTGATCAAGGTTTTTTTTTTGTTTGTTTGTTTAATTTTCCAATAGTTTAAGACATTTTCTTTATGTTGAATCCTTTGACTTTTATCTTTATTGGTCTGAACCTTATAGATATTTTATAAAATTTGAGGCAAGCAAATGTAAGGTTAGCTTCGCTGCCTGGGACTTGATTTGGCTTAGGCTGTGCTCATACCCCGTTCCTAAGAATGCACCAAGCAGCCTAGGACCCTTACCTGCATTGAGCTGCATGTTTGCCCCACTTCACCTCCAATAGTGGAGTAAATTTCTCTTTTTCTAACATTCTTCTTGTGGTTAATTTCTAGTAAACATATTTTGGGACTTGTCAAGGTGCAGGAGGCAGTAGGCCCATCCTGTTCTACCTAGCTTTGGATGTATGAGTGGTCAGACAGACTGTGTCCTCTTCTGAGTGAATAGGAGAAAAAAATCCCTATTTACCTTCTGTAGCTTTACTTTTTTTCAAAGCCTACTTTTACTGATAGTTCTTGAACATTCTGACAAGTTTCCTTCCAGCCCACCACCCACCAGAGGCAGTGGAAAGGAAAGTTTATGATACAGGGCAAGCGGACCTGTTTAGAAATGAGTCTGTGGAGCAAAGCCCAGCTGCACTGTGTGTGCAGATTAGTTCAGTTCACAGGTCAGCAGCGGCACCTCAGTCCACTCCCAAACACTTGCCGGATACACCAGTAGTCCAGTTTGGTAGAGTCGGGGTAGCAAACCCAGATCAGCAGCAGTAGCATGAGCTAGCAGGAACAGCCACGCCTCAGCGGAATCAGCACAAATCAGGAGGGATTAAGACCAGCAGGAAGACCAGGAGAAGTTCCTCGTCGTGCCTGCCTCTCTCAATGAAGTGAAGATCAGTGAAGATGTGAGTCCCAAGAAGCTAGCTATGCAAACTAGCCAAGCCCAGCCTCCATCACTGTCTGTTGAGTCCTATTTATACTCTCTCCAGACATGTCCTCCATGAGTCTTGTCTCAGCCCCTGAGTCTGAGTGTGTATCAGCTGATATCACTGTGCCAATTGGCCCAAGTCTATGGAAGTGGCAAGAGGCCTTTCTATGGAGTCCTGATGAGAGGAGCTTACTGTGCAGTGTAGAGTGGACCAGTACATACGCGTCGTTAGTAGGGAATCCATCACGCATCTTTTCATGCTTGCTTTAGCAAAATAGCCTCTCGTTTGTGTCTGCATCAGTGAACTGTTCCTTCATGAGTCTGCCTTAGCGAAACATCTTTTTACCTGTGTCCACTTCAGGAAACACGCCTCCCAGTGTCTGCCCCAGCAAAACACCACCTGACAACACAACTGACTTCCAAAGAACCCTTAAGTTTCCACTTCAGCCCACCTTATATCTGAGCACAATTGGGTGTGCATAGATTAAAATCAGATGCATCACAGGAAGGGGCAGGTATAGTGAACAGAGGCTTACATAATTCAAGCCTGTGCATCAAAACAGAACTGCCCATATTTGCCCTTAGCAACCAACTCATTCTCTTGGACTCCATAAAGAAGGGCCCCAGGCAGTAGCCAGGGATCTTGAGTGCTCTAGCTCAAGAAGCCACCGCATACTTGCAAGTGTTATCGGATCTGTGATTTAGTTTTATTTCTCAGTAGTTTTCTAGTTAGTTTGCAATCTGCCAGTGTTTTGATTAAGATGGTTAAGGTTTCCAAGAACCTGGAAACACCTAGTTCAGACAGTAACTGACTAAGCCAGCTCAGTCAGTCTACAGGGTCTTTTTTTTTTTCCGAGACAGGGTTTCTCTGTGTAGCCCTGGCTGTCCTGGAACTCACTCTGTAGACCAGGCTGGCCTCGAACTCAGAAATCCACCTGCCTCCGCCTCCCGAGTGCTGGGATTAAAGGCGTGCGTGAGCCACCACTGCCGGGCTACTCTCTTATTATATAGTGCAATTTCTCTTAAAGGTGGCCTTGCTAATCTTTGTTTCCTAATAAATCTTTTATATTTTTACAATAGTTTCAGCAAGTTCGGGAACAAATGGAAGCAGAGATAGCTCATTTGAAGCAGGAAAATGGTATCCTGAGAGATGCTGTCAGTAACACTACTAACCAGCTGGAAAGCAAGTATGTCTCCAGGTGCCTCATTCTTGACTAAAAGACAGACTGCTCACCTCCGTCATAAGAGGTGTTGGGTAGTGGTCAGCTTGACCTTTGCTTCTAATCTTGGTTCCTTTTCAGAAACAACTGTTTCTTTGTGTGAAGACCTGGCTCTTCTAGGCTCTGTGAGTCGTGCAGACTGCCAAGCCGGTTGAGCATCAGTGTTGGCAGTGAAGTAGCACACATGCACTGAAGCTGCCCTCCTCCAGCCGAGCACTTTCTAGATTTCATTATTCTCAGTAGCACCTGCCATGCTGATTTTAAAAAGTATGGTCTTGATCCTCCTTACCTCTAGAAAGTTTGTGATCCAGGGGCCTAAAAGTTGAGCCCAAGTGGTTCATGGGGGACTTTGAGACGCTAGTAGTCTTGCACAAAGTAAGCACGGGTTATTATTTGCAATAATGGAGCAAAAGCTTCCCTGTTAGAATTGAAAATGCTCTCTTCCTCTGGTCAACAGGCCAAGTCCAGCTACAGTGAGATTGGGATTAGAGGGGGTTGGTTTTTTGTAAAGATTTATTTTATGTGTCTTAGGTGTTTTGCCTGCATGTCTGTGTACCACATGTATGCCTGGGGCCTATGGGAGGCCATAAGAAGGTGTCGGATTCTTTGGAACTAGAATTAAGGATGATTATGAGTCACATGTGGGTAATAGGACCGAACATGGGCCCTTTGCAAAAGCAGCACATGTTTTTAACTGCTGAACTTCTCTAGCGTCCATATTAGGAGGTTTGTAGATCAGTTTAATGGCAGCAACATCTCTCTGTTCATGCTGCTGAGTATTTGGTTATCCATTTTTTTTCTTGATATTTTATAGTGACTTTCAAATTTAAAATTATTTTATGATTATTGTGTATATGCCACAGTATGTGTTTTCCTGTTTTGTTCTGTGGAGTGTCTATGGAGGACGCAACAGCTCTGGCAGTCTCGTCTCTCTGGCCACCATGGAATTTGGGGTGGCACTCAGGGTTTTGAGCTTAGGCAACCTTTCAGCCCTGGAGTGGGTTTTACAGCTTGCCATCATTTGACTTATTTAAGAGTACACTCGGGAACAATATTACTACTTAGTTATGTTCCTTTACATTTGCCTGTAAGTTGGGTTAGTAGTTCAGCACAATATAGAATATGTTGTGCTTGTGAGTTCTTTATGTGTGAAACAATGCAAAAACCCTAATGGAGTTACTGTTTGCAGACAGTCCGCAGAGCTAACTAAACTGCGCCAAGATTGCGGGAGGCTGGTGAGCGAGCTGAACGAGAAGACAGGAAAGCTGCAGCAAGAGGGAGTCCAGAAGAAGAACGCGGAACAAGCTGCTACCCAGCTGAAGGTGACCCTCTCTGCCTCTTTTTGTACCACTGTGTAAATATTAGGATGCCCACTTCCATGACATAGTGTGTGTATAGGTTTGAGAAAGTTTAGTTAGACCCACATTCTAAGGGTTCTGCCTTTTCAAAATTACGTCTTGATAAAAGGATTGATTTAGGGCTGGGTTTGAAGCTACAGACTGAGATAAGAAAAATGAAGCCAAGTGATTGACAATTAAGGGTTGAATTATTGTGTGTGTGTGTGTATGTGTTTGTGTGTATATGTGTGTATTGTTTTATATGTGCCTGCATGTGTAAGGCAAAAATAATTTTAGAAAGGAACCTTTAGCATTACTTTCATTATCTATAACTTAATCAAGTCAAGTAGAGCCCCTCCCTCTTGGCATTGGTGCTCTGCCTCACAAGACCAAGTGCCTGCCACTGGAGTGGCTTTCACCTGAGCCCTTGGTGAACAAACCCCTGCTGTTTTCAGACTCAGAGTGACAGGTGTGTGGTGAGATGCTCACGCTGTCAGGAGACGTGGAGAGGAGTAGAGTCACTCTCTCATGTTACGTGAACTCGGGAACTCACATGTTTAAGGGATGATAGCTACCTGTTCTTTTTCTGAGGAAGAAGATTTTCTAAAAATATATAGTTCAATTTCTAGAGATTATATGCAACCTTACTGTTAAGCCCCATCCACACTGATACATAGTATATCTTCTAGACAGTTTTATAATTGCCCATAGAAAATGTATAATTTGTTTTTTCTTTTTCAAGTTTTGTTAAATACTTCGTGAAAGTGATGTTCCTTTAACACTGGGGTTTTTGGGGGCTTTATTGCTGACACAGATGAAGAATGTGATAAGTGGCATCACCATAATCTGAATTAGTGTTTTGCAATATGTATAATTCAAAATATGTTAAATCTTAGGTACTCACTGAGATTTACCAAATAGATACTGCCTTGTCTCTTAATAATAGCTTATGGACTTAAGAATGGTTAATGATGAAGAATAGCTTCTAGCTCAGTGAGTGGGTCAGGTACGTATGTAGGAGCAGCTGTCTGTCATGATCTAACAGTCTGAAGAACTGAGGTGCTGGTGAAGATGATGGGTGTGGCTGACAAAGAAATGGCTCTTCCAGTTGAATCTTGTGGTGTTGATTTTAGGTTTTTTCCTTTTTCTCTTTTTAAATATCAAGGTTCAACTACAAGAAGCTGAGAGGCGGTGGGAAGAAGTTCAAAGCTACATCAGGAAGAGGACGGCAGAGCACGAGGCTGCACAGCAAGGTAAAGAAGAGGCATTTATGCAGACTGGGGCACTTCCTCTCTGCTGTCTGCAGAGAAAGATTGTTTGGTACTTAGCAGAGACAAATAAAAATAGACTTTTGTCCTTTTAGATTCTTTGATTCAACATTTGTTAGGTGTTGTAAAGTAAGCAACCTTGTGGCTTTGTCTGCAGTAGTACTACAGGAGAATTAGCATCTAATGGGCTGGTAAGAGCAGGGCCATGTTTTCCCCTGTGGCTTGCCCTTGGTTGCGTTGGTACTTGTAGCCTTAGGAAGAGACAGTTGCTTCCTTGGTTCTGCCTACCTTTAGAAACATGACCTTTGTCTACTCATGTGTCCAGAATTTGACCTGGACATTCATTATGCTGCTTTCCTCTCTGCTGTCCCTTCTGACTCAGGGTTTTTATTGATGGTGACAAACACCATGACTAAAGTCCATCTTAGATCTTGTAGTCCATCACGATGAAAAGTCAGAGCAGGAACTCAAGGGAGGAATCGGGAGGCAAGAACAGAAGCAGAGGCCATGGAGGAATGCTGCTTACTAACTTTCTTCCCATGCCTGGCTCAGTCTGCTTTTTTATAGCACTGCCCTGGGCCCTCCCACATAAAACATCGGCCAAGAAAATGTCCCACCAGCGTGTCTACAGGCCAATCATCTGGAAACAGTTGCTCGATTGAGATTTCTCATTCTTAGATGACCCAACCTTGTGTCAAATTGACTTAACCACTAGCCAGAACATCTTTCTAAACTTGAATGTGACTCCACATAGGATAAATAAGAGTGTTGACTTGTTCGCTCTTTGGTTTCCTCTGATTATCCCTTTTAGTCAACACCAAAATAAACACAGGATACTTTAAGACTTCTGCTTTTATATAAAGATGGTATTTATGTTAAGATACTTTAACTTATTTAAACATGTGGTGTTTTATACGTTATGAGTGAAACACAGGAATCTTGCTAGAAGGCTATCAGTATAAACCAAATCGCTATAGGGAGTAAAACGGACTCTGTTCTTTTAACTTTATTTATTTCATCTTATGTGTTTTGTATGTATGTGTGTATGTGCATTGTGTGCATGTGTGCCTGGTGCCCCAAGAGGTCAGAAGAAGGTATGGGATCCCCTGATTGGGGTTACAGATGGTTGTGAGCTTCCATGTGGGTACTGGGAACCAAACCTGGGTCTTCAGTGCTCTAAGTCATCTTTCCACCCTCTATCCGTGCTCCTTTACCTTTACTCTTAGTGGGTTACCTCACATTGTGCTCTTAACTGGTCATGCCTTTTTAGACTTCAGTATTTTACTCTATATTTCTAAACACTTAAAGAAGTGAGGTTAGTTTGGTTTGGTTTGGTTTGGTTTGGTTTTGGCAGAGTTTATCTGTGTAGCCCTGTATTTCACTATGTAGACCGAGTGGGCCTTGAACTCACAGAGATACACTTATTTCTACCTCCTGTGTGCTGGGATTAAAGGCATGAGCCACCATCCAGCTAAAGTGAATCTTCTTAAAAAATAAACTTTATTATAAACAAACTCATCCGGACCCAATTTTATAATCTCAGTGAGCTATGCATATACAGTATTCCAAAGCTGTGGAGCCTAACATTGGGTTTTACTCGTTCACTGAAATATTTTTTTATGTATTAGTTGCCACCAAAAAAATGGGAAATCCATGACAGAATTTTAACTAGAGAGGCAGCTAGTTGTATCTCCCTTTGTGACTTGTTTCTCTCAGTAGCATCTGGTCCTTCCTCCAGCCCTGCCCTAGTGGTTAGCTTCTGTTCTCTTCCTTATGTTATGCTGTGTCCACCCACATGGACACTTGTCTACTTATGTGCATGTAGTATTGGCTAGAGGCTATGTAAGAGAATAATACACAGTTTATTTCATTCTGAGATTTTGACCTCACTAAATTATTTTTTTTTTTCATTTTTTCTTTCCTGCTCTCTTCCCTCCCTCCTTCCTCCTTCCCTCTCGTTTTTGTTTTTGTTTTTCTAGACAGGGTTTCTCTGTAGCCTTGGCTGTCCTGGAACTCACTGTGTAGACCGAAGTGTCCTTTAACGCATAGAGATACCCTGCCTTTACCTCCCGAGTGCTGGGATTAAAGGTTTACACCATGCTGCCCAGTTCTAAATCTGTTTTTCTGCATATTTTGTGATTATATTTTTCTTTAGAGCTGGACAATATTCCATTATTCACACACACACACGCACACACACACATGTATGTGTGCACACGCTCTCTCACAAGGAAATTTCATTATCCATCTGTTGATAGACATCGGGTTGATTCTGATTGTTGGCTATAGTGAGTAAAACCAAAGTAAAGAATTGCTTCTTTACTGTGGTGGCAGCTGACTCTGTGTTACAGAAAGTAAGGTGTTGATCTGGTTTCCCCACCACATCTCGCTGTTCTGAAATGTCAGTGCGCTTCCATTCCATCAGTGTTCATTTTCTGTGTTCATGACCAGGATACATGTTAAACTGATCTGTTCTTTTGTACTGTTTAGTTCCTGAAGCTCATTACTACTGGAATCTGCCCTTACTTGATGCTGTCTTATTTAAAAAATTTTGTCCATTGTTAAACATTTCTTAATCCCCTGCCCCTCAACATTTTACATGCCAGACTTTGCTCACGGCCCCCTGGAGCTGTCCTTCTCATGCTGTAATGCTCTACTGTCAAGGGCCTAAGACTCACGTCTCTGTCACTGCCACGTTCTCTTTCTACATTAGATAAAGCTTTGTTCTTCCTGCTAGCTGCATGTGTGTATGCCTAGAAGTGTATCTGTGGAGGCCTTAAGGAACCTGAAAATGGCTTTACCATGTCAGATTGGTTTGTCTGGAGACTGAGCTATAAGTCAGCAATGATTTCATCTAAGGAACTCTGACTTTATGAATTTCATGTTTTAGTTTTAACTGTTGGTAATAGATACTTTGCTTTTGTGGGTGCTGATCCCTGATATGTCCATCATTACATCCTTGATTTTCAGTAGTTCTGGGTTGTATTATCTTATAAATTTGAGAACTTAGCCTTTTAAGGTAAGGACATATTAAGACACACGCACAGCTACATATTTCTGTCTGTGGTAATGGTTTCCCTCAGACTTAGACTTGTTCATGGTATGGGACAGGGTGATGGCTCTCAAACGCTGCCAGTGACTTCCTGTCATAGCCTTTTTGTTTGGGTTTCCCTTCCTCTTTTCTACCAAATTAGTGGTTGTCTTCAAA
This sequence comes from Uromys caudimaculatus, assembly GCA_028551405.1. Taxonomy (NCBI): domain Eukaryota; kingdom Metazoa; phylum Chordata; class Mammalia; order Rodentia; family Muridae; genus Uromys; species Uromys caudimaculatus. The sequence goes on along the minus strand of CM052708.1, from coordinate 67,338,623 downwards.
TTCACTTTGTCTTCATTTATTATGATTTTGAATTAATATATATACTTTTTATGATTTATTATTATTTTTTTGTATGTGGGGGGTGTTACCTGTAGGAAGGAAGAAAGGAACCAAAAAAGTTATCCTTCATTTCAGAATATTTAAATGATATTTTAAATGTCAGCTTTTAAATAATAGATTTCCTTGGGGTCTCCCTGTGTAACAGTTCAAGGAATTTTCACGGAATTTGTTAACATAATTATTAAGGTTTCTTTAGGGAAATAAAGAGTGCTTTCGAGAAATGGGAGAACCACTTAAAAAGCTTTATATCTCATGTAATTAATGCTTATTGAGAATGCAGTATTGTGCCAAGTCTTGGGCACAGCTCTGGATATAGAGAGACAACACAGACTCTTGTCCAGAAGAACTCACTCTTCTGGCAGGATGAATTAGACAGGTGGTGGGCGTCGAACAGAGGCGAGCTGCTGAGACTGTGCAGAGGGGACAGCAGATCTGGGCAGGTCTTCCAGAGAGGGCGATGCATGCACTGAGGGCGGATTGGGGGGAGGAAGAGGCATTTGTAAGTAGTAGCATTCTTGTTTACTACAGACTTACAAAGTAAATTTGTGGCCAAAGAAAATGAAGTCCAGAGTCTACATAGTAAGCTCACAGACACCTTGGTATCGAAACAGCAGTTGGAGCAAAGACTAATGCAGCTAATGGAGTCAGAGCAGAAGAGGGTGAGCAAAGAAGAGTCTCTGCAAATGCAAGTGCAGGTATTTTCTTTTCTTTCTTTAAGAATAAGGGATTATATTTATGTGTTTAAATGTGCTACAATAATAATTTAAAAATCATGAATTTGAGAGGGAGGAAGATGAGCCATTGGAGAGCTTGGGGGGAAATGGTCTAATTATAATTTAATTAAAAAATTACAACTAAAGAAAAACCCAAAATCTATGTCTGTAAATACATTAAGTTTAATAAACTTCAGTTTCAGTGTTCAAATCATAGGAAAGAAATTAGGATAAGTATGGTATATCCTAATTATTATTATTTTTAAGATTTATTTATTTTATTTATATGAGTACATTGTAGCTCAGAAACAGCAGAAGAGGGCATCCAATCCTATTACAGATGGCTGTGAGCCACCATGTGGTTGCAGGGACTTGAACTCAGGACCTCTGGAAGAGCAGTCAGTGCTCTTAACCACTGAGCCATCTCTCCAGCCCATGTGTCCTAATCCTTAATTATGGTAAATAATTAACATTTAATCTTTGAGCATGAATTAAAGATGAGGTCATCCACCTCCTTAGGACTTCTTGTGATAGGATCAGGGACAGTAAAACAGCTTTTATGTCTGCCTTGTAAATGAACTCAAAATGCTTAACTGCTTTAAATAAAGATAATCTAAAGATATAAGAATATGTAAATCTTTGTGTTCACATATACTTGAATATTTATTAATGACATCTTTGTCCTCTCTCTTTGTTTGCTGTTGTTGAAAGGATATTTTGGAACAAAATGAGGCTTTGAAAGCTCAGATTCAACAATTCCATTCCCAGATAGCAGCTCAGGTAATAGTGCTTTTTAATTGGTTACCATTAATCATAGCTTTCCAGCTTTTGGAACAGTTATCTGAACACTTCTGCAGTGCCAGACTTCAGTAGTTGGGAGACTAGTCAGTGAATCAGTTTGTAGTGGTCCAAAGTTTCAAACAAAAGGGATAGCAGTGTAAACGGTAGACTAAGGCAGATGTAGTGGTGGGCGCACTGTCACAGGATACTGACCTTGCTCAGGATCTCTCAGCTCCCAGGTTATATCTGCAGAAGACTCAGTTTGAAATGTATAATTCAGTTTAGTTAATGGCAAACATTGATACCATTGCCCCTTTCTTTGATTGGTTGACTGATTGATAAGCTTTGGATATAAACCATAGAACATTCAGAAAAATGTGAAAGTTTCCACAAATGCATACACTATAAATTTCAATTTGAGTTGAATGTTAAAATTATAAAAATTATTTGCAGCAACAAGTACTAGAAATTTGACTCTTGGACTGCAGAGATGGCTCAGCAGTTACGTGTGCCTGCTGCTGGTCCAGAGGATCAGAGTTTAGTTCCCAGCACCTGTCCCGGTGATTGACAACTGCCTGTAACACCAACTCCAGGGAATGTAATGGCCTCCTCCGACACTGCAGTCATGTCACGTGCTCATGTCCCCAATGCTTACGCGTATTCCAAATAGAAACAAATCTTTAAAAAAGAAAAAGAATTTGGCTCTTAAGTAAAAAGTGATTTTAACATTAAAAGTGAATTTTAGAGTTCAAATTCCCAAAGCTTTGTACACATAAATGGTATTTCCTAATTGCTTTTTTGTAGAGAGGATAGTGTAAAATTAGCTGGGGGAGAACCATCTAATTCAAAATGGAGCTGTGTGTTTGTGAGTTGCCAACCCCACTTGGATTGGGGTCTTTATCAGCTGAGAAGTGGTGTTGCAGTCTGTGAGAATGTCTGAGTGTACTGAGAACCTTAGTGGAGGGAAGACAGCACTGGCATTCTCCGCACTGTCTGATCATGAAGGGGTCCTGTCAGCTAAGTTAGCTGAGGAAGAGATAGATGCACGGGTGCCTTTGTGGTTGGCTCTGCCCCTTAGGGACTTGTTGCTTGTCATTATTCTGTGATGTGATGTGTAATTCCTTAATCGTGGCTGTTGGTGATTAGACATGCTTTCAGAACGATAGCTGCTCACCACAGGCCAGACATGTCTTTAACAACTTCGTGTATGTTAATCTCTCTCTCTAAAAGCTCTGCTGTGATTATTGTACAGCTGTTAAGCTTTTCTCGAATGCCCTTGTGCTGATGATGTTTTTCTTCCTCAGACCTCCGCTTCAGTTCTAGCAGAAGAGTTACATAAAGTGTAAGCTTGCCGTTCTACACTTCTCTTATAATTGATAACCACTAACAGATGCTTGTGTGATACAATATACGATTAATTTCCTACTCTTACCTGTTTGGAAAATTACCCTAAATTCTATTTTGATCGTTCCTTCTAACATGTCTGTTTAGTCCCCAAACATTACTCTTTGTCTTTGTTGTGATTACAGTAGAGCTGCCTAACTTTCCTTCGTTTGGGATATTGGTAATTATGTAGAAGAGGCAATTGTGTTTTCAGAGTAGTGAGGAAATTAGTGCTTGAGTCTGCTTTGTACTTGTGTCTAGCCTTGTGACAGTAGGCCAGACGCTCAAAGTAAATTTGCATAGTTAGGTAACTATACAGATATATAGTCAGTTGTGTGCAGATGACCTATAATCTGGCTTTAATACCAGACTTTTCAATGTAAATTAACTTCTTTGACTTAAGTTTTAAATAATGGATCTGTCTGTCTCTCTGTCTATCCATCTGTGTATCTATGACTTGCGGCCTCTTTCTGTAGCCTACATTGGCTTTGAATTTGTGGTGGTCTTTCTGCCTTGGCCTCCTGAGTACAAGTGTGAACCACCATCCTGCCATAAAATAGGGTATTACTTTGGGCTGGAGAAATGCTTTAGTAGGAAAGAAAGGCTCTCTTTTTCAGGCCTGATTGACCTAAATACTATCCCCTGCCCCCCACCCCCCCATATCATGATTTACAACAGCACTAGTACACTAGTAAGTAGACTAAATAGTGTCTCTAGACGGAGTACAGTTATGTGAGAACTCATTTAGTTAAGATGACCCTTTCCATGTTTGTAAATGCTTATTAAAAGCACAAATGTATTTTCTTGAAGGATTGCAGAAAAGGACAAACAGCTGAAGCAGACTGAAGATTCCTTAGCAAGCGAACAGGATCACTTAGCAAGCAAGGAGGAGGAGCTTAAGGTACAGTAGCTCCTACAGCTTGCTGTAGTATTTATAGGACTCAGAGTTGAGCTGCCCTAAAGATCACAGTCAGTATGCATTTGTGTGAAGGATGAAAAACACTCTAGAACTCATGGGAAGTGCCTTCTCTTTTCTGAACGATAAGGAAGTATACTTCTTCAGCTCTAAAAGGAAAAACCCAGGAGGGTTCTACTCTCATAATGCATTCCTTAACAATTTCAGAAATTTGCCAAATGACAGAAATTGATTTCTTTTTCATTTAGGAAATTTATAATTTGAGACCTTTACTGAACAAATACTTTGCCACAAGTTCAGTTTGAATTTTATGAAATATTTTTAATCCTGCATACTTTTTTTTTTCTCTAGGATGTACAGAATATGAATTTCTTATTAAAAGCTGAAGTGCAGAAATTGCAGGCCCTGGCTAATGAGCAGGTAAATAAGTCACTTTTGCTTATTTATCTCTGAAGAAGTGCCTTGTTTTGTCTTTTTTTATTTTATTTTATTTTTGTGAGTCTGTGAACCTGTGTTCTGTGTATAAACACTGTTTGTGCTGGTTTCTTATGTCTGGCAGAGATACACACAGACCACTGAGGTGCCACTGGAGTTCATGTGTGGCACAGCGGGTCAGTTCTGAGGTAGAGAGATTGTTAACAGTCGCAATGTGTTACCTGTTTAGGATTTTTCCATTTAATGTGTAAAGGGAAAACCTTCATTAGAGAAAAATGGCCTCTAAGAAGTTAAAGTAATAGACAGTAAAACACGCAGTATCATAGTTTGCTAGAGCTTTAATCCAGTTGTATGGAAATACAAGTTTTTATATTGGTAAGTGAATGTTTAGATGCTTCCCTAAGATGCTAAGAGTCTTACTTTATTCTGAATACAGGCTGCTGCAGCACAGGAGGTGGAGAAGATGCAGAAGAGGTGAGTAGTGTATTCTGTGCACAGACACGTGTGCATGTGTGTTCATTCATGTGCAGCGATGCTTGTGCATGTAGCCCTGAACACCGCGACTGTGAACTAGTGTTAACTGACCCCTCTTCTCGCAGCATTCATGTAAAGGACGATAAAATAAGACTGCTTGAAGAGCAGCTGCAGTGCGAAATCACCAGCAAAATGGAGGAATTTAAGGTGTGTGAGTAGACTTGTGAGCTCGGCTTTCCCAGGACGACTTATAAGTTTAATTACAAAGACATTTAAGGGTTGGTTTTTTTTTTTTTTTTTTTTTTTAAATACAGTCATTTGGAAATATTATTTCTCAAGTTTATTTGGTGTCTTATGTAAATAGCGAATTGTTACTATACTTTTTGTCTGGATGTACTTTATCTGATCTTAAATTAAATGTTTGAGATTGATTTTGCCCCAAGCATTCCTTGGCATTTTTTAAATGAGTATTTTACATTTGTGAATATTTTGGCGGTCTTCACTGCTGCTGCAGTGTTAATCCCTGTCCATTGAGCTCTGGATTTCTGTCTGTATCGAACCCTTCCGGCTCTTCTGAACACCTAAAGCAACAGTGTGGGTTTGCTTGTTCAAAAGTCGATTCAAATGATTGCATTAGTGCCTTTTTCCTTCTTAAAAAATAGTAAGCCGGGCTTCTTTCTTCCAGATTCTGAATGAACAGAACAAAGCATTGCAATTGGAAGTTCAGAAGCTGCAGACCGTTGTTTCTCAACAGGTGAGGTTTCATGGGTAGTGTGGAACAGCCCCAGTGTGAGAAGGTCTGCGCAGAGACCGGCTGCTTGAGAGAGCGTGCTTGAAGTTAGGTGCGCCTTTTAATTACGCTGGTCTTTTTTCTTTCTTTCTTTCTTTCTTTTTTTTAGAATTATTTATTTATTTATTTCATGTATGTGAGTACATTGTAGCTGTCTTCAGACACACCAGAAGAGAGCATCGGATCCCATTACAGATGGCTGTGAGCCACCATGTGGTTGCTGGGAATTGAACTCAGGACCTCTGGAAGAGCAGCCGGTGCTCTTAACCGCTGAGCCATCTCTCCAGCCCTAATCTGTTCTTTTTTTTTTTTTTGGTTTTTGTTTTTCGAGACAGGGTTTCTCTGTGTAGCCCTGGCTGTCCTGGAACTCACTCTGTAGACCAGGCTGGCCTCGAACTCAGAAATCCGCCTGCCTCTGCCTCCCGAGTGCTGGGATTAAAGGCATGCGCCACCACTGCCCGGCTTAGTTCATTATATTTTTAAAAACATTTATTTATTAATTTATATAGGCTGAATGTGTGAGAAAGATGGAGAGTGTATATGAGTTTGTGTGTGTGCGAGAGAGAAGGGGGGGAGGGTTGGGGATACTTGCGTGCTTGTCTGAGTATGTGCATGCGTGTGTGTGTGTGTGTGTGTGTGTGTGTGTGTGTGTGTGTGTGTGTGTGTGTGTGTGTCTGGGTTCTCTCTCCTTTCATCATGCAGTTTCTGAGGATTAAACTCAGGTCATTAGGCTTAGTGGCAATCACGTATACCCATTGAGTCATCTGAATGACTAAAATCTTGAATCTTTAAGATCCCCCTTTCGCTTTCAGGGCCTTTAAATAAAATAAAAATAAGCAAATGAAAACAAAATGCCTTTGCTTATATTTGTCAAATATATTCAACATTTTAACAAAATATTTGTCAATAGAAAAAACTTGGAGACAACCTAGTAAACTTCAGTTTTCTGCCAAACTGAAGTTTTCCAACGTTGTGTAACTGTTACACCACCAGTCCAGTGTTTGCCCTCTAGATCCTGTGATGCTTTGAAATATGCTTCCCTTTTTTTTTTTTTTTTTTTACGATTTGTTTATTTTTATTTATATGAGTACACTGTAGCTGTCTTCCTACACACCAGAAGAGGGCATCAGATTCCATTACAGGTGGTTGTGAACCACCATGTGGTTGCTGGGAATTGAACTCAGGACCTCTGGAAGAGCAGTCAGTGCTCTTAGCTGCTGAGCCATCTCTCCTGCTCCCTTTTCTATTATTTTACATAAGATTTCCAATCACACTTGTGGAAATTATTATTTTGAAAGAATTCTCTTCCTGTCTTTTTGTTAAGCTACTTTCTAGTCCACTTGAGAGGTCCTGTTAAGTGACATGATAGTATGGCAGAGTTTTCTTATGTTCTGAATAAACTTTGTAGCCACAGCTTTCTGCTTAAAAGAATCAAGGAGATGAAAAGCCATTTTTTTTTCCAGATAAAATATTTAAGGTGTTTATTATTATTATTACTATTATTATCATTACCAAATGCTGTGGACAATCCCATCCATTGAACTACATAAGTGTTCACATTTTCCTTATTCTTTCTAAGGACCCAGATTTAATCAAAGACTTCAGGTGAAAAGTTCATGCTATCTCTACAGAGGTGAAAGAAATCAGAGACTAGATTTGAAAAGCCATTTTTGTGGGACTAATTTCAATCTGCTATTAGTTAATTCCTAAATGTGTTCTCTAGTTTTGGAAGAAAAATAAAATAAAAGGCACATGAATGACTTACATAGGTTTGAGTCGTGCCTGAGACCTTTTGTTACAGCAAATCAAAGACCTTTGTTATTTTCTTTTTCTTGTCCCTTTAGATATTTATTATTCTGTACATTTTTTGGGATATGCAGAGGTCAGAGGACAGTCTGCAGTGTGGTTTAGGAGTCACTGCTCTTCCTCCGCTATGTGGGTCCTAGTGGCTTCAACTCTGGTCATGGGGTGTGGCAACAGGCACCTCTACCTCTGAGCCATCCTGCCAGCCTTACTCTTTGGCTTTTTCTGTGGTCACCTCTTTATTGTTACTGATAGTGAAATAAGAGATAAAAGTTAGTATACCTAAGTTTCTTTTCATTTCCAACTTTCTTTAGCCTATATAGCTGTTAGAATTCCAAATGATAGTTAAGAGAGAGCAGGTTTGTGATATAAAAACTTTAGCGTTCTTGCCAGATGGCTTTATTAAGGAGGAAAAGGTTGAAGTTACTGAAGCAGAAAGCGGGAATGCTGCCATGTTGTTGTCTCTTCAGGTGTAGCAAGAGCAAAGACCAGAGTCCGCAGGTATGGGACTGTCCTTAGACACCAAGGACAGGGAGGGTGACCATGTACAGGCTTGATGGTCACTAGAGAGTGCTCTTAATAAGACTAGTAAGCCCTTGCTTATCAGCATAAACCCCGTCATGGCTGGACATGACTTGCTGGCTTGATAACTGAGCAGCAGGATGCCTTCCTTTTTGCTCCAGTAGACTTTTAAGAGTCTATCATCAGGGTTACTCAATAAAAATCGTGGGAAATTGCTTTTCTTGGCCCAACACCTCTTCCTGATCACAGTGAATTATGAAGATTTAGGTTTACCATCCTGGAAGAAGTAATAGGATTGGATTAGGCGGGTAAAGTGTAGTAAAGTGAAAATGTTGGTCAGTATTTGAGCTGACGAACCAGAGTCCTTAACTAAACATGACCGCAAGGGAAATTGAGTTTGAGTATTTGTTGAGTATACATTAGGTATTTACTTCTTTGCTGAGGCTCTGGAGGTGAATGAGACTTGATTCTATGTGGGGCAGATAGAAAAGTGTGGTGACTTAAGTCCCTGAACTGTGTATATGTTTACAGTTAGATTTTGTTTGAAGAATGGAAAGGTGACACAGGGGACAACTTACCCAACAGTTTGCCAAACAGTGAGGGGCAGTCCAGGCTGAGAGAGAAAGTTCAGTAGCTTGGTGGTGTGCCCCAGAGCTGACATACATTCAGAACATTCTAAGATACTGTATAAGTGCAAAGAATAGGGTGTGGGAGCCAGTGAGAGATTTTCCAGGGTCTAACTAGGTTTGTTTGTGTACAAAGCTTGTGGTGATCTAACACTGAGGAGCATTGTAAGAATGGATAAACCTTTACATTTGAGAAAAGTCACAGTGGTAACAGTGAGCCAATGGAATTTAGGAGTCAGAGAAGCAGATAGGATGAGTGGAAAGCCCAGAACAGCTAGATAATTATGGTACCAGTAAGCTGGACTTGATAATGTCTCTTGTGAGATGGGATTCATTGAAACACATATGGATTAAAAACTGTCTTCATGAGAGTTTTAAGTTTATAAAAAGCAACTTCTATATGAGTTTGTATACCATCAGATTGATTAAATACATTTTGGGAATTTTTTCTCTTCTTTTTTATGACGGGACAATTTTCCTCATTGGGGCATTCTTCCTGTGCAATTCCGAAAGCCGCCCTAATGATCTACAGAAAGTTTAGGGCATTGTGATGTTTGAGATGAGGAAAGCTGAGGATTGGAATGTATACATTGAGGTGAAGGACTAATTTTGACATATAGAGGAGATGTAATCTTAAAGATTCAGATTTGGCCATGGAAGCATTAGTTTTATTTTTGAAAAATGATTACAATGAGATAGAGTTTAAAAAAAAACAAACCAGAAAATAGCAGGAATAGGAATTTGGTTCATGAGGTGGCCAGAAGACCTCACACCTAGAGTACTAAATTGTCTAAAGGTCTGAGAATGCCGAGGGTGAAGTCTTTGCTTCCAGTTACACGGTAACCCTGGTGACTCTTGTATGTGAACCCAGGCTGGTGACTTCTGGGATCAAAGGGTCAAGGGCATGGGGTCAGCTTTCATGTGGTGTTTGCTGCGCTTCATAAGGAGCTGTATTCGCGTTGGTGCTTCTGCAGTGCACTAGCATCTTTAATACAGTCTCTGCTTTGGTCTCACAGCCATTTTCATAATGTCTACATGTTCAAAACCCACTGGACTATGAACAAGATTTCACAGTTGTGTCTATATTAGACTTCAGTGTAGGAGAAATTCAGTTGAAAAAAGGGTAAGACCTCTTGTGACTTTACACCTTAAAGTTGTAAAATTTATATATTTGAAGAAATCTTCCCTGTCTTCTAGGTGATTACAATATCCTTAAGAATTGGGGTGAGAGAAGTCCAGTTGGCTAGTGCCATTTTGCTCTTGTAGCCTGTATGTCCATGTTCTTTTTTGCTCTCTTTTGAATAAAAAAAGTTAAACTTGCGAGCAGGTCTCAAGTAAGGACTAAACTTTGGAACTATTTGGTATCCTAAACTATTTCCATAGAGTTCTTTTTTCTAAACGAATTTTTATCTTGTGCAAATTTGGTAGAATTAAACATTTCTTGATGTTTTTGTTTTTAGCCCAATAAAGATGTTCTGGAACAAATGGAAAAATGGTAAGAGTTTAACTTTTTATATTTTGGTGAAAAATATTTTGTATTTTTATATTTTCCTCTCAAATCTTTGGTAATAGAATTGCTAGCGGTAGTAATCTGGGTTCTTAAAGTACTATTGGTACTTTGTGATAGACAAGAGCCTTCTGGGCTGTGGATTAGCTGCGGTTACCTCATGGTATGTTTGTTGGTGTCGTTTGATACTGATTGACCTTGTTCAGGCTGCTGACAGTCCATACATTACCTGTGCAAATTTTACTTACCGCTGAGGAGTTCACCTTAACACCATGATTGAGATCCCAAGAAAATTTTCTAGAATTAAAGTTTCATTTAAATTACAGCATTCAGGAAAAGGATGAGAAGTTAAGGACTGTAGAAGAATTACTGGAGACTGGACTCATTCAGGTGGCCACCAGAGAGGAGGAGCTGAACGTAAGGCGTTTTCTCCATTGTCTCCTTGTGCTTACTCTGTTAGTCTGGAAAGGCTTCACGGGATTGCTTCCACAGCTGGGTTCTAGGGTTCTACGTTACACAGTTTTCAGTTATACAGTTTACAGTCGCTGCAGCTTGTACTATGTGTGTTCCTCTTGGAACTGTGTTCAGATTGTAAGCAGTGATCCTTACTGCTCACCTTTATTAAAGTAACATGGACTTTTGGGAAAGTAGAGTAAGAGTTGTAGTTGAATTTAACTGTTGTGGCTTAACTGACAAATGATAGACTGTGTCTTTGAGGATGTCAGCATTTCAGTTTAAATGTGTAGTGATAATTGAATTACAAAATGGTTGACTAATTATAAAGGTTACAGGGAAAAGGGAAGAGGAGGAAGAGTGGGCTAGCTTAATTTGAACTAGCAGGTGCTTCAAGAATAAAAAAAGTGTGTTGTGCTTCTGTGTTTTTGAAAAAAGGCCATAAGAACGGAAAACTCCACCCTGACGCAAGAAGTTCAAGAGTTAAAGGCTAAGCAGAGTGATCAGGTAGCGTATGCGATCCTGTAGCGAATGCGGTATTGCTGGTCCTACTTGTGTCTTCTCACAGTAGGCTGAATTTTCTTTTCTTTCTTTTTTTTTTGGTTTTTCGAGACAGGGTTTCTCTGTGTAGCCCTGGCTGTGCCGGAGCTCACTCTGTAGACCAGGCTGGCCTCGAACTCAGAAATCCACCTGCCTCTGCCTCCCAAGTGCTGGGATTAAAGGGGTGCGCCACCACTGCCTGGCTACTTTTTTTTTTTTTTTTTTTTTGAATTTTCAATTAAACTTTTAATCAATGAATGATTACTGACTCGAGTAGCTGCAATTTATTGAAAACTATATGCATGTTAGGTAGGCATTGTGTGAACTACTCCAAATAGAATTTCATTCCGTTTGTTTTTCTTTATCTACTTAAATTTACTTATATTTTATGTCTATTAGTTTTTTGCTTACATATATGCCTGTGCATCATGTGAACATTCAGTACTCACAGAGGCCAGAAGAGAGCATCGAATTCCCTGGCTCTGGAGTTTGAAGATGGTTGTGAGTTGCTATGTGGGTGCTGGGTACTGAACCTGGGTCCTCTAAAAGAGTCGCAAGTGCTTTCAACTATTAAGCCATCTCTTCAGCCCAATTTTTTTTTTTTCCCTCGTTTTTTGAGACAGGGTTTCTCTATGTAGTCCTGACTGTCCTGGAACTCACTCTGTAGACCAGGCTGGCCTTATACTCAGAAATCCACCTGCCTCTGCCTCCCCAGTGCTGGGATTAAAGGCGTGCGCCACCACTGCCCGGCCCAATTTTTTTTTTTTAAGTTCTAAATATTTATTATTATTATTATTATTATTATTATTGTGTGTAGGGTGTCTGAAGGTACATATGTACCATGGGTTGTCCTGTAGATGTCACAGGACAACTGAGGAGTGACTCTGCCTTCTCCGTCCACATTTATGTAGGATTGAGCTCAATCAGGTCATTGATTGGGCTTGCCTAACATCTTACTGGCCATTTTCTTTTTTAAAAATACAGTAATGAAAGGTTTTGACTACACATACAAATTGAGTTTCAATGGCAAAAAAGGCTACATGAAATAAAGCAGTTTCTTATATGTAATTTACCCCCTGGTTAGAAGTCATAATTAAGTAACTTATTTGTCTAATCATTATTCTTTTGCGCTGTGCTTACAGGTAGTCTCATCTGTTTACTTTCAAAATGCTATTCCTTTTTCACCATTATGACATTAAGAAAATCTAGAAAGAATATCTGGGTTTACTTTTTCATTTTTGATTTTTATCCTAATAAATTCAGGGATTATGCATTTCTATTTCTGTCTCACAATTTTAAAAAGTACTAAATAATGCATCTTTTTTGTGTTTCTAGGTTTCTTTTGTATCTCTAATTGAAGATCTTAAGAGAGTGTAAGTGATAACATTGTTATAAATTAGGTTTTTATTTTGACTTGTTTTTTTAGTACAATTAGATGGAGTTTGCCATTTATTTGGAAGAGTTGACATACACCACACCCCTATCTATCTATCTATCTATCTATCTATCTATCTATCTATCTATCTATCTACCTATCTATCTATCATCTATCTACCTACCTACCTAGAATTGACCTGTTACTTCTCCCTCCCTACTTCCTCCTGTTCCCCCCTTCTCTCCCTCCCCTCCTTTCTAATGCAGTCTGGCCAGGGTTTTCCTGAGTACCTGGGGCTGGCATCTTACCTCCTGACACTCCGTCTTCCCCTTCCTGAATGCTGAGATATTAGTTTATACCACACTTGGATTAGTTGGACTTTCATTCTAGAATTTATTAATGGATGGAGTAAGGGAGATTAGCTGTGCTTCCCAAATTCTAAGATTTTTATCTTTATCTTTTTTGAAAATCCATTTTCATAATTGATTCTATTTTTATGTGACATCAAATTGTTAATTTTATGTGTTTAGTAGAAGCTATTACAGATGAGTTTATGTTGCACAGAGAGATCAGTTTCATGCATATATATCCTTTTTGAAGTACCTGTCAGTTTTGATGACATTGTGTATTAAGCTTAAAATTCTGTAATCCAATGTTATTGAATGGAACTCAGTTCCTCCTGATGTTGGTATTCTTCATGGTTCAAATAGTAGATTTTTCTGTGTATTTTTGAAGCACACCATCAATTTCTTGTATGCATAGATTTAGTAGTTGCTGATTAAATTCTTTTTGAAAAGGTATTTCTCTGCTTTTGTCTGTGACGTTGAGTTACTGTCTCACTTTAAATGCAGGACTTCGCTTGGAGAGGCTTCTCATGATGTGGTACTGTCTTTATGCTTAGTTGGTGTATCTCAGTGATTTCTAGTCAGGTTAATATTTGATTTGTTTATTTAAGGATCCATGAGAAAGATGGACAGATCAAGTCTGTGGAAGAGCTTCTAGAAGTTGAACTTCTCAAAGTTGCTAATAAGGAGAAAACTGTTCAGGTATTAGGAGAGAGAACAGTGTCTGGCCTTTCTGTTACCGACTTGTTTAAACCATTTGATTTCATGTGTTTGTATGTTACATTCTTTGTCAACTCAGTGTGTTTTCCATTGTCCAATCTTGTCTGTTTTATCATTGTCAAGGCTTTGAAACAGGAAATAGAGGTTCTAAAAGAAGAACTAGGAAATGCCCAGCTTGAAAAGGCTCAGCAGGTAACCATCCCAGAGCCACAGCATGACAGACGCATTAGTGTATATGTGACTCGTGAGCTACTTTAAATTTTTGTTTCCTTTGTTATTTAGAAAATAATTCCTTAGTAGTTTGCTACAAGTATATTTGTTTATATTTGTTTTTAAACCTTTTACTAAGCCCTATTCTAGAAAATGTTTTCTGTATTGTTTTATTTTAGTCAGATTAAAAATTATAAAACACAGAACACAAACTGCATGGATCAGAATGTGTTTTTGTTTTTAAAGATTTATTTATTTTATTTATTTGAGTACACTGTCGATGTCTTCAGACACACCAAAAGAGGGCATTGGATCTCATTATAGATGGTTGTGAGCCACCATGTGGTTGCTGGGAATTGAACTCAGGACCTCTGGAAGAGCAGACAGTGCTCTTAAACTCTGAGCCATCTCTCCAGCCCCCCCCAGAATGTGTTGTTAAAGAATGCATTCATCCTCTGACTGTAGAAAAAATAAGTTATTTGGAGATCTTAGAAGTAGACATTTTTATTTGGTAGATGGGTTTTATGAGATTTAATCTGATAAGTCTTCATTAAAATGGCGAGAGTGTAAGGGAGAGATGATTTGTTTATCTATTGGATTAAGATTACAGCAGCTCATCAAAGCCCTGTCTAAGGTTGGAGGAGTGTGCTTAGTGACTGATACTTTAAAGAGGCTCCTCCCAAAGAGCTGCCTCGTGAAACAAGGCTGAGAGGGAGCAGGGTAGATGCTAGATTGCCTCTAGCTTACCAAGGGCTGAGGAGGTGGCTCAGCAGGGAAAGTGCTCACTGTGCTAGCAAGAGGACTGGGGTCAGACACCCCGTTCCTGTGTAAAGGGCTGAGATGGCAGCACGTGGCAGGAACCTGAGCAGGGAGGTAGACACAGGCCTCACTGGCCAGCCCGCTTAATGAGATCAGAAAGCTCCAGGGTCTGTGAGAGACTTTGTCTTGTAACCCAAGGTGAGGAATGATAGAAGAGTCTAGATTCACACTGTTGACCTCTGACCTCACATTTGTGCGCACATGCACACGCATACGCATATTTAAGACATATAAAATCATAAGTAAACACATATACAAACAGGGAATTACAGAAGACACTAGACCACTGTGGTACAGATGTTCTTGAAGACTGGGCTAGAGCATTGTGATGCTGTGCAGAGGTGTGTGGGGAGTTACTGCAGACTCCTGCCTCTGCTGTAGACGTGCCACCTCAGGCAGGTCATTTATCGTCATCTTCCCTCACCTTGCCCCCTCCTTGTTGTTACTTTTACTGTCACTGGAAAAAGAGGAGGTGCAGTGCAAACACTGCTTATTTTGGCGTGAACAGGTAGCTTGGGCTTTCATATTTTGAAACGTACACATAAAGATTTACATCATGAGGCTCGGTACGGTAAGGAAGCTAGTGAATCGCTTTCTCTGCCTTTTGTTTTAGCTATCTGTCACTTCTCAAGTCCAGGAGCTGCAGAACTTGTAAGTAACATTTGTCTCATTTTCCTAGAAATATCTCTTCCCTACAAGTTAAATTTAATTTTTTTTATATTTGATTTCAGTGTTCTGCAAAATACTAAATTGTTTCAAAAAATTTTAGATTTTTAAAAAGTCCTTTTGGTTCTCATTATATTTTAACAACTGCTAGGTTTCATTTTTGTTTTTTGTATTTTGTGGGAAGGAGATGGTGTGAGAGTGCTCATTCTTCTTATTTCTGAGTATACCTTAATTGGAGATGTTGCTTCTTGCTTATTTTAACGATCATGTGAAACCTGCTGTGCATTTGACACCTGAGCCTGTTTCCTGACGCTGCCTAGCTGGGGTGACATGGGGTAAGAGTGGGGCCACACTCACTCACCCACTGTCTATTCAGTGAGAGATGACTTTCTTTAAGTGGGCTCTCAAATCTTGTATTCCTTTATATTAAAATGGTTTGTAGAAATACTTATTTCTACAATAGTCAAATAGACTTGGACTGTAAGAACAATTAAGATATTTAACAGTCTTCAGTACTTTTGCTTTTTATAATCATGTAAAATTTTTATTTCTGTCTTGTCAGATTAAGAGGCAAGGAAGAACAGGTGAACAGCATGAAGGCTGCTTTAGAACACAGGGACAGAGACCTGACAGAGAGAGGGAGATGCACACAGGTGAGACGCTGGGAACACAGGGACAGAGACCTGACAGAGGGAGGGAGGTGCACACAGGTGAGACACTGGGAACACAGGGGTAACAGACCTGACAGAGAGAGGGAGGTGCACACAGGTGAGATGCTGGGAACACAGGGGTAACAGACCTGACAGAGAGAGGGAGGTGCACACAGGTGAAACGCTGGGAACACAGGGTAACAGACCTGACAGAGGGAGGGAGATGCACACAGGTGAGATGCTGGGAACACAGGGACAGAGACCTGACAGAGGGAGGGAGGTGCACACAGGTGAGACGCTGGGAACACAGGGACAGAGACCTGACAGAGGGAGGGAGATGCACACAGGTGAGATGCTGGGAACACAGGGGAAAGCAACCCTCGCTTGACATTGGAGTATCAGTTCACATCTGTTCTTTTTAAGGATATTCAGGAAGAAAATGAATCTTTAAAGGCTCATGCTCAGGAGGTAGCACAGCCTAGCTTGCCAGAGGCACAGTACACGGTTGGCAGTGTGCTGCTTAACAGTTGCCATTCCGTGTAATGCTCTAGAAAGCAAGAAGGTGTATGTTGTCAGTTTCTCTGTTGTGTTGTAGTTTAGTTATTGCTGTCAGACCATCTTGAATGGCCTGATCTGTCAAGATAAGAGCATACACAGTTCTTTTTCCTTCCTTTGTCAAATGTACTCCAGCTGTTTATTTGGTATAGTAATCTGTGGTCCTTTAGAAAAACACTTTAATAGTTAAGTTTGATGAGGAAAACTCATTCACTACCGGTGATGGCTCACATCTGTGATTTCCTCTTTTGGAATGCTGGATGAAGTAAAAGGATCACTGTGGGCTTTCGGCCTCCTGGGCTACATAATGAGCTCCTGTCTCAAAGGACCAGGCAAAGAAAAAAAAGGAAAGCCTAATCTTAAATTTGCCACGTAACTATATTTTTATTTTATGGTTGGATGGTTCTGCATGTGTACTGTAATACCTGACTTGTTTTAATGTTAACATTAAAAAGGTGAATCTGTTTCTTAGGTGTGTTCAACACAACGATTTGAAGAACTTGAAAATGTGTAAGTATGTTTTCAGCATTTTGATGAAGTGTGCCGGAATGTGCTTAAAATTCATTTTTATGGGTCTCTAAAAGACCATGGATTTCATGGTTAAGTATTAGTTATAGTCAAGAGACAAATAAGAGAAGTTTCTGTCTGTTGTGTGATAAAGCAGAGACCCCCTCAGTGCTTTAGAATACATAAAGACTTGCCCATTTTCTCCAGTATTTTTCTGCAAATACAGACTTTTTTTTTTTAATTATGCAGTTATTATAAAGAGGAAATCAATTGACTTCCAGGATAATCATAGCCATAACAAATCATGGACATGCCATAGTTATCATTGCTTATAGGAAACATGGATCTTGTCAAGTTCGTTCTGTACTGAATAATAAAAATATCACTACCATTTAGCATCATAGATATCTGTTTTCTCAGGCATTCACACTACAACAGTATGTTTTTAATCCTGCAAAAGTCATTTTTTTAAAAAAACAGAGTCTCATTTTGTTGTTCAGGCTGGCTTAGACCTTACTAGGTAGATCAGGCTGGCCTTACACTAACCCTGAACCTATACCTTCTCCTAATTCCTGGGATTACAGGTATAAGCCACTATGATCAGTGTCTTAGAGTTTCTGTTGCTGAGAAAAGGTGCCATGGCCAAGGCAGCTCTTACAAGGGAAGACATTTAACTGGGGCTGGTTTGTACATTCAGAGGTTCAGTCCATTGACCTCATGGCAGGAAGCATGGTAGTGTCCAGACATGGCACTGGAAAAGAGGCTGAGAGTTCTACATCTTGATATGAAGGCCTCTAGCAGAGGTCTGTCTGTTTCCCAGGCAGCTAGGAGGTGGGACTCAAAGCCCACCCCACAGTGACACACCCATTCCAGCAAGGCCACAGCTCCTAATAGTGTGACTTCTTGGGCCAAGCATATTCAAACCACCACAATCAGCAAACACTGATTTTCCTTAAACCACACAAAGTAAAGAACTGCGTTCCAAGTTTTTTGAGAATTACTTTAAACAAATATTTTTTGTATATGTATGTGTGAGTGTGTGAGCCACAGTGTATGTGTGTAGACTGGAGGACAATTTGCGGGTGCCAGTTTTCTTCAACCATGTTGGCCTGCAGATGGAACTGAGGGTCTCAGGCTCGGCGGCAAGTGCTGTTACTTGCTTGATGAGTTACCTCGCCGGCTCAGGGGGAGTTTTTCCTGCCAGGATGTAGTTCATCAGCATTGAGTGATTGATCTTTGTTTAAGAACTGGCCTTTTGGGGGCGGGGAGAGATGGCTCAGTAGTTAAGAGCACTGACTGTCTAGGCATTTTCTTTTTAAAGATAGGGTCTCACTGTAGCTTTGGCTGGCCTGGGACTAACGGCATGCTCCACCACTACCCTGCGAGAAATTCTGTCTTTTAAAACAAATTATAAGTTGATAGAATGCAGAAAGAAATGGTGGATAGGCGTTGTTCGTGCTGTCTTTTTATCAGGAGTAATATCAGAGTATGTCTTTTTCTTTTCCATGTACATTAGTAAAGTTAGGTCTTGTAAAAATTCTAGGTTGAAAGAAAAGGACAAGGAAATTAAGAGAATAGAAGCTATATTGAAGGACACAGAGAGTGATCTTTCTAAGAAATCAGAACTGTTAAAGGTAAGTGACTACTAAAAATTTATTATTGTGGGAGTTATTTTCTTTGGTTGTCTTAGAGACATTTTAACTCCTGTAAAAGGAAACAGCCCAACACGAGCCTTTACTGTAGACTGTTGGATTGTAGTCAAAGGTGTGCGCTAGGTGGACTGCTGCTGTCTTCTTCGAAAGTGCTCAGTAAGTTCCAGTGTTAAGACTTTTTATAGAAGTGCCTTTCTCTACTTTCTATAGTAGTAGCTTATGGTTTTGAAGGTTTTTTTGAGACAGTGTCTAGTTATGTTAGCTCAGCCTAGCCTTGAACCCAGACTAACCTCAAACGTGTGGTTCTCCTGCTTTTGAGCTTGAATGTTGGAATTTAAGGTGTGTGTCGCCATGCCCAGCTACTTTGATGGTCTTCATTGTATTACATAAGCAATTCCCGCTGATAAAGTTACCTAGTGCATTTAGGTTTGTTCTTCAGTTAAAAAAATATACTCTCAGTGGCTGTCTTTACATATGTATTTTGAATACTACTTGTCTTATTTATACTTTCCTAGAAGAAAGAATTTTTGTTAATGGTTTTTATCAAGTTTGCTTTGTATTCTGAGCTATTAATAGTTCAAAGAGAAGCTCAACTCTTACCTTTCATGTAGTTACTATTCAGAGTACTCACAGGACATTGACCTGAGGGGCAGTAGATTTGTAGCTGCGCGAAGTACCTTCAAGCAGCGTGGCCCACACACTTCATGCTCTAGGGTGAGCAGTTATACCATACCCCCTTAAGTGCATTTACAGCTAGCTTTGTTAGGCCGTGCTGAATTGCTCCTTGAGTGTGTTCTTCCTTATTTATATTCTTTTTTTTTTTTTTTAAAGATTTATTTATTTAATGTATATGAATATATTGTAGCTGTCTTCAGACACACCAGAAGAAGGCATCAGATCCCATTACAGATGGCTGTGATACACCATGTGGTTGCTGGGACTTGAACTCAGGACCTCTGGAAGAGCAGTCAGTGCTCTTAACCACTGAGCCATCTCTCCAGCCCCTCATTTATATTCTTGCCAACAGGCCTGTTTCCCCTTTTTGTCCAACATTGGCTAAAGGTGCTCACATGATGTCATCCCTGAAAAGAAGGCTTGTTTTCTATTGCTTTAGGCTGAGGGAACAGGAGGCTTCTTAGTATGTTTAAGTCATTTGTACATTAATTGCTCTTCTAATTTTGTTCTACAGTTTTTCTTCTGGGATAACTTTTTTAAAACCTAATCTATAAGAGCGTTTTATGTAATTATGTGAAGTTTGACTTCCTTTGCATCCCATCCCCTCTTCAAAAAACTGAGTCTGTTTATCTACTCAGACATAAGCAAGGTCCTGTTTTAAGTCTCAAGAGTAAAGAAAGCTCATTTTGTGATTATAGTACATTTTTGTTTTCTTTTTAAGTCCCAATTTTTACTTCCATATTTTTAGTTCATATGTAATTTACCTCACAGTTGTGAGAATAGCACTCTAACCTTAGGAAAGGAAGATAGCTGTTAATAAATTGTCTGTCAGTGCTGCACTGGCTCTGCCCCCAAGGGTGTTTATTTACTAATGGGAGCAGATGTTTCAGGTTGTTGCTGCACCTCTGGAGCCAGTTTATATTAGTAGATGACAGAAGAACCCACCTCAAATGCGCAGAATGAAGCTTGAGAAACCTTTCCTGCCAGATGCATGCCACTCTAGACACTAGACACAGGTGTCATGTCAGCTCATCCTCCCAGTACATACCCTGGCAAGACTAGAACTAAACACAACTACTATCATTTATGTTTTGATGTGGCTTAATCCAGCCTTTTAAAATTGTTACTATTGTGGGATATACTATATGACATTTAAAAACTTATATAAAAATCATAATCTGTCTAGGTATTCATGATTAATTTTTGTTTAAATAGGTGGTACAAGATGAAAATAAATTATTTAAGTCCCAAGTTGAACAACTCAATCATCAGAACCACCAACAGGTAGGTACTATTCCGTGTGTCTGTCACCTTTTACTGTCTACACTTCCATGTCATATTTACATGTTCCCAGAGAGTAAAATAGTGGCTCTTTTATTTAACAAATTTCTTATAAAAGCAATTTATTATGTAATGTGTAAGATATAATAATGTACAATTTATTAAAATATGTGCAACTAATGTTCCAACATGCTTATATACACGCGTGTGCTCTGATCAGTGTTCCAGATCTACTGTGTGTGCACATGTATAGGTGTGTGCTCCGACCAGTGTTCTGGTTTTATTATACACATTTGTGTGGTTTGTTTTCTCATTAAGGTTCCAGCTCTATTATATACATGTGTGTGCATGTGTGCTCTGATCAGTTATACACACACACACACACAACACACACAGGTGTGTGTGTACTCTGATCAGTGTTCTAACTCCTTTATGTGCACGTGTGCCCTGATCAATGTTTCAGCTCTGTTACACTATCTACGTGGGTGCATGCAGACTCCGATAGGTGTTCCCGCTCCATTATGAAACACGTGGGTGCGTATGTGCTCTACCAGTGTTCCAGCTCCGTTGTAGTATGCATGTGTGTGCACGGGTACTTTGATTAGTGTTCCAGCTCCGTTACACATATGAGGGTGTGTGCCCTGATCAGTGTTCCAGCTCTGTTATACACACACATGCTTGTGTGCTTGCATATGCTCCTCCTGTCTTATATAATGCTTTTCTTAGAAAGCCAGCTAATGTCTTGTAGAGGTCTATTTAAATCTAAGTCAACAGCCTTCCTTCTGTCCTTAAGCATCAATAATTGGAAAGAAACTAATACATAGGAAAGATGGGTACTATAAGTAACGGGCTAGCATTAATATGCCCTTTAATAGCTATTTCTGCTTGGTACAAACAAAAATATGATGTTTAAGAGATAAGTATATATGACAATACACAGGTTTTTGCATTTTGAAGGAACCCAGGGACCTTGTGCATGCTAGGCAAGCGTACTGTCACTGAGCAAAGTCTCAAGTCCTACCCTTCATTTTTGTGAACATGTATGGGTAGACCAGAATGGATTTTGAGAAACAATCCAGACCCCCTGTTGACCAGCAACTCCTGGTGGTTGAGTTTGATTAAAATCATCATACTATATATCCTATATGTGAAAGCTGTACTCCTTTGCATACTATAAAAAAATCACTTTTTTGTTTGGATGTGAGAAGATCAACTCCTAATTTATTTGTTGATTTTATTTAGATAGTTTTAGAATTCAATATGAAAAGCAACTTGATGCTAAACAGTGCAAAATTTGTAAGTTCTTACTAAGTAAAGACTTTATAGAGGGACAGTGAAAATTGGGTATGCTACTCATTACACATAATAAACTTGTATATATTTTTATTAAGAGTACTTGATTAAAGTCAGATGTGATGAGATAATGGAGTATATGATACTTTTAACTTTGGTGTTGATTTGTTTCCAAGAAGAATTTTAACTTTTTTACATTCTAGAACCCTTTAGTGTGAACTAATATTTAACTCTTTTTATAGGCATCTTTTCCCTCTCAGGAAGAATTACAAACAGTGTAAGTAATTCATTGATTCAGAGTTTGCTGTGTTATAAAGAGTTAAATACTGAGTTACTTTCAGACAAGTAGTTTCATGTAATCACAAGTGCTGCGTGCTCTGGGCTGCAGGCCGTGTGCATAGCTGTGCTTGTGCTCACTAATGCACAGTTTGAGGCACGCCGCTCTCCCAGGATTTTGTTGAGTGGGCAGTTGGGGCTTGCTTTTCTCCTCTTGTCTTCTGGAGATATTGAGAAACTTGAGGGGATGGAGCTGACTTCCGAGGCTTGGTTCAGGGCAGCGCCGCCTCCAGCCCCTGTGCCCCTCCTTGTCCCTCTCAGGACCAGTGGTGCAGACTTGTCCACTGCTGCATTTTTGTGAGAACTTGTTACGTTCTCTTTTAGCAGCTTTTATTTTTTTAAGAAATTGAAATACTGTTTTTTTTCTTGTTGGCCTCTTAGTTCTCTAAGAGGCTACTAATTAAAAGTCATTTCTGCTTATAGTTTGTTTCAAAATACTAAATGCCAACCATATTAAGTATATCAACAGATGACAGTAGTCTAAATGTTCTTGCATCTGGACTTGTTTGTAAGCTTGGCCATTTACTAGGCTAGGGTTGTTTGTTTTAGGTGAGTTTTGAGTTTGGCTGTGTGACGTAAGAGTGCAAACATTTTCTATAATAAGCTGATAGTGGCTTCAGAGACCATACAAGTCTCAGTTTTGTCTTGTTACTCTGTTCTGTGTATACGTGGGTTTTATTTTATTTTTGTTTGTGTGTGATTGCCTGCTTGTCTATGTGCACCATGTGCATACAGTGCTTTTGGAGTCAGAAGCAGTTTGTGTATTCCCTGAAAGTGGAGGAAAAGGGGTTGTTCTTGGCCTGACCTGGGTGCTGGGAACTCAAGTTGTGTCGCCTGCTAGAGCAGCAAGTGTTCTTGACCACTGAGTATCACTCTAGCCCAAATTTTAATTTTTTAAACCATAGTATTACTCTGTTAATCATACTTATTACTACGACAAGATGCTTGGCAGTCCACTGTCCATAGCTTTACTGACTCTGGGATGTAATAGGGAGAACAAGATGCTGGGAGACCCAACTGGGAGGACTGGGCGGGAATAGGGTAGCCCTTCAGTGGCCCTCCGCTAGTGACAACATTTTCCATACGGGTGCTGTCAGACCAGGTTCAAAATAGCACCACCACCACCACACAAGTCATTGTGAGGCAGCACTTCGTTTCTAAAACATAACAGATGCTTTTAAGCTCAGGACCAGATTGGTTGTTGGGCAGTCCTTTATATACAGTCTTAAGAAAGCTGTTTGTGATTGGACATTGTACTCAAGAATAACACAAATGAATTTTGAAATTTTGCCTTTTCTTTCTGCATTTCTGGGAAATAACTCTAAGGCATTAGACAGCATAAGGGGAAAAAGAAAAACCAAAGCCATGTCCTAAGATTGGCTAAAAACAAGTGAGTACCAGGTCACTTTAATGTAATGTTATTGGCTTAATGAACCAAATAATCCTAAGTAATTTAGTTGCCTTAAAATAAATGCTTGTAAAGACTGTCTTTGTATTGAACATACCCCTAACCCCTTTTTATACATTTACATAATCTAGGCTGGCCTTGAGGTCACTATAGTGAGGATAACCTTGAACTTCTGGTCTGCCTCCACTACCCAAGTGTTGGTATTTTAGGAGCCATGTGTGGGCTTCAATTGCTGGGAATTGAAAGCAGGATCTTAGGAAAGTTAGGCAGGCACTCTACCAACTGGGAGCTACATCTAGCCTGAAAAATTGCATTTGAAATAAAGAATTTATAGGATGGGCTCTTCTATGCCAAGCAGTAGCTGATCAATAATTACATTATTTTTATTTTGTTTTAAAAATATTGACATGTATGTATCTGAATGGTATTACTATTTACCTAATATGTAAGTTATATTATTGTTTATTTTAGATGCTGTTTACCTAAAATATATTCACATTCTGATTTAGAATTTCAGAAAAAGAGAAGAAAATAACTGATCTCTGCAATGAGTTAGAGTCTTTGAAGAATGCTGTTGAACATCAGAGGAAGAAAAACAATGTAAGCCACTATTGATGAGCACCAGACTTCCATTTTAGAGTGCTAGTGTTGAAAGATGGGCAGGGGTCTGCTTTATATCCACTTCGACTTTAGATCTCTTGATCTGTGTGAGAGCACTTTTGGTTTCTTTGTGTCTGGGGGCATTACTGGAGTAAATCATTTTACTATAATGCAGTTTTATAGTAAGATATAATGAAAAATAGCAGAATGGAGCTTTAAAAGTTTTCTAAAATAAAAAAAATATGGTTGACTTCATGTTAGAAAAATAAGTCTTCCAATATTGTTATTTTAAAAACAAAGACATTTCTTTTTTCTTTTTATTTATGTGAGTACACTGTCAGACACACCTGAAGAGGGTATCGGATGCCATTACAGATGGTTATGGGCCACCATGTGGTTGCTGGGAATTGAACTCAGGACCTCTGGAAGAGCAGTCAGTGCTCTTAACCATAGAGCCATCTCTCTAGCCCCAACATTTCTTTTTTCTTAAACAGGCTGTGTGTGTGTGTGTGTTTGTGTGTGTGTGTGTCTGTGTGTGTCTGTGTCTGTGTGTGTCTGTGTCTGTGTGTGTGTGTTTTATAGACTAGAAGAAACATTCTTTCAGTCTTTGTAACCAATCTTGCGAAGCCTTTTATAACTACCCTTTTTTAAGTGAGAGCAGACTGGTAATTAAGTCTGCTAGTGGTCTTAGAACTTTAATAGATTTATACTAAGATGGGAGTGGCTGACTCTCTAAGAATTATAAACCCTTACCAAGCAGACAAAGAGTAGATGCAGCTAGATTTCATAAGTTCTCGCTTACCAAAAGATAGTAATTAGAAGAGTCCAAGTATTCTTGCTAGGGAAGTGTTTTTCACACAAATCAAAATGTTATTTAATGATAGAATATTGATAATAAATAGATATATATTTTTCAGTGTAATTTAACTCTTTTCAAAGTTTGTTTAAATTGCTAACTAACATGTTGGCATTTTCCTGCACCCTGAATTTGTGAAAATTTGGTATGTGAATTGCTCTTTATGTGTTATGAAATATTAATTACTAACAGCATTACTTAGCCACAGAATTTGGTATGAATGTTCCAGTAGAGTTCTGACATGTAACTAACTGTTTTTGCTGCGATTCTGAGGTAAGGAGAGCGCAGTAATTTAGTTTAATTCACTCAGCACAGTGGCGGCGGCAGCAGCGGCAGCACTGTGGGTCTTCATTAAGTTTGTGTAAAGAGCCAGGACAGTGGAGGCCAGCAGGGAGCAGCTTCAACCCACTCATACATTTGGTCAGATTTCTTAACTTTCAGCTGTGGTTTCCCATCTATAAAGTGGGAATAAAAATCTCACAAATTGTTGTAAGGACTAATGAGAATTTATGTAGTGCTAAATACAGTATTTGGCATCTAAATTGGCTATAAGTGGTTATTATTGGCTTTTAATTTTTATGTTAAGATCCTTTTTTTTTTTTTTTTTTTTTCTTTGGTTTTTTCCAAGACAGGGTTTCTCTGTATAGCCCTGACTGTCCTGGAACTCACTCTGTAGACCAGGCTGGCCTTGAACTCAGAAATCCACCTGCCTCTGCCTCCCAAGTGCTGGGATTAAAGGTGTGCGCCACCACTGCCCAGCTTATGTTAAGAGTCTTAATTGTGAAGATGAATTACAGCATTTTGTTTTTATTTGTATTTGCTAAGGAAATGCTTTCTTTCAAAGCTCTCTTTTAAATGGCCCCAGTTTTTTCTTAACGGGAATGTGTGTTATAGTTTCTCTGCCTCAATTGCTTCAGTCAACTGCCTAGTTCAGTTGTGTCTGATTGCTTGTAGCATCCTTGTTCGACTGTACCAAACTACAGAGCACAGAGGGTTAGGTTCTAATTAGAAATGTGCTAATTTTATCTAAAAATAGAGTTACAGGAAAAAAATGTTACTCAGTAAAGTCCCGTGAGGGTAATGCTGGGCATTGTTTTACTGTTACATGAGAGGCATTTTGCAGTACTGTGTTCTTGCTCTGTCCTTAGCTGTAATGCTAGAACTTGTAGTCCTGGTTGGTGTGTCTACCTTCGAATGCTTTCTTCTTTGTCTCATTTGCCCAGTTAATTGTTCTTAAAAACTGGCATATTTGGTGTGCATACTAAAACATGAGAAGTGGACATCCTTATTTTCTCATTCAAACTTCTAAACATTATTATTATTATTTTGCTAATACACATTTTTCCACTGAAATGATTTTGCAATAACCAGCATTTAAATGCAATGCAAAATATTGATGAAGTTAAAGGAGAAACCTTTTAATAATAGATAAACTAAAATCATTCTTTCTAAAAATGATTAGGACCTTCGGGAGAAAAACTGGGAAGCAATGGAAGCATTGGCGTCAACTGAAAAAATGCTGCAGGCCAGAGTGCGCCAGACTCCCAAGGTTGTGACGACCCCCGGGGCTGTCCACCTAGAGCTCCAGCCTAAGCTCCTTGTCACCCCCGTTACCGTCCTCGTCGTCTGCCTTTCAGCTTCTTCCTGAGATTAAGTTGGGGCACTCTGTGCTGGGATGGGCCTGCCATTGGTATTTTGGTGTGCACAGCTTTAGGGGAAAGATCTCAGGAGACTCCGTGCAGTGTGTGCAGGTCCTTCCTTGTCATGTGCTGTGCTACTCGGTGTAGTTAGGAGAAGTTGGACGAGGCTCCCAAGTCGGAGAAGACAGTGAATTAATGGAACAATTAAAAACATAGCATGTTTGTGATGCATAGTAAAGCGGGGTTTCCAGAGCACACCAGGGATTCAGACCAGCGAGGAAAGCAGCAAAGCCTTAAACAGTGCAGAGAAAAGGTCCACTCAGAGCACGCTGCTGGGGGTGATTCCTCAGGACACAGCCTTAAACTTTGTAGTTTGAAGTTGCAGGCAGTAGTTGCACCCGTGTCTGTTACAGGTCGAGTATTAGTATAAATGGATGATGAGACTATAAGATGCTTCTGATGTGCACCTTTTTATCTTCAAAACAACCAAGGACGTCCTTCTTGTACTTCAGTGCACTGGGGAGCAGGGGCCTGATGTAGGAGAGATCTAAAGGTTAGGACAGCTGATTGTGTGTGCAACATGAATATTGGGTTTTGAAGCCAGGTTAGTGAGTGCCCCAAATGATTAATTTCCACATTCTGAAAGTGTTGTATGCCCAGGTAATCTATTACGTTTTAATTACAAAAGTGTTAAGGATATTTGAAACAGTTTCTTAGTAGAATACAATTTTATGATTTGCCAATTTTATGTATGTAGTTACATTTCCTTTAATACAATAGATTCATTCTTAAATTTTCATTAAGCTTAAGTTGAGAGAGTTGACAGCTATTACTGCCAGAGGGATTTATGCCAGAGACTGAGGCATAGGTCTTGTTTGGTTGTGAAGGGTTCCTGTTGTACAGTTGTCTCTGTCAGCAAGGGGAGGTCTAGCACGGGCTTTTCACTGTTGGCGCTAAAAGGCTGTATGCTTTCCCTGCACCGGTGCACCCTCTCCTGCAGAAGGGAGCTCCAGTATGTGCAGGGTGGCTTGCAGAACTAACAAGCCTCAGGGAAGACACAGTTTTCTATTAGCAGAACCGAGAATCCTGTCATGGCATGGGTTTGCCGCACATTGTGATGTGACTGCGTAAAGCACTGTTAGGTGGTGGTGGGGTTGGTTTTTTTTATGGTTTTTCGAGACAGGGTTTCTCTGTGTAGCCCTGGCTGTCCTGGAACTCACTCTGTAGACCAGGCTGGCCTCGAACTCAGAAATCCGCCTGCCTCTGCCTCCCAAGTGCTGGGATTAAAGGCGTGCGCCACCACTGCCCGGTGCACTGTTAGTGTTTTAAAGTGTTAGAAGTAGTTAAACTGGGTAGCATACTGGTTTTAGATGTTTAGTTTTTATTAATGAGGTCCTCCCCCTCCCTCCCTCGCTCCCCTCCCCCCCTTCTCCCTTTTTCTCTTTCTCTTGTGTGTGTGTGTGTGTGTCTGTGTGTCTGTGTGTCTGTCTCAGTATGTGGTCCATCTGAGGCCCTCCTGCTCCAGCTTTCCAAGTCCAGCTTTACAAGCATACCCCCATCATACCAGCTTCTGGAAAGTTTATTTTATTTCTTTCTTTTGAGATAGGGTCTCACTATGTAGTAGCCTTGGGTAACCCGGAACTAGCTAATTAGAACAGGATAGCTTCAAATTCTGCCTGCCTGTCTCTACCCCTGTTGGGCAAAGGCATGAGCCACCAAGCCTAGCCTGGAGTTACTTTTAAAACATTAAATACTTGTTAGAAACTGTAATGATAGACTTACATAAAAGACATTTTACATATTCTAATCAGTGGCAGTACTGAGGAAATAATCCAATTTCTAAAACTAGATTTTTTTTTTCAGGTATTGAATAGAAATTACTGTTTACAACCAGATTTATGTCAAATGAAAACTCTATAGCTAAAACATTTCCTGTAGAATGAAGTAGCTTACTGAGTGGCTGTTGATCACACGTGAGTCGGCCTCTGTTCCACAGTATCGGTTCCTTTAAGAGTGCTCGGCATATCTGTAGTCAGATGATACAGTGATCTCTTGATTACCTCTGAAATAGCAGTGGCCTTCCGGTGACTACACCATACTTTGTATAATTAGGTGTATGCCTACAAGTTTGTGGTCTTTACTAAGTTATTGAAAATACCTCAGTAAGACAGCTATTCTAAAATACTGCCACTAATCTTTAATAATATATTAGCTTTTAGTGTGCATAGAATATGAACTTTTGGTTTCTGTTTAAATTTAGATTTTCATGTGATTAAAGTTTTCTTAAATTGAAGTGTAGGTGTCTTAAGTCAGTAACAGATTTCAAAGAGCACACGAAAGTGCTGAGGTGGTGCTTGCTACCTCTTGTTTCTTGGACTCCAAGTAGTAACTGAGTGGTTGGGTTGGTGTTCATTTTTATAGGTGTCTTTAAAAAACATCTTGTAGAAATAATTTGAGCATTAGATTTGAGGGGATATGTGTGTATGTAATCAAATTGTGTCCCTCATTTTGACTTATAATTGGAGTTGGAGTTAAAAATCACCATATTTAGATTGAACATTAGTAATAGTTGCAATTTACAGCTTACTGTGTGTCGTGAAGTAACGTGTCTCAAGCCGGCCTTCTCCCCTTGTCTACTTCCGATCACAATTGGTCCTTTCTGTTTTGTTTAACAGAAATCATTTGATCTGACCTTGAAGAGCAGAATAGGAAAGTGTCAGTGCTTCTTTTGTAGACCGCTGCTGGTCAGGAAGCTTCTTCTGTCTTGCCCAGATAGATACGTACCATGTCCTGTGAGGTTTGACTGGTGGGAAAGAATGTTTGCGTTTGAAATGTTACTGGAAAGGCAGATCCCTTTATTTCTAATGCCAAAGAAAATTCATATTGTCAGACATTCTTTGGCTTGATTAACTAAGGTATTATTTGCTATTTATGTCTTAGAGATTTGCAGATTTTTGTCTTTAAGGAAGTATGTCTTAATGCCTTAAAGTGAGAGAAGTTGATACTTTTCAATATTAAAATACGGAAAATTGACTTTTTCCTCCATTAGAACTTAAAAGGTCATACTTTTTTTTTTTTTTTTTTTAAATTTTCTTCTTGGAACATTGTCTAATGTTGTAAGTTTGATCTCATTTGTCCTTTGCTTTAGGAAAGACGACAACAAGTGGAAGCTATTGAGTTAGAGTCCAAAGACCTTCTCACGAGGTTGTTTCCAACAGTGTCTGTCCCTTCTCATTTGGTAAGGTGAACCTCTATTTTTTAACATTTAACCTGAAGTTATGTGGGAAGTTGTTGGTAGCAGCACTTAATTTCTGAATTTGGTTTATTAGCATCTCAGTGTCTCCATAACTAATGTGCTTCTGAGTAATCAGACAGTAACTTAGTTCAAAGCCCCTTTGCCTGAACCTGAAACTTCTGTTGTGCTCTATCACACTGAATGGAAAAGAGGTTTGGTTTTGTTTTGTTTTTTTCCTGAATGGGTAAAAAGCCAATAATAATTGATTTAAGTGATTACTTCTTAGTTTTAACAATTGTCTTTTAATGTATTTGATGCTATAAATTAAATCATTTACATTTTAAGATCATGATTTTCATCTATTCTTCACCCCAAGTACTAAAGTGCAGAGGGCTTGAGGTGGAACATGGTTCCAGTAGGGTAGAAGAGTGACCTGTTGAGGTCAGCAGCCAGTATTCCAGTGCGGAGAAGATCAGGGAATGTGCCCGAATTTCCTCAAATGATGAGATAGGCCTTCTTAAATTCTTAATAAAATAATGTGTGTATATACTCAAAAGTAGACAATGGAATAATGATCTGAGGACCCACCTCGTGAATCCCACACATAAATGACTTTCTTACCCTTCCCATCCTGTTAGTGGTGGCTCTCAGCCTTCCCAGTGCTGTGACCCTTAGCACAGTTCCTCAGGTGGTGGTGACCCCCAACATAACATTATTTTCATTGCGACTTCATAACTGTAATTTTGCTATTTTATGAATTGTAACATGAATACTTTTGGAGATAGAAGTTTCCCAAAGAAATTGTGACCCACGGGCTGAGACCCTCTGCATTAGATCATCCTCAAGGAACTTAAGCAACAGAGCATTTATCTGTAAATAGTTCAACACAAGAGATCAAGAGATAATCTTTTTTTTTTTTTAAAGATTTATTTATTTATTATATGTAAGTACACTGTAGCTGTCTTCAGACACCCCAGCAGAGGGCATCAGATCTCATTATGGATGGTTATGAGCCACCATGTGGTTGCTGGGATTTGAACTCAGGACCTTCGGAAGAGCAGTCAGTGCTCTTACCCACTGAGCCATCTCTCCAGTCCCCGAGATAATCTTTTATTTAAAAAATATACCTTTAATTGGAAAAATTTAATCATTCCCCTGATTTTCATATTCAGACCTCATGCTAATTAAATATTAACAAGGTCGTTTATTTTATAATCAGAACCCAAAATAAGACCAACATGTGATTGGTGCCTGTTGAGCCCCTGCCAGTGTGCTTTGTGCTACCCCTTTTCCTCGCCCTGATTTGAAGCCTAGAAGTGTCCTGTTGCATTTCTGATAGTTTGGATTTGGCTGACTGCATTCCTAGTGTCGGTATGCTCCTCTGTCTTTGTATAACTCATAAACTGGCACTCAGGCTGGTCTGGTCCAGGGCCAGGTTTTCAGGGTAGTGGTGGGTACTGCTGTCTACCTTTGTCACAAGGTCTGTGCTGTCTGCTTGCCTGGTTTAGTGGGGTGATCTACTTTAGGCTGGCTGTGATGTCCTTTGGCAGCTCTGTGTCTTGTGCTGTAACAAGATGCTCAAGTTCAGACAGAGTTAAAGCTTCAAGCATGGACTAGTCGGTACCCCTTCTCCAGGGGGCTCCGGCTCCCCTAGGTGTGGGCGCAGGGCAGGGTAAGTACTTGATTTAGGATTAAGATTTAGACTGTGCTAACAATGCATTGTTTTTGAATGAAGTATTTTCAGGAATTTTGGGAGTACCTTCAAAGAATTTAGAATCTTCTGAACAGAATTCCTTTAGTTAGACTTTGAATTTTTAAATTCTAAATACTTTGTGTTTAGAACTGTTTTACCTGGAAAAGTTTTTTAAATGCTCCTTATTCTAGATCTTGAAATTTTTACAAATTGGGCTCATGAATTCTTTTCATGGTGTTAAAACATGAATTTTGAGCTTAGGTCTACTGCCTTTGATCCCAAAATTCAGTTGCAAATATTTTGGTATGGATAAAAAGCATTTAATTTTGATACTAATATGTATTTAATTTTTTTGTACATTAAATTATTTATTTACTTGTCTATTGCTGGCTATGGTAGCATTTGTCTTTAATCCTAGCACTTCCAGGCTTGTGTCAAAATAAATTGTTTGGTCTTCCCCCCACCCCCCGTAAAATTGTCTTCCTATATAGCATAGGATCACCTGAAACTCAATACATAACTGAAGTTGGTATTATGTTCAGTCTGTGAAAGTTATATCTGCCTATGAAATTCAGTACATGTAGGCTTCTTTTATAATCATCTGATTTGGTGCTCTTAAATGTTTGATTTTTTTTTTTTTTTTAATCAGACTTTTGTGGAAACTTGTAACTTTGACCTTTTTTCCCCCCGTACAGAATTACAGTGAATGGTTACGTGGCTTTGAAAAGAAGGCAAAAGCATGCATAGCTGGAACCTCAGACAAAGAGGCCGTCAAGGTGAGCTGAGGAAATGATCTAGCTGTGTGTGTAAACAAACGGAGAGGTGGAGAGCACCCAGAAGCTATTCTCTGAAATGTCGATGTGCTGGGGGGGATAGGGGAAAGCGCCTGGGGCGATAAGGGGAAGCGCATGGGGGGGCGATAGGGGGATGCGCGCGGGGGGGGGGGGGCGATATGGGGGATGCGCGGGGTGGGCGATAGGGGGATGCATTATTAGTTGGGTGGTGAAAAGAGTACGGTGCCTTCATTTCTAGAACCAAATGTTTAATCACTCTCATCTCCTTTTAGCTTAAGTTTTCAGTGTAAACCAAGCTGAGATATGCTCGCTGAAGCACCCAGATAACCTCAGCAGCACTCACTCACTCGCTTCCTTCTTAGCCGTGGCCACCCTGATTGTTTTGGATCCTAGGTGGCAGGAATAAAGTCTCCTTCCTCATGTGTGTCATAAGCATTGTCACGTTTATGTATGGGTCTCCTTACACGTTGCCGCGTGTAGAGTAAAATCCTTGTTGTAAACGTGCGATGGTGTTTGTTAGTGAGGACTTAAAAAGAGCTTCATAAATGGACATCATGTGACCTAAAGGCCATCAGATTGCGGCGCTGCTTAGGAATGTAATATTCTGTTAAAATCGATGAATCCATTTATTATGCCATGAGATATTGACAACTCTCTCATTTGTCATCTTTATCTCATTCTTTGCAGGTTTTGGAGCACAGATTGAAAGAAGCTAATGAAATGCACACGCTGCTTCAGATGGAATGTGAAAAATACAAATCAGTCCTTGCAGAAACAGTAGGATATGGCTTGAATTTCGTTTTGATTTTATTTTTAAATTATTGACTTATTTCTTCCTGGCCTATGTGATTTATCTTGGCACCAGAATAATTGAAAATCATAAAATTTTCAGAACAGTTCTGCCTTTGTCCACAGGAAGGGATTTTGCAAAAGCTTCAGCGAAGTGTGGAGCAAGAAGAAAGTAAATGGAAAATTAAAGCTGAAGAGTCTCGAAGGACTATTAAGCAGGTATCTCAGGAAGAGCTTCTAGCAGCAGTACTGAGCATGCGCGTTCCCATCAGCAGTACTGAGCATGCGCGTTTCCACCAGTGTCGCCCGGGAACACAGGATAGATACATCCTAGTAACCTGTGTCCTATGTGTGGGTGGCAGGGCAGGAGGTCTGTAGTCCTCTCATCTGAGTGACCAGAGGGTGGTTGTAGCAGGCAGAGTGCTTTGGGAGTAATAGCACTACATATTATAACAAGATCAAGAACCCCAGGTTCAAAACTAGCTACTACTATCATAAATTGCATTCAAGAAAAAGTTAAGTCATACTTCTGTTCATACGACCCATGTGCTGCTGGGAAGTCTTTCTTTTTCTGCCATTTTCACAGATGTTGTTAAGAAAGTCATGGGTCTTTTGTGTCAGTGTGTGCAGGCAGGCTGTAGGTTGCTGGTCTTGTTCTGTGTTAATTAATACCTTTGGAGAGTAAATATAGTGATTAGCTATTTTTACCAAAAATTAAGTGATTCTAGCTGGCTCTTAATATAGGGTCAGTACAAGTGGGTAGGTTCTGAGCATTATTGAAATGAAGTCACATGTGAGACTCATTTTTAAGAGCTTTAATTGACAATTCGGTATGGGCTACATTTGAAACCTCTAAGCAGGGTTGGCAAAAGGCACCTGCTACAGCCTGACAACCTGATTCTATCCATGGTGGAAAAAGAGATCTGACTCCTGCAAATTGTCCTCTGACCTCAGATGCACTGTGGTTTGTATTTGCCCCTCTCTTAAATAAAATAAGTAAAAATTTAAAAAGCCCAAAACTAAAATACTCCATATCCAACTTGTGGCCCAGGATAAAGGTGAATATGGCCCAAACATTTATAAACCGTGCCATGTAACAATTCAGAAGATGGGTACTCACTGGAGCATGACATGTCTTTGCAGTCCACGTCTCCAGTGCATCCTCAGTGGCTCTGTCTTAATGTTGTCTCACGTTTCAGATGCAGTCCTCCTTCACAGCCTCAGAGCAAGAGCTAGAGCGACTAAGACAAGAAAACAAAGACATGGAGAATGTATGTGACCTGATACTTGACTTGCAGCCTGTGAACTCAGTTTTAGCATTGTGGGTTACTCAAACATCTGTGTTTTAAAGTTACTTTTATGTCTCGTATGTTTTTATCTTGAGTAGTTTGAGTCAATAACAGCTTTAAAATTCATAAGTATCCTAACATTCTATTATGGGAAAAACCATGGAAGGAAAATGTAAATGACTTCACTTCCCTTTGTTGTTTTGACAGCTGAGAAGAGAACGAGAACATTTGGAAATGGAGCTAGAGAAGGCCGAGATGGAGCGGTCGACGTATGTGATGGAAGTCAGAGAGGTACTCAGACTCTTCACACTTGCTTTTCATTCAGTTCAGTTGAGACAGGGCGTTAAAGCAATTCCCTTTAAGTTGTTTGTAGACAAGCTTCCGAGTAGCTGCAAAATATGGCTTATCATGGAGATCAATCTGAAACTGTAAACTTCATTGCAGCTGAAAGATCTGTTGACTGAGTTGCAGAAAAAGCTTGATGATTCCTATTCTGAAGCAGTAAGGCAGAATGAAGAGCTTAACTTGGTAAGAAGCTTGTCCTTCACTGAGTGTCAAGGGAGCTCTGGAGACACGCGTGCTGGTGTGCAGACTCCACCAGACTTCTCTTCCTGGCTAACCACCTTTAGCTTGGCACTTTCCTTAGGTTAGAGATAATCTTCCTCTTTGATGTCTCCGAAGATGGGTCTTCTTTTCTTAGCTCCTCATAATGGCATGTCTGGCTTCCAACTCTATTTCAAAGTTTTCTGCTTTTTATACAACCTAACTTCTTGAACAATGTTATTTTTGGTAAATAAAGAAACAATTTGATTGGAGGAGTTGTAAAGATTGTCTTCTTCTTCAACTATCATAGTTAACTAGGATTTCTAGTTTTGTAGTTTACAGATGTGTGTTCTTCATTCAAGAAATAACCCCAACCAAAGCTAACTCGTCTTTCTAAAAGTAAATTTCAGAATTTTTAAAAGTAATTTCTGTTCTTATTGTTCTTTTGAGACAAGGTCTCTTATCTAGGCTATTCTCAAACTCACAGTAATTCTTCTCAGTCTTTTAGCTGGGATTATAGATGTGAGCAAGCGTTCGTTATGAGTGTGTAATATAACAGTAACTCTAACCCGCAGTGACTGACTGACTGACTGTAACCTAACAGTAACTCTAACCCGCAGTGACTGACTGACTGACTGTAACCTAACAGTAACTCTAACCCGCAGTGACTGACTGACTGACTGTAACCTAACAGTAACTCTAACCTGCAGTGACTGACTGACTGGACCAATCCCTCTCCCGTCTTCCTCACCCACCCCCTTCTGCCTTCCTTCCCATGGTTTCAGGAATTAAACCTCATGCATAGTAGGCAAGTATTCTGTCTAAATTACATCCTCAGACCTTCCTCTTCCTTTTACTTTTGATTTAAGGTCTTGCTAAATTGCCTAAGGCAGCTTTGAGTTTTGTAGCCGGGGTTGCCTCAGCCTCCCAGGTAGCTAGGACTGCAGCCCCAGGCCTTAGTTTCAGCTAACTTTGTTAAGACATGAAGTTCTTTGCATTCCTGTTTTTGTAATTTTTAGGGATTTGTACTGATTGCTGACATGCTGACCTATTAGCTAGATAGACCTATCCTGTTCTGTTTTATACACTAATTGTTATCTTCCTGGGATTTAAAACCCTTTATAACATTAACTTTTTATTTTTTTTTAAAAACTGAGCATACTAGAATAAAGTAAGTTTCTCCTGATTTCAAATTGATCCTGCTAGTTGAGAGTTGTTCCATTTAGCATTACATGTGTACAAGGAGAGCTTACTTAGCCTATTTTTTCTCATTCCTGATCACTCTCTGTTACAGCAGTTATACTTATTTTTTTAAAAATTTTATTGTTTAAAAAATGTAGGTTAGCATATAGTGCTGAGTTCATCATCGCATCTTCATATATGTATCTTGACCATTCCCCTCCTCCACACCAATCCCGCTTCCCTTGTTCCCGCCGGCTGCTTCTCTCTTCTTGACTGGGGTATGTGGAGACAGCTTGGCTGTCTGATCCCGGCCAGCCTTGAACTGGCAGCTATCTTCCTGCTTCAACTTGCAGAGTATTGAGATTTATTGAGATTTACAGGTGTGCACCATGATGCCCTATATGACAGTGATTATTTTGAATTAGTTTTTAGAGTTGTATGTGGAATAGAGTATTGTGTGCATGTATATATATGTATGTGTTGATGTGTACACATATGCCCCTATATTTTCAATTCTTGTTGCATTTACCAATGCTTTAACTATACCCATTTCCAGTGCAATGTAAGACTATAGTTTTCTGCATGTATTTGGTGTAAAGTCACACTGATAAGGTCTGTGATACTCCATGGTTGTAAGCCTATAGAATGTTTTAGAAGAGTCAGTTATTTATTTATTTGTTTGTTTGTTTGTTTATTTATTTTGAGACATGGTTTCTCTATTTAGCCCTGGCTGTTCTGGAACTTACTTTGTAGACCAGGCTGACCTAGAAGTGAGAGATCTGCTTGCCTCTGTCTCCCAAGTGCTGGGATTAAAGGTGTCTGCCACCATTTCTGGCTTGCCTGCCTGCTTGCTTGCTTGCTTGCTTGCTTGCTTGCTTTCTTTCTTTCTTTCTTTCTTTCTTTCTTTCTTTCTTTCTTTCTTTCTTTCTTTCCTTCCTTCCTTCCTTCCTTCCTTCCTTCCTTCCTTCCTTCCTCTTTTCTTTTCTTTTCTTTTCTTTTCTTTTCTTTTCTTTTCTTTTCTTTTCTTTTCTTTTCTTTTCTTTTCTTTTCTTTTTTGAGACAGGGTTTCTTTGTGTAACCTTGGTTATCCTAGAACTATCTCTGTAGACCAGGCTGGCCGCAAACTCAAACAGATCAGCTTGTCTCTTCCTCCTGAGTGCTGGGTTAAAGACTTGTGCCACTACTGCCAGATAGCAGATTCATTTTTAACTAGAGTTTTCTTCTTAGTTTTGGTGCTTAAAAGCTGACTGAGCAGTTGCAGCATTTGTGCCAGATCTGTAGGCTGGTGGTTACACCTCCATTTTGTTGGTTGGTCTCTGTGTTAATTACCCTCCTGCTTTCAGGAGACAGTTTTTAAGTAGCAATTTCTGTTCTTCTTTCTTGTCTTGTGACTGTAATAGTTGCTTTATTTTAAAATAAAATGAATTTGCTTGGCCATGCACACATTGAGGTCTCTCAGTTAAGTACAAAAAGTAAAAGCTTTAGGCATTTAAATATGTACTTCCCCAAATAAATTGACCAAGTGGGAATTCCTAATACCATTTTAAATTTTAGTATATTTATTTGTTTTACTTATTTATTCACTTACTTGTTACCTTTTTAAGATTCCACAAGTTTTTGAAAGTCATGCCCGTGACTGGGAGGCAAAATCAGTAACATGTATACACACACACACACACACACACATACACACACACACACACACACACACACACACACACACACACACACACTTTTTCAAGACAGGCTTTCTCCATGTTGCCGTGGCTGTTCTGTTACTCCCTCCGTAGATCACACTGGCCTTGAACTGCCTGCCTCCACCCCCCAAATGCCAGGATCAAAGGTGTGTGCTACCATGCCTGGCATTAACTTTTTAGACAATGTGAATAATTTCTTTTCTATTTAATTGGAACAGTTGTGAGAAAGAAGTACTGTACATGGACACCGGGGTCTGATAATTTGGCTCTTGAGAATTCTTTCTCAATATTTTTTTTTTTAATTTTTTTTTTTTTTAGATTTATTTATTTCTTGTATTTGAGCACACTGTCACTGTCTTCAGACACACGAGAAAAGGACATCAGATCCCATTACAGATGGTTATGAGCCACCATGTGGTTGCTGGGAATTGAACTCAGGACCTCTGGAAGAGCAGTCGGTGCTCTTAACCACTGAGCCGTCTCTCCAGCCCCTTTTCTCAATATTTTTAAAAACAAATATTTTTATGTCTGTGAGTGTTTGCATGCATGTATGTATCTAGTGCCCACCAATGCCAGAAGAGAACATTGGATCCTCTGAGATTGGAGTTATAATTAAATGGCTATGAGCTGTGTGGGTGGTGGGAGTTGAGCCTTTGGAATTGAGCCAAGGTCTTTCGAAGAGCAGCCAATGTAACCCCTTGATATTTCTTTATTTTATTTTATTTTATTTTATTTTATTTTATTTTATTTTATTTTATTTTTGACACTTTATTTACATTTCCAATGTCTCCTCTTTGGAAACCCCGTATCCCTTCCCCCTCCCCGCCTCTATGAGGGAATTCCACCTCCCACCCACCCGTCCATTCATTCCCATATTCCCACCTTGACATTCCCCTTTACTGGGGCCTCT
>CM052708.1:67233142-67299402 GCA_028551405.1 Uromys caudimaculatus | reverse complement strand
GAGAGAAAGAAGGTAGCTGATGATTTGCATAAGGTAAGACACTGCTGGACCTGGAGACCATGTCCCTACCCATGTCCTGCATGCAGGCACACTGTAAAGCTGCACCTTAGCTATGTAGGCTGCTGGTTGCCCAATCACTTTTTTGGTAAACAACAGCAACAACAACAAAACCCTTTGACTTGTTTCCTCATTTGGAGTTAAATTTTTTTTATTTCTTCATTTTGAAAATTCTTTGAAATTGTTTGTGTGTGTATGTGTGTGTGTTGTGTGTTTTGTTGGCATGTATGTCTGTGTACCACATCGGTACTTAGTACCTCTAGAGACTTTGGATCTCCTGGAATTGGAGTCGCACAAAACATGCAGTATAAAGCATAAAGTACGGGGCTGGAGAGATGGCTTAGTGGTTAAGAGCACTGATTGCTCTTCCAGAGGTCCTGAGTTCAATTCCCAGCAACCACATGGTGGCTCACGACCTTCTATGATGTGATCTGATGCCCTCTTCTGGCATATGCAGGTCTATATGCAGATAGAGCACTCAGCAGGGAGAGGGAGGATGGGATAGGGGGTTTCTGAAGGGGAGACCTGGAAAGGGGAAAACATTTGAAATGTAAATAAAGAAAATATCCAATTAAAAAAAAAGCAATTCTTCTAAATACATACATACATGCATACATACATACATACATATATACAGACAGACAGACAGACAGACATAAAGCTTTAAAAATAAAACATTATGTTGGAGCCCATTCATAAAACATTTTCTGCTAATTTTCTCTAAATATGCTTTATGTTCAAAAAAGGTTCCAGATCAGGAGTCAGCAAACCCAGACTAGTTTAGGATTAGTGGTCCACACGTGATAGACTTACATGTTTCATTCAAAAACAAAATCATGAGAGGCCAAGTGTTGGTGGTGCCTGCTGTAATCCAAGTACTTGAGCAGCAGGAGCTAGAAGATCATTAGTTCAATATAAGCCTTGTCTATCTGCATAATGAGTTCAAGTCAAGTCTGAGCTACCAGGCTGTCTTGAAAGTACCAAAATTAATTAGTTAAACACACAAAACCCAGTGGTTTGAACATTGACTGCTCTTCCAAAGGACCTGGGTTCAATTCCTAGCACCCACATGGCAGCTCACAACTGTCTGTAACTCCAGTTCCAGGGGATTCAACACCCTCACACAGACATATAAAGACAAAACACCAATACACAAAAAGATTAAAATGAAATAAAAAACAAAACCAAGAAATCATAAAACCCGTTCTTAGATGTGAGCTGTTAAAAAACAGATTGTGGGTTGGAGTTGGCAGACTAAAACATATCAGTGTGGTTCTTCCTAGTTTTAACTTCCTTATTCAGTTCCCATGTTTGAACTGCTGGAAATGTGCATACATGTTGTTATAAGTTGGTGGGAGATGTAGCTCTTGTCATTTCAGTGACAGAAGTTTTACATCGCACGTTGAAAGGAGCTGTATTTAGTTTTGTACAGAATACATATTATTCCATGTGTGTTTTGATGTGTCTTCTCCTTGTGCTCTTGTTACAGGCTCAACAGTCACTGAACTTTATCCACTCAAAGATTTCACTAAAAGCTGCTGGAGACACTGTAGTTATTGAGAATAGTGATATTTCCCCA
Organism: Uromys caudimaculatus; assembly: GCA_028551405.1. NCBI lineage: Eukaryota > Metazoa > Chordata > Mammalia > Rodentia > Muridae > Uromys > Uromys caudimaculatus. The sequence continues at coordinate 67,297,766 of CM052708.1, read as the reverse complement.
GAAATGGTGGGTGTTTCCTTCAATCTCAAATTTCTGGGCTAGTTGCCTTATAAACCTTTTGAAGAACAAGCATGCTCTTTGTCACCAAACTGTGCTTCCATGTTTGGGGGAGGGGAACAAACTTGGGGATGGGATCCATGGCCATGTGCATATCACACACGCTCTGCCTCATTGAGCTAACCAGCTCCATGTATAGAATTCTTAACCAGAAGCTCTCTTCTCACCAGAGGACCGCTGCATCCTGTTACTGGTAGTTTCACTTAACCTTCTCGAGATCCTGTGTTCACTGCAGTGTTTTTATGGAGAGGCGTGTGCGCTAGCGCTTAGGAGCTAGAGTTTGGATGCTTGACTCTGTGCCCTGCTGCTTACTAACTTCATGTGTGGCTGTCATTCTGCTTCAGTTAAGGGTACTGGCAGTGTCACCTGTTCTGTAGGATTATCGGAAAGAACACCCAAGTCCCATGGAGACCTTGAGTAGAGGGCAGCTCTGGCACCCAGGAAGCACCTGTGTGTGGCTCCTGTGCTTGGGGCTGTGGGAGGCATGCTCTCCTTTCCTGGACACGTTTGTTTTGTTTTTTTTAAACATAATTGTTTTCTGAAAGGAAAAATACATTATTTACAATGTTCACAGACTAGAGTTTTCCTGTGGCCATCATTTTATTCAGTACTTTGTGCCACTAATCAGCAAACATTTTGTATGTGGTTTTTACTGTTGCTAATTTTGTTTTATAAATGTTTAGGTCATTTCCCCTTTTGGTTGCACACTGTTGTCTTTGTGTTTGGAGGCTTTTGAAGTTATTATCCCTTCCACCTTCTTTTCAGGAGTCTCCTGAGAAAGAGACGATGTCTGTCAGTCTCAATCAGACTGTGACACAGTTACAGCAATTGCTTCAGGAAGTAAATCAACAACTCACAAAGGAGAAGTAATCCAGGTGTGGGGTACGGACACTAAGCACTGCTGCTTCCTCATAAATAACGCAGTGGGGAGAGAAGCAGATAACATTATTCACTGTGCAGTGATCTTCATGTTCCCTCTCACAGCTTTGACCTTTCTTGTTTTGTTCTTTTTGTGCACGCGTTTTGAAGTCTTTTGGTTTAGAGGAAAAGAACTGTAGCGTAGTTACTAAGGCAGCTTGGTTGTGGCGTGGCTACCTGGGTTGGTCTGTTGAAGTGATGCCCGGAGTTGCCGGTTAGTTGATTGTGACCCTACTTCAGGGCGAGTGTCTATGGGCATTTCCCTTCTTTTTATGACTGTGGTTGCTTTTGGCTTTATCAATGTTGGACTGAAAATGAAGCCATCCTAACTTTGTAACATGAAAAGAACACAATATTTATTATATAATCTAAAGATGGGAGTAGTAGATTTCCATAGTTTCTGCTGATTAGAGCTGGCTTGGTGGATTCTTTGTTTCGTTTTGTTTTGTTTTGAGGTGACTTGCTCAGACACTGTTGAGGCCTGGCCTAGAATGTGCTAGAATCACGGCGGTGCCACCATACCAAGTTGGTGTTTTGTTTGAGTTTCCTTTTGTAGATAATCTAAGAAATTTACTACTTGATGCTTGAAGTGAGGGATTTGGTTTAGGAGAAGTAATAAGTCCATCGTTAGATCATGTCATGAGCTCTTGTTGCCTACACGACTGCAGAAAAACTTAAGTTTAGCAGCAGTTAAAAACGCTTTGTATGACTTAAAGCATACTGCTAAGGGGAGAACATTTGAGTATACAAAGACTATTTCAGATATTTTTCTTCTGAGGCTCCTTGCTCCAGAATTATTGTGATACCCTGTAGGCACAAAGGAGCAAGGCCATTTGGAACCAATACCAAAGTTCCTCTGATGCCACGCAGAAGCCCCAGGGGTAGGTCAGGCATGTGGAGAAGTTGACAGACTTCTCTTGTGATGTGGCAGGTACGTGCTGTGAATGCTTTCTATTCAGGGTAGCCATCCTTTAGCCTACCTAAGCCCATGCCCTTAACAAGGCCGACTTCCTCTCAGAAGACTGAGCTTAGAAAACTGTTTCCATCTTTATGGTTAGGCCAGAAGCTCTCGGCGCAGCCTGTATCTTTGTAAGCCCAGTTTTCCATTTCCTGGTAATCATGCTTCTGGCACTTTTCTTCCCCAAATTAGCAGATGACTGAGTTCTCCTTTGTAGAGAAATCCTCCTCTTCCCATGGCTTCAGCCTGACTATTCCTTTTCCAGATCCTTCCTTAGTCTTATTTTCTTCATGTTGTCAGTTTTTATTTCACTTATTTTCTCGTGTTTATTTCTTCCCTTGTGTAGTTTTTCTGTCTACTCTAGAATAACTTCTAGCTTCAGCCATTTTGCCAACATCATTAATGATTTGCTGAAGCTTTTCTTTGCATTCAGTAGCATAGTCATAGAAAGTTGGACAAAATATGCCAAGTCTGGCAACTTGATGCTATGAAAGGGCTTAATGATGAGAGAACTTTAAAACCTAATGAGACTGAGTGCTGACTGCCTCCTGCCTTAGACTGTCTTTGTTCTTATTAGAGATGGGGTTTGCAAGTTTCAGCCTGCTCCACTTTGCACCTTGGGTTTGCATTATATTGAACAAGACCTAATAAAAATGGCTTCTCAGGGTTGTCATTTCAGAGTCTTTACCTGAAGGCTTCTGAATCCTGAGGTCCCCTCTCATAGGGATCACCATCAGTATGAGGTGCTCCGGGTGTCACTGAAGTGCCAGGCTGGCTCTCATGTGTGGGGTGTATGTACATGGGTTGCTTCTCTTACTTTGTTCTAAATAGATTGCTTTCTTTCTTCTCTTTTACAGAGTGAAGTAATTGGGAAATTATTCGTTAGAAGTTAACAGAAGGTGTTGTTTTATATTTTGCCAAATTAAAGCCTTATTTATGTTTTACCCTTTCTACTTTGTCAGACACTGAACAGTTTTGTCTTTTCTAATCCTTGTTAGACTACTGACTTAAAGAGAAAACACTTTAAAAAGCCAACTCTGTAGACATCTTCAGAGTTTAGTTTTATAATAAAACTGTTTGAATAATTAGACCTTTACATTCCTAAAGATAAAATAAATGTAATCTTTTACCTTATTTTGCTCAATTAAATTGTTCAGAAGATCAAAGTGGTATAGCAATGTGAAATTTAACATTTTAATACTAATACTGTACACTGCTTTACTTAAATTTGGGAAGAAGCCGCTCTGACATCAACTCAAGGAAGCACTTTTTGTTGCTATTATAATCAGCAAATAAAGGGACACTTATTATTCAACAAGACTCACTCTGATTGTCGTTGAGTTTAACAGGTTTCACTAGCTTCAAGTGGCTGTCATTTAGAATGCAGTTTCTAATTGCAGCCACCAAACAAGACAAGTCTTGCTGCTCCTGTAACTTCCTGACTAGACCTTTGTGTCTTCTCTGGGTCAGAATTGTGCCAAGTACCACAGCGTAGGTGACAACAAGGGGCAGGCATTTGAGCCCCACCTACCATGCAGGACAGCTCTGCTTTATTTCCACTGTCATTACAACTGTTAAGTCTCCCTCTTCAGGGACTGTGTTAGCACCGGTTACATGCATTCCCTTTTCTGTTAGATGGTGTGTGTGTGTGTGCCTGTCTGTCTGTGTCTGTGTGGTGCTGAGAACACCGTTTTCTTTGATGACAAGTATCTTGTGCCAATAAATATTAAAGTACCTTTTAGTATTATTGTTACTTTAAAATTTTATTTTTATTTTAAGTGCATGAGTGATTTGCTTGTGTGTATGTATGTGCACCACATGCTTACGGTGCCCATGGAGACCAGAAGGTGGTGTTGAATCTCCTAGAAGAGGAGTTGACAGACTTGTGAACTGTCAGGTGGCTGCTGGGCCTCCAGCCCAGGTCTCCTAGAAGACCAGTAAGTTAACTATCATGGTACCTTGCCAGCCCCTATTGCTATTTCTTGGACAAAGCAGTCATGGTTCTCCCACAGAGGTTTTTCACTCTGTATTCTTTCTTTTGAGAGCTGTTTGATTTTGAAGCAGGTCTAGTGGATACACTGTCAGATATGCAGATGGTAAGTAGAGGCAAGAAGACCATGAGCTAGAAGTTAGCCTGGGCTATAAAGCGAGACTTAATCACAGGACACAAATGGCCTCTTCTGAATGTCACCTCAGTCTTTTATTCACTTGCACCCCCCCCCCTCAGTGTCAAAACCACACACACTCCTGCATCTTTTGCCTCTGAAATAGTAAGACGTTCACAGTACTGCTCGTCCCCATGTGGGGTGTGAGTAATTTTTAATGATTTCCTATACGAAATCCTATTAGAAGTTTTGTTCCTAGTACATCTATCTATCAGTCTAGCCAGTGTCTCCACTCTGGAGTAATACAGGGAAAGATAACCATGCTCCCATTCGGTGATGGTTCAGCTGGGTAGCTGTAGCTCTGCCCAGTCTCTGCCCTTAGGTTCAATATCCCTAGAGCTACAGTGGTATGGATGGTGAAAGGCCTTCTAGCTGCTTTGCCTTCTGGTTCCAGTGCTCGTCTTTCTACTGTCTTACAGGAAGTGTATTTGGGCACAGACTTGTTGATACAACAAATGAATGAAGAGATAAGGGAGGGAGTGATGGGAACACCCATGAAGCAACCCATTCCTCTTGATGTGAGAGAGCTCATGAGTTTCCCAGAAGTCAGTGGCACTATGTAAAAGCCGAGGTGTCAGCTGTCTTTGAGTGTTCCACAAGAGAGGGCAGTACCTTTGCTGCCCATAGACTGAAGCAATGTCTGATACTGTGAGGACTCTCCTGGATGGTATGTCATGGATAGGAAACACAGCTCCTGCCTCCCTAGGTCTGTGTGGTGAAGACCTGGTCCCCAGTTGGTGACACTCCTGATAGGTGATTGTATCATAAAGGTTCCAACCTCTACCACACATTCTCATTACCATGATATTCTGTCAGGCCCCAAGCAGTGAAGGCAGCCAATAATGGACTGAAACCATAATCCAAAATAAGTCCCTCTTTAAATGGATTTGCTCAGGTCCACCAGTAGAAGGTGTATGGGAGAAAGAAGCAGAGGCCACCAGGAGAAGGCTGCCAGTAGTGCCCTCCCTCACATAGAGACTCCATTATCTAGGTCCCCAAAGACGACACATGGAGGAATGAAAAGGACAGATAGTCTCAGATTGTACCACTAGTGCCCAAGCTCGGGTGTTATATTACTAAACTACAGCTGTGGGGCCTGATGAGGGTTTGCATAACACGCGAGGGAAGTCCTACAAAGCAAAACTGATACCACAATTGACAAAGAAGACTTTTAAGTTCAGGCTGTTGACAGATTGGCAGTAGACTTTTTATGTTTACCTAGAAAAATAGACAATTTCATGTTCACTGGTAGAGTTCTATTATATAGCACTGTTAATGTGTATAAGTTATTATATGCTAAGTACCTTAAAAGAATTTACTTGAATTGGATATTATATTATTCACTAGATTATATTGAGGTAGGACTATCATCCTTTTCATTGTAGATATGGAAACTGAGGCACAGAGAATAAATCTAGTCTTGGCTACTCAGGAGAGCCAGTATTCTGCTCCCGAGCCTGAACCATCTGGCTTGGGACTGACATGTGAGCATATACATATCTACACGTTTCTGTAATTATGTGTGTGTAACTGTAGCTAGAGAGAAATAGAAGGTTGTATAGAAAAGCAGTTTTTAAAAGAGAGGTATTTGATATGGTTACTACTTTGTCTTTCTCTTGATATTTCTAAGGGACCAGCTACCTCTGGTTTTTAGACGTATATGACATGTAGACCACTTGGCATCCTGCTGACCCTTTTCTCTAGGGATCTTGAAGGTCAAAACTACTTTCCTAAGATACCGTTTTTACTGTGTTGACATCTGTGCTGCTCCAGGGAAACACAACAGACACAACGGGTGATGCACATGGGAACATCACAAGTTCAAGCCAGATGGGGTCCCAGCGGTGCTAGGGGGAAGTGGACACCCACTCTTACCTCTCACCAAGAAGCTACCTGCACTAGATATCCGCTGGCACAGGAAAAAGCTTTCTCCAGTGGCGTCTCCCTGGGTATCTAAACAACCCTTCAGGGCAGGCTCCATGCCCGGGAGTAGTTGACCAGCATAAAATGAACCCAGTGGTAGTTTTACAGAATTTCTATCTTACTTTGCTCTGTTTGAGCTTCGGTTGAATGTATCTTGTTTAGTTAGTTAGTTAGTTAGTTAGTTAGTTAGTTAGTTAGTTAGTAAGTTGGTTAGTTTGTTTTAGGAGCCATGGAGTTGGGTGGTTGTTGAGGTGGGGAGGAGTTGGGGAAGGTTGGGGGAGGGGAAAGCGTAATCGTGTTATGTTGTAAAAAAAAAGCTTTAACAAATTTTTTTCTTGGTTTTAATTTTAGTACATTGAATATTGATAGAAATAACAAAATCTTTTAGATCTAAAGGAATTCTGGGACCAAAAATTAGAGAGTTCTGTTTCCTTCCAGGAGTTTTAATGATATCTGGCAACTATCTACACTTTTAAAAATATGCATCTTGTTTTATATTTTTATAATTTTCATTTTGTTCTTTGATAACATTTGTATGAAATTTGTTTTTAATAAATTCATTTTAGACTGTAGGTTTTCTGTGGATTACTTTGTTACAAATTTTGACATGTTCAACTTTGTTGTCTTTGAGTATATTTAAACAATATTTCAAGCCTGTAGAAAATGAGAGGCAAAACAGATTTGTCATCATTAGAGTTATTAACATGCTTGCCTGGCTTAAGTGACCTCCCCTGGCTCCATCTCCCTTCTCAGATACAGCCACTGCCACTACCTGAGAGTGAAATTGAACGTCACTTCCATGTTGTCACGTAACCAGATAAGCGTGCACATCTTCTTAGCAATGTGTTTGCTATGCTTTCAGAATGTGTGTAAGTTGTTTGCCTTTTGCTTTATTTGGCAGTGGATATACGCCTAGGAATGTCGTTTGTAGAGAGTGTGTATGCTCAGTTCTGTTAGGTACCAGCAGATGATTTGTGCAGTGGTTATTTTACGTTCCACAGAAAGTAACAGGCAGCCCCCTTGTTCTGTTCCATCACATACTGTATGTGGATTACTTCCATTAATTTAGTGGGAGTGCAGCCAGCTAGAGACCTTGTGGTTTGTTGTTAAACAGCTGCCTGTATTACATGTATACAGTTGGGTCATTTTGCTGTGTCCTGTGAAACCACTACAGCCGAGATAAAGAGCAAAACCATTAACCACAAAAGATTTCTGTGTTTTCTTTCTTCTTGTTCCCAGGCAGCTCTTGATATGCTTTCTGTCACTTGAGGTTACTTTGAACTTTCTTAGTTTTATGTAAATGGAACCATACAGCAAGTACTTTTTTTGTCTGGCTTCTTTGACCCAGTAATAAATAATAAGCCCAGTAATAAACAATAATAAACCCAGTAATAATAGTTCTTTATATTTCTGTATATACTGTATAATTGGCTTATCCACTCTGGGGATGAACATTTGAATGCATCCTAATTTGCTTTCTCTTGCTGTGATAAACACCATGACCAGAAGCAACTTGTGGAGTGTGAAGGTCCCACACCCTATCACAGCCCAGGTGTGTGTATTTGACTACATGTCCTAATCCCAGCCCATCTCTGAGGGTTCAGGGTGTGAACTCAGACAGGAGCAGAGACCGGAGCCATGTGAACACTCCTTACAGACTTGATCGGGCTTTTACTTTATCCTAGGACCACCTGCCCGAGGATGCACTGGCCATGGTGGGCTGAGCCCCAACATCTGTTAAATGGTTGAGAAAGCATGTCACGGGCTTGTCACGGATGGGCTTGCTCACAGGACAATCTGATGAGCTTGTTTCCTTAGTTGAGCTCTCCTCCCAGGCTGGGTTATTACAGAGAAAGCTAGAATGTTTACATGTAAGACTTGTATATGATTAAATATGTACAACCCAGCACTAAGGTCTAATGGAACGCCCAGAGTTGCTCTTCAGGGTAGGGCCTATCAGTTCTAATGCCTTTGTGATGTCTCTGTAAACTCAAGGTAAAAGATAAGAATCTTTCTCTTGCTGGGGGTCATGGGGTGGGGACGGGGTTGAGCGAACAGGATTCTGAGTCAGGAGAGAGGTTAGTACTGCTACTCATGGTCTCTGTCTGGACCTGTCTCCAGATTCTAAATGTTTTATTGAAGTCTTGTAAGCAGCAAAGGAGCAAGGCAAGGATCTAGGGTGTGTATTCTGTCAGACAGCAGTGCACAGGCCCACTGCTGCTTTTTGTAGATTCAGAAGTAGGTTGGTAGTGTTCTGTTTTTGTTGACAGGCTTGGGTTCCCTGAGTCTTAGTTCACTGTATCTCCCATGATGCATCTGCTTTTAATCATATACATGCCCCATTATGCATAGGCATAATATGGTAAATGGGCTTTCTCTTTTTTTTTTTTTTTTTTTTAAGATTTATTTATTTATTTATTTAATGTGAGTACATTGCTGTCTTTAGACACTCCAGAAGGGGGCGTCAGATCCTATTACAGATGGTTGTGAGCCACCATGTGGTTGCTGGGATTTGAACTCAGGACCTCTGGAAGAGCAGTCAGTGCTCTTAACTGCTGAGCCATCTCTCCAGCCCCCGGGCTTTCTCTTAAAGTTCATTTTGCCTTATTGTGCACGCACCCAAAACCATCTGCTTTGGTTCACTACCTCTAGTTTCAGAATATTGCAGGCTTTGTTCGACCACAAAAGGAGAGTTAAGGTTTCTAGGGAGATAGAGCTTGGAGTGGCCTGATCACTTTGTTTGGAGAGGGGCTCAGATGCAGCTCCATTTTTGTGGAGTCCCAGGTCCTTTGGTGCATTGATGGGAAAGATGGTGTCTGTGGCTTAAGACCAATAGTGTCCTGGACCACTAGGCTTTCCCCATGTTTTCTTGTCTCCTAAGACCATGCCATTGATGACCTGTGATTTCTGCTCCCTTTCCTGAGGACTCTTCTCTACTTCAGATTCCAACACCCACGTCCTTGTCCACGCCCCATGGTAGAACTGACTGTGCCAGGTTTTCAGTGTTGTTCTCTGAGCCTGACCGTTTGCCAGATGCTCGGTATGCAGCCAACACACTTGATTAACTCAGCTGCGAGCGATCATGCTTACCTGTTTCCATCTCTGTGGAGCTGGCTAAAGGACTAAAGGCCAAAGCATTCAGGTGAAACCTGAGCTGGCTTGTAAGGCGAGCATCAGGGTTTGAAGTTCAGACTGTTGGGTACCAGAATAAAACAAATGCATATCTTTCCCTGTGGTTGTAAACTAGCAGTCGGCCTGAGTGGGCACCCATGGAGTAGGGTCGAGGGGGAATGAGATCAAATGTAATATTAGTGGGTCACAACCCCTCAAGCAACCTGTCCACAAGGTTCGCATGTCAGATATCCTGCATATCAGATATTTACATTACCATTCATAACAGTAGCAAAAATACGTTTGTGAAGTAGCAATGAAATTAATTTTATAGTTGGGGGTCACCACGACATGAGAAACTGAATTAAAGGGTTAGAGCATCATGAAGTTGAGAACTACTCAAAATCCTTGGTGAATTAGGTGTTATTCACAAGTGTGGCCTCTGTGCTCCCTAGAACTCGTTCTCCAGTGGTTTGAGTTTTCAGGCTTGATTGGGTATGGCTCAGCTGCACACTGTTAAAGCCTCCAGCTCTGGAGTAACTACTCCAGAACTGTCTTGAAAATCCAGACCAGTGAGCTCAGCAGCCTCATGGAGGTGGCATCATCCCTTTGGTGCTAAATTTGTTGCGTGTTCGTTGTCCTGTGGTCCCCCTCTCTACAGGCAGTGCCCAGGCGCTGCCAGCACACAGCTAGGAGGAGGCAGGACAAAGTCCAGAATGGAGAGTCTACACAGCCTGAGTTTCTCACTGGGGTAGCGGACGCTGGACCAGAAGGGGAAACAGTAGGGTCTGGGGCAAATGCTGTGGTTACCGGTCTCCTCTCTGGGTACCCAGGTGCAGTCAGTATACCTCCGGGAGAAGGAGTCAGGAACCCTCGGGACATTTGGGTGCCAGGCAGAGAGGGTGAGGGTGAGGCAGAGCCCAGGACAGAGCAGGATCTAGTCTAATTGGGAGTGAGGACCGAGTACTGGATGGGCTTGAGGAGAGAAAGCCCTCTTCGAGGAGTTTTAGGCTCAGCTCTTTTAGGCTATCTTTGCTTGTTCATATTGCTTTAGTTGGTAGTGGGTGTAAATGCATACTTTTTATTTGGGATGAACCAGGGATTATAGACCTCTTATGGGGAAGGAATACCCAGGAAGGGAAGGTCACTGGCTGAATGAAGGCTTAGGGTGCTGAAATGCCTTATTAGCATGGGGGAGCATTCCAGGTGTTAAGCTTTGTGACTGGGAGCCCTGCGGTCCCTCTTGTTTGGTTGTTGTGGTTCTGTGTTCCAGAGCAGGTACAGAGAGATAGATGGGAAGTGGCTCAACTCCTGGCAAATCTCTAAGATTCCCAGGGTCTAAGCTCACTCAACCTTACCGCTTCTTATGCCTGTCTGGCGGCTCAGTCCCACGTGCCTTATACGTGTTAGCTCTAAATATGCCTTCCATTGTTGGCTGGAAGGTAGGGCTGTGCCTTCTAATGCTTTCTCCAAAGCTGCAGCACTGAGCTGTGCCAGCGAATGTGTAGGAGGGATGTGGCCTGGGAGCACCTTCTCTGGTGTTTTCCACCTACTTACTCCTGGGGGACAGCTGTCAGTAATGTGTGGGGTGCATACAGTGGTGCTCACCAGGGTCGAGTGTCAGCTCCCAGCCTCAGGAAGACACTCCAGGGGGTTGGTGGGATCCTGGTGCTAAACTTCCTCACCTAACCTGCCAGCCCAGAGGTAGGAGAGAGTCCTGCTTCTTGGCATAGCAGACAGAATAATGGCCCCAGAAATGTGCATCTTCTAATCTCTGCACCCATGAAGTGTCAAGGAGGGGGTAAGTTGTAGGCGGGATTAAGATGACTGATTTATTATTCTGGATTCTCTGGGGGTGAGCAATGAAATCACAAGAATGCTTTAAATGTATGAAGCAGGGGATGGGGACTCAAAGACAGTTTAAAAAGTGACAGCAGAATGTTTCAGTGTGAGGGCTTTGAAGAAAGAAGGGCCACTAGTGATGCAGCAGCCATCCTGTGTCCATGAAGGACAGGGCCAAAGTCTGTAGGAAGAATAAGCCTTGCAGCTATTGTCCCGTCTTCCAGACATTAGGTATGCAAACAAAAGATTCAAAAATCAAACAAAATTCCATTGCTTTTGTTTAAACCACCACAGTGATTTTCAGCTCCATTCAGTCCTGTGTGCACACTAAGAAGGCCTTCCAATCCATCTCGCACTCCACACAGCCTTCCATCCCGTGTTATTTTTTGTCTGCCAGTCACTTTCCTAATTCTGTGAGCACCTTGGGGTCAAGGACACTCATTTTGGTGACCCCCAAAGTCCACGACTGTGCTGGGACATAAGGGCACGCTAGCAGCCCAGTAGTACGGTGATGTGGGGGAGTGAGGAGATGAGCAGCCAGGTCAGCAGGGAGACTGGAGCAGCTGAGAATACAGGGAGGCAGCCTCTGGTGGGAGAAGTGGTGGATGAGGCAGGTAGAGGAGGAGAGAAGCTGGAGAAAGCTGGCAGATCCTGAAAATGAGGAGGTTTGGGCATCCACTAATTGATGCCTGGGGCGGGCTCTTCAGCCTTGTGAGTTCCTCTGTCTGCTCTGTAGAGTGAACAGCAGGGGAGTGCAGGGTGTAGAGAAGGCTCATCACGTGCCTGCCTGAGACACAGCAAGTGGCGAGTGTGTGGTAATAGTTTTCCTCTCTCTCTCTCTCTCTCTCTCTCTCTCTCTCTCTCTCTCTCTCTCTCACGCGCGCGCACACACACACACACACACACACACACACACACACACACACACACACACACACACACCTACTTAGGGCAGGAAGTGTGGAGGTTGTGGAGAAGAGGGTGAAAATTCCCAGAGGGCGAGTCCCGTTGGATGGAATGGGCCAGAGTCATTTAAGGATATTCAACATCCCTCTCCATACCTGCAAAGAAAGAATTTATTTAAAGTGAGGCTGGAAGTCTTTTAACATGCTTAAGAGAAACAGGATTAGAGGCAGCCTGCCTTTAGTCAGGGCTTGTGCCAACTGCTTAGACTGCTTTGATTATAGTTTTCAATGTGCCCCAGGAGGCTTGGGGGTAAGAAAAGAAGACTCAGCTTCATTCATTTTTAATATGAAGAATTGCACACTATTCTGGGGCACAGTAGAAGTCTCAAGAGGATTGTGCCTCGTACATTTCTACAATTAATGAAGCCCAACAGCTGGATAGCAAGAGTTGTGATGGAGGGCCATTAGCCACAAGATATGACGCAGTAGAGGGGAGGCCACTCTTGAGTACTGACACCAGAGTCCATTTACAGGGGCACTGGGGGCAGTGACAAAACTCCCCTTTACTGAGATCCTTAGAGGGTCAAGTGTTTGCCTCAGTCTTGATTTCCCTTTTGTGGGGTGGACAGATTATGGCGCTCATTTCTAAGGATGAGCAAACTAAGGATTGATACTAACATATACCAGCCAGGAGGAGATACAAGCAGGATTCTGTGCCCATGGCTCCAGTAGCCACTTCCTGCACAGGTGTTCATCTGGGCAGTGTGTGTTTCTGCATTACAGAAGGGTTTTCTTAGCTTATACTCAGTCTAGAAGTTTCCTGGTCATCAGAAGGAGCAGATCCTCATGGCTCTCCTGAGCTGAAGGGGAGAGAGCCAGGGAGAGAACAGGAAAACCTGCTGCAGGTGAGGGGAAAATATTTGGTGCCCACATTTTACTCTGGGTGTTGCTGAGGATGTGTCCAGGTAAGACAAGTCAGCAAACAGTTTTCACTAACATTCTACACTAGTGAGAGTGGGTTTCAGCATTTAGTTGAAAGCGTGAATGGATGGCTTCTAGGAAGGGACACTGGCCATTTTCCTGCCTTCTTGAAATGGAAACATTGGTTCTTCCTGGATCTCCAGCTTGCTGCTTCACCCCACAGGACCCAGACTTTATCAGCCAATTCATACAGACATGTGCATATGTAATAGAATGTATAATATGTCCTGCAGAATACTGTATACACACCGGCAGCTACGGGAAAGCAGGCAAGCACTATGTTCTTCAAACTGCAGATGGAGGCCATATTAATGAAACATGGATTTGAAGCACAAATTGTGTACCCTTGCACTGTGGACCCAATGATTCAAGTAAAGGACAAGTCAGAGTGGCCAGGCTTTGGTGGACAGAGGAGTGTACACTCCTGTGCATTGAGTGTAAGGTCGCCAGAGCCAGACTTCCATCAGGGCCTGCAATGCACCATTGGTCACACTGGTGACTTGTGTCCAGTTTGGGTGCTTTCTTCTCTCAGCTCAGGGGTGAGGAAGGAAAAGGGGAGATGCATTGTACAGGACAGAAGCTGCATGATGGCAAAGGTAAAGGGTGACATCAAAGCTAGTCTCAGTTCCTAGCAAGGAGAATCAACCCCATTACAAAGCATGTAGCTGTAACTTTAAATTTTTAAACCCTGTTTTTAATAATGGTTCTTAAATGTCTTAACTTCCCTTCTAGCCCAGCACCCACCAGAGGTAGTGGAAAAGAAAGGTTATTAGGATACTGGGGAAGTGGACCGGCTCAGAAATTGTTCTTTGGACCAAATCCTACCTGCATTGTCAGGAAATCAGCAGTTCAGTTCACAGGTCACCAGCGGCACCTCGATCCACTTGAAAACACTTCACAGATACATCAGCAGTCCAGTTCAGTAGTGTTGGGATAGCAGTAGCAGTGGCACGACCTAGCAGAGAAAGCCAGGCCTCAGCTGAATCGGCATGAGTTAGCAGGAGGGACGAGGACCACCAGGGATGCCAGGAGAAGTTCTTTACCATGCCTTGCTCAACGAAGCAGAGATCAGCGAAGACCAAGAAGCATTGTAAAGCTAGTTCTACAAGCTAGCCCCTCTCACAGACTTGAGTCCTATTTATACTCCCTCTAAACATCACATGTGCTACGTGGGTCTTGCCTTAGCACGTGAGTCTGTCTTAGCAAAACTTGAGGTTTTATCAGCTGATATCTCTGTCAATCAGCCCAAGTCTTTGGAAGAGGCAAGAAGCCATCAGCACACCACCAGAAGGTTTTTGTGTGTTTCTCTCTGTGGAGTCACCACAAATGGAGCTCAACTATGCAGTGTAAGGTGGACAGTGCATGCGTGTCATTAGCAGAGAGTCCTCCATCATGCTTCCTCTCACACGCTTGCTTTAGCCAAACATCCTTTCACCCGTGTCTGCCTCATCGAAAAGCTCCTTCACGGGTGTCTGCCTTAACAAAACATCCTTTAGTCTGTGTCTGCTTCAAGAAAACACTCCTTCACATGTTTGCCCCAGCAAAAACCATTCGACAGAACTTACTCCAAAGAACCCTTAAGTTTCCATTTCAGATAGCTTTCATTGACCAAATATTACTAGTAGTAAGCATTCATTAAATGACTTCTATGACTTGGGAGGCAGAGGCAGATGGATTTCCGAGTTCGAGGCCAGCCTAGTCTACAGAGTGAGTTTCAGGACGCCAGGGCTACACAGAGAAACCCTGTCTTGAAAAAAAACCAAAACCAACCAACCAAAACCCCAAATGACTGCTGTGTTCCGACTGTTGTGTTGGCTTCATCTCATTTTACCGTCAGCACTAACGAAGTGGGCTCCCTTTCTGTCCCACTGTACAGATGGAAAGCCACAGGCTTGAGAGAGAGTCATGATTTTCCCCAAGATCACTACTTGACCCGTCAAGGTTAGGGCAGTAGGATCTGTGTCCTCAACTCTGTTCCCTAGTAGGAATGGTATTATTGTCACCAGGTTCTGGTTCTTTTAAGTTACAGAACCCCTCATTCCTTCCCGAATGGGGTTACCCTCAGTTGATAATGTCAGTCCAAGATGACCAAGCAGATCCAAGACTCCAGATTCAGTCTGCTGTTTGCCTCCTAGGTATGAATGGCACCCTTGCCAAGCTGCACGCAGCAGCCTTACGCCTGTGGCCACTGTTCCCCATCCTAGACTTCGGTGTGGAAAGGACCTTTCTGGTGTGCTGCTAAAAGAATTAGAGTTCTCACAAAGGCAGCAGAGGCCAGGTTTTCTTCACCAAGGGGATGTGAGGTTGTAGAAGTGACTCCAGTTACTCATTGCCCTTCCTGCTTTCTCATTTTGTTACCTCAGGAGACCTCAAAGAACCAGGGCTGCTGATGCCTCCAGAGAGCAGAGATCGGCCAGTACCTGTTTCAGGGGCTGCTGGCTTGGGCAAAAGTGTTTGCCCGGGAAGAACTTTCCTGTGCTCCGTTCTCATGTCTTTTCAGTCCCAGGGCTGACTCTAGAAATTACTTTCCACCATTGCCAGGCAGTTCTCACAAGCCTGCAATTGTTCTGAAATCTCGTCCCCAGGCTCTGCGTATGTGTATGCACGTGCACACTGGTTCATGAAGCACGTGTCGCAAAAGCTTGCTTAGTGATTGGAAGGCTGATTGAAGAGTCTTCAAGTGCTCCCTCCCTTTTGTCCACTTCTGAGTCTCAGAACCAGCAGTGCTTCCAGCCTGCCCTGTGAGCCCAGCCTGAGGGTGGACAGAACTGAAGAACACCAAGGACCAACTCTGCACACCCCACCTCAGGAGCCAGGGCCACTTGGGAACCCTGAGCATAGTACATCATGCTTAAAACTATATTTTCACCATTATTTAAATGAGCATTGCTGCCCCAAACACAGTCTAGTTAAAATCCCCCCTGCTTGTGTCTGGCTCTCTGTGTTTCCTGGATGAGCAGACAAACTTTTAGGATCCAAGAGAGCATCAGGAAGAGGCATCCACCGACTTTCAACATCTCGAGTGCCAAGGCTTTCCAGAAATGCACCACCAGAAGCCAGGCCAAAGAGGCAAGAATGATGGAAAGCAAGGGAATGACGAGAAGGGAGGGGCATTAGTGGTTCTGGTGGCCAGGTTTTCTGTCTGGCTGGAAAGAGTTGCTTCCCAGCAAGTTCAGAAGCCACCGACAGGCCTCCAAGGACTCACTGTAGCCGCCCTTGCATCTGAGTGGGCTTCTCTCACAATGCTTGTACAAGTATTAAGCCACTCGGTCTGCTGCTAGTTCCAGTCATCTCTATGATGTGCAATCTCAACCCCATTTTGTGTGGATGGAGACAGACTCACATCCTTACAGAAGCTCCAGGCTTCGGATACCAGATGGGCTTTCAAACCCCAGCAGAGTGATTTCCCCTCTCCCATTTTGACTGGTAGGTTGTAGCTAGCATGTCCAACTTGTGAGTTATAGGCTAAATGCAGTTGAAGACATATGAAATTAGCCCAAGACAAAAAATAAACATTTAAAACATGGGGGGGGGGGTGCTGGGGAGATAACTCAGTAAAGTCTCTGCCATGCAGGCATGAGGACCTGAGTTTGAATCCCAAGCACTCTTGTAAACAGTTCTAGGCAACTTAGTTCATTCCTGTAACTCTAGTGCTGGGGAATGAGGAGGGGCTAATAGAAATGTGAAGCCTTGAAACACATTGGCTACCTAGCTGTCTTAGTTATTTTTCTGTTATTATGATAATGACCACATGACATGGTCAATATTAGGCTGCCTTGAAGTCTCTTCTTCTGCCAATGACATTAATCCAAAACTTCTAAATTTAGCCTCAGGCAGGTTCTTAGGACAAGGGCAAAAAGCAGCTAGTTCTTTGCCAAAATATCACAAGAATGGTCTCAATTGTAAGTGTTAATATTGTTCCCTCTGAGTCCCCCCGAGCTGGTATCTCTAGTCCATATGGCTTTTATGCATATAAAATACACACACACACACAAAGGTGGAGACTAATTAAGAAGGTACAGATATCTGATGTCCACCTCTGGCTCCCACATACACCTGCACACACTAAAAGTAGCCAGTACACACATCACACAATGAATACATGTAAACAAACATGTATTTTTGCTTGCAATTTAAAGTAAAAATTTGTGTGTGTGTGTCTGAGTGTATGTGTATATACCATAGTCCTTGGAGGCCATAAGAGAGCACAGATTCCTCGGAATTGGAGCGGCCATTTGTTGTGGGTGGTAGAAACCAAACTGGGGTCCTCTGCAAAGCAGAAAGTCCCCTTAATGACTGAACTGTCTCCAGCCCCATACCTGTGCTTTTCTCCCCTTATAATCTGATCACACAGTTCTCAGGTATAAAGTTCTAGATGATAATGTCGGGTCTTAAGAGAAGCCTGAGTCTAAAGCAGTGCCAGAAAGAGATGAGTGACCGGGAGAGTGTATGCTGTTCCCCAGAGCTGTCCAGGTGCACGAGGTTATCTGCAAACGCACACTGAGGGACCCCCATACCATAGAAGCAAAAGGAAGTCTTCCCACCACCACCACCACCACCATCGCCATCCATCACGGGGTCCTTTAACTTCCAGCTCCTCTCACACATTCACGAGTTCCGTCACTAGGGGGAGGTAACAGACAATACATATAAGCAAACTTGAAAGACTGTATTTCTCTTGAAACGATGCTTGAGAATTTAACATAGGTAAGCAGAGGCTTGTTCTCAGGGCTGGCTGTCCTCTTCATTAAGGTTTGAGGTCCTCTCTCTCTCTCTCTCTCTCTCTCTCTCTCTCTCTCTCTCTCTCTCTCTCTCTCACACACACACACACACACACCCTCTGTCACTTTTGCTCAACAAGTAGCCTTTTTCTTTATTCTCTGACTTCTTGCCCCCTTTCTCCATGGGACTCTACTTGTGGTCATTTTGGGTTTCCCTGGGGTTCCTCACTCTCTCCATCCCATTCCATTCCCATCTGAACCTGCAACATTGTTGCCATGTCCCATGTGGTGACTCACATCGGGGGGTGTCTCTGGAGGCTGGCCTGTTTGGACACTTTGTATACCACTCTGAGTATTTTTAGGCCGTTTCACCCTACTTCCTATGGTAATCCCCCCTTCTCTTTCCATTGTTCTAGAATTCCACATCTGTCTTCATTTCCATTCTGCTTGGTGGAAAGAATGCCAGGCCACTTTCCAGGCCTGTGATACTAACCAGTCAGTGGCTAGTTAGCTCTGAGTCAGGATTGATCATAGCTTCAGGGTGCTCCGTTCTCCTGCAGGTAAAGCGCTGTTCTTTTCCTAGCACTGGTTTGCTGACTCTTGCCTCTCTTGATCTTGTGGTTGGCCACAATCTGTTTTCTCCATTCTTCAAGGGTTTTCCGAGGCCAGTCCCACAGTTCTGTGAATAAGATCTCACTGTAGGGACTGCTCTGCTCCCCCGGGTGCAAGTGACCTCTCCCACCCCAGGCTCCTCGGAACTACAGTTTATCAGAACACTGTCAGCTTGATTGTGTAGACAGACACACACCAGGAGTGTGTTCCCTACCATGCTAAATGTAAGAAGCCTGAGACTCTGGTAGGCATGCTTAGGTCTACCCTGTTTTGGATTATAGATGGCCTGCTTCTTATATCCATGAAGATGGATATACCAGTTCATTTCTCTTTATAAGGTAAGAAAAAAAAAAAAAAAAAGAACACTCACCCCTTTCACAGAGTACTAATTCCACTGATAAAGGCTCAACTACCATGACCAACGCACATCCTATGGTCCACACTTCCTCTTTTGCTTTGCTTTTAATTTGTTTTGCTTTGTTATTTGACATAGATTCTTTCTGTATAGCCCTGGCTGTCCTGGAACTTGCTATGTAGATCAGGCTTGCTTCAGACTCACAGAGTTCCATTTGACTCTGCCTCCCAAGTGCTGGCATGAGAAATATGTGCCACCATGCCCAGCCCAAAGCCAACATTTCTTATCACATTGGGGAGCGGGGTAGACTTTGGGGACCACTGGCATCTAATTCACAACAGGCTGTTCTGCCCAAGGGAAGAGTGGCTTTGGTTTGGTTTTGTTTATGAAGTGGCTCAGCCTCGCCTGAGTCTCCAAGGACTGTAGAGCTCAGCTTCTTCGCAGGTGCCATTCTTACCTCAGGGCTCGCAGAGGTTGGCTTGCATGGTGGCCCCAGATTTTTATCTTGAAAACCCCTGCTTCTCTCCAAACAACCATTCTAGTTAGGTTTATTCGTCAGTTTTGCACAGTCTAGAGTCACCTAAGAGGAACGTCTCTAGTTTTAAGTCAGCTTGACACAGCTGCATCTGAAAAGATGGGACCTCAGTTGAGAAAACACCCTCCATGAGATCCAGCTGTAGGGCATTTTCTTTTTTCCTTTCAAGACAGGGTTTCTCTGTGTAGCCCTGGCTGTCCTGGAACTCACTCTGCAGACCAGGCTGGCCTGGAACTGAGAAATCCACCTGCCTCTGCCTCCCAAGTGCTGGGATTAAAGGCACGCGCCACCACTGCCCAGCTGAAGGGCATTTTCTTAATTAGTGATTGATTCAGGGAGGGCCCAGCTCAGCGTGGATGGTGCCATCCTTAGGCTGGTGGTCCTGGGTTCTATAAGAAAGAAGATTGCAAAACATGAGAGCAAGCCAGTAAGCAGCACCTCTCCATGGCCTCTGCAGCAGCTTCTGCCTCCAGGTTTCAATCCCGCTTGAGTTCCTATCTTGACGTCCTTCTGTAATCGACTCTGGTGTGAAACATGTTAAACCAAATAAACTCTTTCCTCCCCAACTCGCTTTTGGTCATAGTGTTTCATCCTAGCACTAGTAACTCAAGGACAGCCTCTCATTTGCATCTGCGTTAGAGCAAACAACACCAGAAAATGAGAGAAAGCAACAGAGCCTGGCTGTGTGCAGGACGTCTTGGGTTACTCTCTCTTCCCTTGGAAGGGAGGGGCACAGCCTTTCTGTTATAGTTGGTCTGGGTTGACTCATTTTAAACTTCCTCTGGGCTCTGAAAGCTTACTAATTTACAAAGCACAGACTTTCCGTTCTTTGTCCTTCCCAGCTTTCCACCCATTGCAGAAGTCTATCTAGCACAGGGAGGTTCCATGATTGCTGTGTGGATAGAGATGGTGCCTTGGTGCGCACTAATTTCTCTGAGTTCCCACACTCGATGTACCCAAAGGAGTCTAAGGCTCACTTCATTATTAATAGAACTAGAAAGAATGGACAGTTACACAAGACATATCTTTCCTGTGACATATAAACTCGTGCTTTGATGTCGAAGCTATTTTAGGGGAAAGACCACGTGGTCAGAGAGCTAAGTTCCAGGTTTGGATGATACTGATAGAAAACACAGATAAGTCTGAATGAACTCCAAGAGGGAGAGCCTGCATTCTCCTGTCCTTTAGTACACCCTGAGACCACAGTCTCCCAAGGGCAGTCTGGCCTCAAGCGATGGAGTCACAGGTGAGAAAGTCAGAAGATTCTGGGGAAACCCTGGATCCATCTTAGGGCAAAGACATTACTCCTGAGGTCCTGTTTCCTGGAAAGGCAGAGTGAGCTGAGAGAGACCTGTGGTGAGAGTGGGAAGGTGGGGGTACATTGGCATTTGTTCCCATTTGACAAGGCTGAGTTAACTAGCAGCTGGGTGAGGTTTAGACCTCAAGGAGTGAAACATAAACAGCACAGCTTGGCAGTCTGAGCCAGAGGCTGTCTTAGTTAGGGTCTCATTGCTGTGAAGAGACACCATGACCATGGCAACTCTTTTTTTTTTTTTGAGACAGGGGTTCACTGTGTAGCCCTGGCTGTCCTGGAACTCACTCTGTAGACCAGGCTGGTCTCGAACTCAGAAATCCACCTGCCTCCGCCTCCTGAGTGCTGGGATTAAAGGCATGCGCCACCACTGCCCGGCTCCATGGCAACTCTTACAAAGGAAAATATTTAACAGGGTCTGGATTACAGTTTCAGAGGTTTAGTCCATTGTCATCATGGTGAGGAGTGTGGTGGCATGCAGGCAGACATGGTGCTGGAAAGGGAGCTGAGGATGCTATGTCATGATCTGCAGGCAGCGGCAGGAGACTGAGATTAACTGGCCAGACTCAGACCCTAAAGCCCATCCCCACAGTGACACTCTCCTCCAACAAGGCCACACCTCCTAATAGTGCCCCTCTCTATGGCCAAGCATTCAAACACATGAGTCTATGGGGACCATTCCTATTCAAACCACCACAGGCTGTGAATATGGAACCCTAGAATAGCCCCTGCATTTTGTTGGGTGTGTGTCTGGGCGCTTAACCAATGAGCAGGCATCATTACTGTGTTGGCCCTGGGAGACAACATCTGGATGTACTTGGCTCTCTTTACCTTGGATTGTTTGTTTTGTCAGGATTATGAGACTCAGCCTTTACTTTCGCCCTGTTCTCCCAGGATTTCTGTTAGGGGCAAGGACGAAGGGTGGTTTTCAGTGTATCTTTTTCCATCTTTCCTTGACTCATGGTCTCATCTCTGTACCCAATAGTCTGAGCTGACCCATGATCATCTGATGGCAAAGACCATGGTTTCTGCTCCAGGTTCCTGCCAAGAGTTCCTGGTCTCGTGTCCCTCAGTCATGGACTATTGCTTGGAATTGGAAGATGAAGTAAATCCCTTCGTCCCCTAAGCTGGTGTTTATCACAGCAACAGGAAAGCAACCATCACTCACTTAGAGAGGCACATGTATGGGAGCTTCTGCTTCCTACTCTTCAGATATTGTCCATCCCAGTGATGAGTTAGAAGATGAAGACAGCTATGTGGACAAAAGCTATCTGGGACAGAGGGGAAATGGTTTCCCTTTTCCCAAGTATCCTGTCATTTACCAGATACATCTCAGGATCCTGTCATGCATCTGGTACATCTCAGGTACCCTCATTCTCTTGCCCTCATCAGTCTGCACGATTCAAGCCTTGCACTATCTCGGCCGTGAAGATCGATTCTGGCAAGGCTCTGCTGTGATGCTCTGACTCTCCAGGTCTTTGCCCCCACTGTCTTCTAGACATGAATGAGCGTCACGCCACAGGGAGTGGGATCCTGGCTTCTATAGGGTAGTGGGACATTTGATGCAACTCAGAAACTGACCAACAAGCCTGAAGATGGGTAAAGGAACTCTCTCAACTCTTCTCTTTGATGAACAGAATAATATATGTTTTCCTTCTCCACAGTCTGGCCAGGGATAACCTGTGTCACTAAGCCCATGTACTCACCGAGAACATAGCTGCATCTGTCTCTTTGAGACTTTTGGGGCAATAGACAGCACAATGAGGCATCAAGACCTACTCATCCCCTATCTTTCCTAACCACCTCTCTTCTTCCCTTTCTTTCACCAGCATGTTCTCATGCTCCTAAGCATCGGCTCCCCGAGGAATCCAGAGTAAGGGTCACTGGCATTGACTTTAGTATCCAGAGTGAAGTTATATCTGAATTCTTACTCAAGACTTCCTATACCTTTCAGCTTTAAGAGAAGGTGACTCGCTCCTCGATCAGGCTAAGAAGCAGGGCCCCGCAGCTCTGCACGGGGCTTTATTATCAGCATCTTCACAGCAAGTTTGTGTGGGATGGAGGACCCAGCAGCAGAAAACCATAGGACACTGGCTGCTAGCTCACATTCATTGCTTACCCAGTGCTGGCTTGGCAGCCTCACTTTTTCTCCTTCATTTGCACACAGGAAGGCGTGTCCTCAGGCTTCACAAGGCATTGTGTCAACAAGATCCAAATCCCTTTGGGCGAGCTTTGTGTTTTTCCATCCTAATATGCTAAATGGTGACTCAGTCCCCCAGGATCTCAAATCCCTGCTGTGAATTGGTGTACTAGACAGTTATGGCCATAACTTTCCGTTCTAATCACTCTGAACGCGTTCCTTCGCTCTGATGTGACTGCCAAGTTCCTGCAAGATCCAAAGATGAGTTCCAGGCAGCTGAGTATTTTTGTCAACAGGCAGAAATGAAAATTGGAACTTCGAGCCTACCTACCGGGTTAAGGGACTGCCAAGAATGAGACATCTAATGACATTGCCCCTCCCTTAGTCAGTTGGCCATCTACTGGCTCCTGGCTATGGAGAAGTCTCATAGTAAAAAACCATGGGGTTACTAGAGGCATATATTTTGGATCCCTTTCAATTGGCTTGTGAACAACAATGATATAACCTAAGATTTTTATGAGCTCATGAATCTTGAAAACCCAGTGCATGCTTTTGGAGTTTAGAAAATGTCCTTAAGTTCTTCTGCAGATGTTATAGTGAAGACATGAAGAGGAGCCCTCTGTAACAGAGGTCTGCAGTCTGCATTCTAGGACTTTGCAATTGTCTGAAAGAAGTGGCTTTATCTGGGGAAGAAGTCCAGACTTTAGTCCCTTAGGCTTGGTTGGAACAGGTCTTCGATGATCAGAGAAAGATGGAAAAGGTCTTTGATCAGAGCAAGTGACCCACAGTACACAATTCACCTGGAAAAAAAAAAAAACCCAAAAAAACCTCAAGCAGTCATCTTGGAGATCAGAGGAGTTCTGTGGGAACCAGGCCCTCTGAACAGAGCTTGGAGCATCTCCTGAAGCAATTACCTCTGCAAGGAGCCCTAGTCTGAGAGGAACTTACTAGAACAGCAGGAGGTAGACGGGGCGAAGTCCCAGAATGTCTGAGATTTAAACCTCAGTTTCTGCGTGGAAGAGCTTCCCAGAAGCAGGCTGAGTTCTAAGGCCCCACTGCCCAAGCTCTGGGTCTCTTTCTCCACCCACTGCCAACTCTAACACCAATTTCTCTCTCTGGATTGTTTGGCTACCTACCCTTGTCTGGTCTCTAAAGGAGATACAGGATAGATTTGGGAGCCTCGTGGACAGAATGGTCTCCACGCAGGGGCTTCTAGAATCAAAAGGATCCTGGGTTCTGGAGTCTAGATTCTTTTGGAAGGAGACTCCCCTTCTTCCATCTTGAGTACCACTTCTTTGCATAATGGATGAACATAAGAAAGCCACATCTTTATTTCTAGGGACAACCAAGGTTAAAGCACATTGATGCAATGGAATCGAAGACTTTTTATTAAAGGGTTCTTTGGGGACCACAGACTTGTAAACAGAGACATGTCTTCAACATTTTCTTGGTCATATCTTTGGTGCCAGGGTGTCTGCCTGCTGTTTTGTTGGGAGCTGCGTCCAGAATTAACTGCAGATTACTCAGCCGGGTCTGTTTCTCTGTCTTGGTAGACAGCAGGACTATGGGTTGATGGTCCCCACAGGCCTTCTAAATGCAGACACAGCATCTCCTTAGCCCCTGTTTCCAGCTTTGCTCCACTCTGTATGCACTTTTAATAGCTGGACCAGGGCATCCCTTCCGAGGAGGCTGGATAAGTCCCAGAAAGCAAGGAACAAGACAGCATTTTTTATTGTCTCCCAATTTTTATGGTTTTCTAGCTTGTATGTTCTCTTTTCTCCCTGACTTCTTTTCAGTATTTCTTTTCTTTTTCAGGTAGGTTAATGAATAAAGGTTCTGTTAGGCTGTCAAGGCTCCCAGGAGAGCTGGGATGCTGGCAGCATACTAAGGGTCAGCGCTGAGAAGGAAAATTCCTTTGCAAAGGACGCTCAAGACATTTCTATCCACGAGCTGCTTCTTTGTCCTAGAGCACACTAAACATAAGTAGATTCCTCCAACTCTTGGGCACCTCCTGGAACAGTGGTTGTTAAACAAGTCAAGAATCTGACCTTAGGCTGGTCGGTGGTGGTGCACATCTTTGATCCCAGCACTCTGGAGGCAGAGGGAGGAGGGTCTCTGAGTTCAAGGACGGATAGCCTGGTCTACAGAGCCAGTTCCAGGATAGCCAGGGCTACACAGACACCCCATCTCAAAAAGCAAACAAACAAACAAATAGAATAAGAATCTGACCTCCTCAGGCAGAAGGCCACAGCCCCATGTTCAACAGAGAAATCAGAGTGATGGGGGTGGTGCAGGTCCTCCATCCTTTTGACTTTTTCTCGAAACCCTTCTTCTCTTGGCAGCACTCTACAGGCCCTGCCACAGCACCTGCCATCTGGAGGACAGAGAAAAGCTATGACAATAGCTGGCAATGTGGAAGCCAATGTCCAGATCACGATGCTGTTAAAAACTAGGTAGAGATCTCTGGTTTAGCCAAAGCATTTGGGGATGTCACCAACACCATTTGGTACTCAGAGCTAGTTGCGTCCTAGAAGAGAGTGACAAGTTAAGTTCTATAATGGGCATGTAGAAATGTGTACAATGGATCATAGGATCAGAGGTGAGGAGAATACAATATCTGTCCCAACACAGGGAATAACTGGGACCAGTGGGATTCAGGGACCCAGGAACCCTGCCAGACCAGTGGCACGGGTTCCTTCCTGTCTGGGCTGGTGCCCTGAGCAGACCTTAGGCGCAAACTCCTCAGTCCCATAACACCCAGAGGAAGCTCCACTCCCAGGCGCTCTAACAAGCCCAGGATCACAGGATCATAGGGTCCCGAGAGCTTGGTCACACCAGGATCTCAGGGTCACAGAGGCAACTTGGCTCCCAGGAGCTCTGATACATCCAGCATCTCAGGATCCCAGGATCCCAGAGACAGCTGGTCTCTGAGGAGTTCTGACACAACCAGGGTCACAGGAAGGACAGGCTCCAGTCAGATAAAGGGAGGGCAGGTAGCACTAGAGATAACCAGATGGCTGGAGGTAAGTGAAAGAACATAAGCAACAGAAACCAAGGTTACCTGGCATCATCAGAACCCAATTCTCCCACCATAGCAAGTCCTGGATACACCATCACACAAGAAAAGCAAGATTCGGATCTAAAATCACTTCTCATGATGATGATAGAGGACTTTAAAAAGGACATAAATAATTCCCTCAAAGAAATACAGGAGAACACAGGTAAACAGCTAGAAACTACACCCTAGAAAAAGCAAGAAAATAATCTTTCAACAATCCCAAAAGAAGATAGCCACACAAACATAATACCACCTCTAACAACAAAAATAATAGGAAGTAACAATCACTTTTCCTTAAAGCGGAAACACAAAAATCCCTTAAAGAATTACAGGAAAACACAACCAAACAGGTGAAGGAATTGAACAAAACCATCCAGGATCTAAAAATGGAAACAGAAACAATAAAGAAATCACAAAGGGAGACAACCCTGGGGTTAGCAAACCTAGGAAAGAAATCAGGAGTCAAGATGCAAGCATCACCAACAGAACACAAGAGATAGAAGAGAGAATCTCAGGTGCAGGACATACCATAGAAAACATTGACACAACAGTCAAAGAAAATGCAAAATGCAAAAAGCTCCTAACCCAAAACATCCAGGAAATCCAGGACACAATGAGAAGCCCAAACCTAAGAATAATAGGTATAGAAGAGAGTGAAGATTCCCAACTTAAAGGGCCAGTAAATATCTTCAACAAAATTATAGAAGAAACTTCCCTAACTTAAAGAAAGAGATGCCCATGAACATACAGGAAGCCTACAGAACTCCAAATAGACTGGACCAGAAAAGAAATTCCCCCTGTCACGTAATAATCAAAACATCAAGTGCACTAAACAAAGAAAGAATATTAAAAGCAGTAAGGGAAAAAGGTCAAGTAACATACAAAGGCAGACCTATCAGAATTACATCAGACTTCTCACCAGAGACTATGAAAGCTAGAAGATCCTGGGCAGATGTCATACAGACCCTAAGAGAACACAAGTGCCAGCCCAGGCTACTATACCCAGCAAAACTCTTAGTTACCATAGATGGAGAAACCAAGATATTCCATGAGAAAACCAAATTTACACAATATCTTTCCACAAATCCAGCCCTACAAAGGATAATAGATGGAAAACACCAACATAAGGAGGGAAACTACACCCTAGAAAAAGCAAGAAAGTAATCTTTCAACAAATTCAAAAGAAGATAGCCACACAAACATAATACCACCTCTACCAACAAAAATAACAGGAAGTAACAATCACTTTTCCTTAGTATCTCTTAACATCAATGGACTCAGTTCCCCAATAAAAAGCCATAGACTAACAGACTGGATATGACCCAGCATTTTGCTTCATATAGGAAATGCACCTCAGTGACAAAGACAGGACCTCAGAGTAAAAGGCTGGAAAACAATTTTCCAAGCAAATGGTCCCCAGAAAGAAGCTGGAGTAGCCATTCTAATATCGAATAAAATCAACTTTCAACCAAAAGTTATCAAAAACGATAAGGAAGGACACTTCATACTGGTCAAATAGAAATATTTAAGAGGTAACTTCAGCAAGTGTTATAGGTATCTAATGAATCTCAGTGTAATGGCCTTGAGAAACGCAAAGGAATGTTGCTATTTGCTCAGAGTGAAGCTAACATAACTTCAAGGGAGAACATTAGAGGTATTTGAATTTTATGTTCACATTAGGGAGGTGAGTCCTGTATATTTTAGAAGACTAGTATTTATTTTCTCTGAATTTAGTCAGGAGTTGTCAACTTATTTCTAGTTGAGTATGACAGTAGTAAGGTTTTCAAAGCCTACTGAAAACAAGTAACATTAAACGTGTGATTTATGAGATTAGGATATGTGTGATATTTTGACTGAAGTCAACTTTCCTTTGTCATTTCAAAGGAGAAAAAAATGAATGGCCTATAAAACTAAGAGTTGATCTGTCAGAAACAATTTCTAATTGCATAAAGTTTTTACAAAGTGATTTAATTTATTTTAATCATATTTATAATGTGAAAGTATAAGATGATGATAATATTGGCTTCTAAAGTTTTTGCCAAAAAATAGCATTTTAATTATTATAGAAATGTCTACAAGTAATTTCATAATCTATCATTTCTGTATTTAATTTTGACATGTTTCTCACAATTCACCATTGTATGTAATACTGTGATAGATATCCCACAGTACATACATATTTTTGTTAACATTCCTAGAAATAAGTTTACTAGCTAAAATTTTATGCACAATTTATACTTTGGTACTTGTTGGTAAACTGTTCATTAGAAGTACTGTATTGATTTGTACTGTTATATGGAACATTTCTCTAAAATTCTCTAACAATTAAATTTTTATTATTTAAAAAAAAAGAAAGAAAGAAATGTGTACAGTGGTGAGAATGGCACCCACCGCCACCACAGCCTCTGTGTAGGGCTCAGCAAACCACAGAATCACAAAACCAACTTCTTAGAAACTACAAGTCTGCTGGGGCTCAAACAGAAATGTTTCTTCCATTGCTACAGAACCAAAGATCTGTAACAGTCAAAAGTCATAGGATCTCCATGGTGTCTCCTTGTTCCTCTGCTACAGGGAATGCCTCGAAGGGCATTGATAGCAAAGTGGTAACTTTTGTGATTTATCTAGCTGTTTTAGGGCTTATGATTTTAGATATGCCCCCAGGAGTTCTCCATATCCCTGAGGTTTCAATTCACAGTTCCAGGTGTCCATATACCACTCACCAAGCACGCCAGTTGCTGCTTTCTTTATAAGCATAGCTAAGGAGATGAAGGCACCAGGTATGTCACATGAAATTGTTGACTGACAGGGCTGTGTGGGATTCTAACAACCATGGTTTACAGTTTGTCTCTTAGATGCTAATGTACAAGAAGCTTCCACTCTAGTGTGTCCTGGTGAGAAGGGGCTGGCCTCGAACTCAGAAATCCGCCTGCCTCTGCCTCCCAAGTGCTGGGATTAAAGGCGTGCGCCACCACTGCCCGGCCTAACACTCTAATCCAAACCATTCCTTGATCCAGAAGAAGACACCGTTGCAATGAGTTTCCAGATGTGGAATTTGTCCAGTGTATCTTGTGTTAAAGGGCTGACATGGCTGAGATAAGGAAGCCCAGGATGTTAACTGCCACTTTCAACAGGTCATAGTTTGCCATTCGCCCATTCAGGGAACATCAGATCACATCCTATGGCTTAGAATCTGCCCTGTGTTTCTGCTCTATCATTGCTTGCTCAAGCACATATCCCTGGGTTAGGTGTGTATTGCTAGAGAGACTCTGAGTGTGATCATGGGATGGATGGGAGTCTGTAGGGCACGTGGGACCGTGTCAGCAGACAGGCATAAGAACTGGCAAGGTTGAGTGAGCTCAGATCCCGGGAATCTCAGAGATCTGGGAGGGAAGGAGTAGAGCCGCTCCCTACCTGCCACTGTACTGTTCTGGAACAAGTAACCACGACAGCCCACTGAGAGGACCATGGGCAGTCAGCCACATAAAGTAACAGCTGGAGTTCTTCTCCATGCTAATGAGGTATCTAGATGCCTTGAGCCTTCAGCCAATGAGCTTCCTTCCCTGGGTATTCCTGCAAAAGGTTTGTAATCCCCGGTTCACCCCAATAAACTGTATACATTTACATCCACCATCAAATAAACCAGTAGGAACAAGCAAGGATCGTCTGAAGGAACATACACTCCCAATACAATCTTTTAAAACTATGGACCAACTGCATTTACCCACGTGCCTTTTTCCGTTCACTAAGATTAATTAAAAAATACTCACTGTATGTGAGAATTGTAATGAGGAGGCCGAGAATGTGAGCTTCAATATAAAATAGTCTGACTTCAGTTCTGATTCTGCTGACACAGGGAGAGCACCAGAGCTGACTGTTGTGCCAAGAAGCGTTCATGAACCCCAAAAGACCACCAAGAAGCTGTTTCCGCTATAGTCACATTAGGGTCTCTTTATTATAAACTCGAGTTTGGCTTTACTCACCTGGGTCGGTTTTGTGAGGCAGTCCTAAACTCTCAATGGGACAAGGTTTCATAGGAAATGGGAGCAAGTGAGGGGGTGTCCAACCTGGCGAGCATCTAACTGAATATCTGTTGTAAGCTGACAGGTGGGTGCTCTGAAGTAAGACCATATGCATTCATGAAGGGTCTGAAAGTACATCTGAAACAGTCAGACTAATCTTTGATTGACTGTTGCTAGGAAGTAGCGAGGGAGTAACTCTGGCCAAGGACAAGCTGTGGGGTCCTTCCTGGTACTTAGGTGCAGCTTCGGTTCAGCTGTGGGCCAAGTTCTCAGTCTTTTTTTTTTTTTTAAAGATGGAGGCTGGTTCCAAGATGGACTAGGTTTGGCCTCTCAATGACCATTCAGACACAGTTGTATAACCAACTGAAAGTCTTTATTCCAGTCAGGTGGGGCTACACCGAAGTGTTCAGGGACCCAGGTGTTGCCTCTACTGTCCAGAACATAGGGGTTTAAAAGACAGAAACAGCATCCTGATATCTTAGCAGCCGCATGGGGGTTCACAAAAGTAAGTATGTTGAAGCAAGAAGTTTTAACAGAAGCTTAGATAGCAATTAGCAGGGTGGGGAGCTTTCCACAAGATAGTTTCAACAGAAGCTGAGTTAGCTAGGACATCCTGACCTTTGGTTTCTAGAAGAGAGCTGGGTAATTTTCCATGGGATTCTCCACCAGGGAGATAAGATTCTAGTTAGGTTCTCAACCTAGCTTGGCCTAAGCAGGAATGCAAGATGGAGGACCCTTTGCACTGCCTTATCCTGTCACAGTGTCACTGAATGCACAGGAGGTCTGGAGGAGAGTCTTGAGCTCATCATGCCTTGGTTCTCTCTCCTACGACATGAGGCTCAGAGGAGATGAAGTGATCTTTCAGAAGGGTGTAGAATGTTAGTTAGCCAGCTGCCTTAGCTACAGTTGCTATTGCTGTGATGAAACACCATGACTTATGCATCCATATCACAGTTCATCACCAAAGGAAGTCAGGACAAGAACTCAAGAAAGGCAGGAATCCAGGAGCAGGAGCTGAAGCAGAGGCCATTGGAGGGGCGCTGCTTCCTGGCTTATTTGGCCCAGCTTCTGTGGAAGCTCTTAACACAGTGCAAGGGCAAGTCCTATTACTTACCGAGCTCCTACTATGTGCTTGGATCTACATATTTATCATATCATTCTTAAGGGCAACTTGGTATGTATAATGGTAATAATATATGCAATATATGTAATGGGAATAATAAATGGTATTATTCTCATTTTTTTTTTAAAAGATAAGAATCAGCCTCCAAGAATTTTAGCAGCCAGTTCAAGTTCATAAGGATGGAGAGGAGAGTCGCCAGCCAGACCTACTCCAGCCTGGCTCAGTGGCAACCACCCACTGTAGGCTTCCAGGCCTGAACACTTTGTTGCTGATGCAGCAGTCTGCAGAACCCCCACCCTCCCAGCCCCCCACAGCACTGACTGCTTTTGGCCTTGGAATGAATCTTTGACTGATAACCATGCCTGAGATGGGCCTGCAAAACATGACACAAACTTTGTGTGTTTCATTTGTTAAGAATTGTTACTGCAGCATAACCTGAAAGAATATTTTTGTTAGTTTCTAAGTATTTTATTTATTGATTACTTTTAAGTTAGCATATGAACTAATGGATTTCATTGTGGCATCGCCATGTATACTTTGCTGTAATTTGTCCCCTGCCCTTAATACCTTCCTGGTCTCTCTGGCACTTTACAGGGCCTCCTCAGCACCCCCATAGCACCCCCTTCTTTTTCATGTCAGGTATAGTTCATTCTTACTCCCCCACTTTACCCTGTCAGGCCTTCCTTTCTCATTTCATCAACACACACACACACACACACACACACACACACACACACACACACACACATTTACTTAAATCTAGGTTCTGCATATGAGGGAAAACACTTGTCTTTCTCACTTGTCTTTCTGAGTCTGGCTCAGTTTGCTTAATATGATTTCCAGTTCAATCCATTTTCCTGCAAATGTCATAGTTTCTTTATGGCTAAATAAAATTCCATTATGTATGTGCACCACATTTTCAGTATCCATTCATCCATTGACATCTAGGCTGGTTCTGTTTCTTAGCTGTTGTGACCAGAGCAGCCATGAACATGGACATGCTAGCATCGCTATGGTGGGACTTAGAGTCTTTTGGATATGTATCTGCAGTAATATTACTGCGTCATACAGCAGTTCTAATTTTTGAGAAACCTCCATATTGGTTTCCATAGTGACTGTACCAGTTTATACTCCTACCATGGGAGGAGCATATGAGGCTCACTCTTTTCCTGCATTCTTGCCATATTTGTTGACATTTGTTTTCTTGATGGCCATTTTGACAAGAACAAGGTGGAATCCCAAGGCACTTTAAATTTGCATTTCCCTAATGAACACTTTAAAAAATACTGGTGGGCCCTTTGTATTCCCTCTTTTGGGAACTATCTACTTATTTCATTAGCCTGTTTGGAGATGAGCAGCTTTGGATTTGAGTATTCATCTTGTAATTCTTACATAGCCTAGATATTAACCCTCTATCTGCTGTACAGCTAGTAATGGTCTTTCCCTCATTCTGTAGGCTACCTCTTCACTCGATTACTTCCTTTGCTGAGTTGAAGTTTTTTCATTTCATATAATCCTAGTAGTCATGGGACTGTTTTCCGTGCTACTAGATCACTGTTCATTTACTCCTTGCTGTGCCTGTCTGCTGGAGCGTGCTGCCTGTAGTTCTTGCTGTGCCTGTCTGCGGGAGTGTGCTGCCGGTATCTTCCTCTACCTGTCTGCTGGAGTGTGCTGCCTGTATCTCCCTGAGCCTGTCTGCGGTAGTGTGCTGCCTGTATCTTTCTGAGCCTGTCTGCTGGAGTGTGCTGCCTGTATCTCCTTCCTGAGCCTGTCTGCGGGAGTGTGCTGCCTGTATCTTCCTGTAACAGCTCCAAAGTTCCAAGTCTCAGGTCAAAGACTTTAATCCACTGAACTGATTTTCGTGCAAGGTGAGAGAAATGGATCTAGTTTCATCCCTCTACATGTGGATTCCAGTGACCTCTGGCACTATTTGTCCAAGAGTCTTTTCTATTCATTGTATGTTTTTGACACTGATACCAAAAATTAACTGGCCATAGCTGCGCAGGCTTATTTTTGAGTCCTTTAGTTTATTGCATTGATCTATATGTCTCTTGTGAGTGTGGCAGATCTTAGATTCCAAATCTTAGTGATTTATAGACTGATCACACACCTGGAGCTTGGCTAGTTGGAACTAGGAGGATGATGGGGAATATGAAGAAGCAGAAGATTGAATTCCAAATTCTCTTCCTTGATAATCTGATAAAACATGATGTAGAAGGATTTATATTTCTAACTAGAAAAATAATTATGACTTGACTTCTTCACCATCACACTCTTGAGAGGGCTTTTTTCCTATGACTCTCTGGCCTGAGGGGAGACTCCTGCTGAGGCTTTGCTTGTGCAGGCAGATTGAATTTCTTTCTGGCTCACTCATCCCTATCTGTCACCCGGTTATCATCAATAAATATTTAAATATCAGACCAGTAGTTCCAGAATAGTGCCCTGGCTGTTAGGCCTTTCTGAGTCCCAGTTGATGGTTATTAATTCAATGACTGCAGTTGTAAGCTGGCGAGGAGACACAGGCAGCAATTCCACGTGTTGCTGGCAGTGTGCAGTCCCTACTTTGGAAGATCCTGCAGGCTTGATTTTCCCTTATTTCAAGATAATATTAGGGGCAATTTGCTTCAGACTAGGCACTCCTTTAGTTTCTTACTCAACTATTAAACAAAAATAAGGGCAAGTAGGAGGACCATTCTGACTGTGTTGTTCTGAATGACTTGGAGGTCCATAGGGTCACTCTGTTAGCTAATGTGAATTGGCCAGCAAAATGCTTTCCAGTGAGATGAATTATGTGCTCGGAGTTTCCTCCTCCCCCCTTTTAAGTCTGAGTTAGAGAAATCAGAGTAGATAAAAGTGAAATAACCCATTATCAAATAATCAATGAAAAAGCTACATTACCACAATGTTTCTGGATCAATATACAAGTTATCTTTGATACAGATGAATTATTGCTGGGTAGTTCAGAGCAGAACAAAGCCTACTTCTAGCTGACTCCTCCAAATCACTGTGTGTAAAAGCAGAGAAAGACACTCAGCATGGACAAAAAACCAAACAGCTCTCTGCTGAACAGCCTGGCCAAAGCAGTGCCCCACAGGACTATGCCAGGGAACTTGGATTCATGAACCTGGATCTGGAGGCACAAGCTAGGGAAGGTTCAGGAGTGTATGTGAATGAAGCCTGGGGGAAAGGGTAGCCTCGTGCTGCAGAGAAGACTTTCTAAAAGGCAGCTTGGATAGTTCTTACCAGAGTTTGAATTGTTATACTATATGACCTAGCCATCTGATACCAAGAATTTCTCCTACGGATGTAGTTAGCCTTTGTAGTGTATAAAGATGGTTGTCAGGGTGTTTCTTGTTGGTTGTAAAGACATAAATGCAACTTGAAAATATCCATCAAAACAGGAATGCTGAGGCATTCTGTTAAATATTGTTAAACACTAAAAGTGAGTTACATACACATGTGCCAATATTATGGCCTTTGAAAATTATTCAGTCCTTCATTGCTTGTCCTATTTGTAAAATGTGTAAATTTTCAAAATAGCCTTTCAACTTTACACAGTCATCTTTAGCTCCCATAGTCATCAGAAGTGGGATTACAACCACTGTTTTATAGATGAGGATCATAAAGTTCAGAGAAGCCTATTCTAGCTCACTCAGGGCTAGGCGGACTACCAAATTTCGCCTTGGAACTTATCATCATGTCTCACTGGCCTGAGCACAGGCTTCCCTCTTTCTGTGGCACCATTTTCTGCCCCCCCCCCCCCCCCCAATGCATTGTACATGCAAGGACTGACCCACAGGACTTGTTACAGTTGAGCAAATATTTATTAAAAACAGGACTGTGACATTACTCCTTGCTTTATGTTTTAACACTTGAGAATAATTGTTTAATAATGTTTAATACTGTTTAAGGTTTTAGTTTATCTTTTAAAATATTAATTAATTTTTAAAACTGTGCATTGGTGTTTTTGTCTGTGTGTTTGTCTGTGTGAGGGTACCAGATCTCCTGGAACTGGAGTTATAGACAGGTATGAGCTGCCATGTGGATGCTGGAAATTGAACTCAGGTCCTCCTCTGGAAGAACAGCCAGTGCTATTAACCACTAAGTCATCTTTCCAGCCCCCTAGTTTTGGTTTTTGGTATTTACCTTAACCCACCTGTATCCATCAGTATAGGCTAAGTTACACTGCAGAGACAAGCAACCCCAAAGCCTCAGGGAATCCCTACTTTTGTTGTGTGTACCTCACAGACTGAGTGCTGCTCTGTGCCATGATTCCATCATTTCAGGGCCCAAGCAACTCCTTCTTAGAGCATGGTGATCACAGGGGACAGGGAGGAGGCAAGAATCACACAATGGATCTTCAAGCAAATGGCAGAATGTTTCCTGGGGCTGCAATGCACACTTCCACTCACCTCAGATGGGGCTCCCATAACAGACCAAAGTATGGATACCACCAAAGTCCAACTTGGTGAACCAACAAATTTCATCAGGGTTGCTTCAGGAGTATGAATAAGGGTTACTTACAGGAGCAGAAATGAGCCAAAGATGGCTGCATTACCATGGCCCACCCCAGCATGGGTGACAGCTTACAAGAGCTGGGAAGTCGGAGCACACTGAACAGCCTGCAGGCCACTCAACAGGTGAGAGTATCCTTTCTAAGTGGCTCTGGTTTAAATCTCTCCCAGGCAGCTCTGCTGGTTTCTGCTTCCTCCAAGCAGCTGGTTTGGTCTCAGAGTCTTCTTTACAGCTTGTCTTGTCTCAGAGGAACTCTCCACAGCTTTATTACTCCGGTAGGGAGGGACCTAGAGAATCTGGTCAGTTTCAGGGACTTCCTAAAGCTACTTTGAGTTAACTTTCTTGCTTAAGGAGCTTCCCTGCAAGATGGAATTCTTCAAACTTGGAGGAAACTTTATCCAACAACCTTCTGCCCTGAAGTGTCCCTTGACATCCCCTTTCCCATTCCACCAGGCAGTGAGTCAGATGACCAAACGGTGATTTGGGATGAATTTTATCTTCCGATGGGAGTGTCCATGAGAGGTCAGCAGGAAGTGCCCGGAAGGCAGCAGCAAGTGTTTTGAACAGTGGTGCGGGGGGTTTAACTCACCATTACACACAGAATCAATTGTAAGTCTTTTGAAGTAGACACTGGTTTTCCACCGCCATTTAGCTCAGTATTTAGAACGCAGCTTTCTGTAATGCCAGAATTTTCTTTAAAGTTACTTTTCCTTTTATAGTTGCATTCAGTTTTCAAAGTGTGTTAAGTAGTCCTTGAAGCATTCCTAGTGGGGCTGTGAGTTCAGTCCTACCAATTAGAACATGCAGATGGGTTAGTTAAGGTTCCATTGCTATGAAAAGACAACATGACCATGGTAGATCTTATAAAGGAAAACATTTAATTGAGAAGTTCAGAGGTTTAGTCCATTATCATCATCGTGGGGAGCATGCAGGCAGACGTGGTGCTGGAGAAGTAGCTGGGAGTTCTATAACTTAATTGGCAGGCATCAAGAAGAGAGAGACACTGGACCTGGCTTGAACATCTGAAACCTTAAAGGCAGTGACACACTTCCTCTAACAAGGCCACACCCACTCCAACAAGGCCACACCCACTCCAACAAGGCCACACCCTCTCCAACAAGGCCACACCTTCTCTAACAAGTCCACACCTCCTAATAGTGCTACTTCTATGAGTCTATGGGGGGTCATTTTCATTCAAACCACCACAGTGGGTTTTGTCTTTTCACTCCCATTCTATCTCAAATATCTAGAGTTTTTGTTTGTTTGTTTTGTTTTTTAAAACACTTAAAGAAATATCAATACAGACTAGCTACAAATGCTAATCTGAAAGCCTAGCAATTTTGTGAAACCAAGGAGCTAACATGTAAACATGTAACAAATTTTAAAATTGATTTGCTATTTATGGTGCTTACACTGAGACCCAAGGCCTTGCACACGAGGGAAGTACTCTATCACTAAACTGTATCCCTAGCCTTAAAAAAACCAGCAACAACATATATATACCCAATTTCACTTCTGACATGACAAATGCCAATACTTACAATAAATTTACATAGAAGCTCTGTCTGGTGCTTAACAACATTTGAGAGTATAAATTTTTTGAAAACCTGGTGTTTGAGCACCCATCCCTTCTGGTTACTGTGATGGGCCCTGCCTCTCAGTGAGAATGTGGGTTGGGAAGCTTATTCAATAGAGTTAAGATTTCCTTAGCTATGCTGAAGCTAACACGATGGGCTCTTACAAACACTGTTATTCATATATATATGCCATTCATATATATGAATATATATATATACATATAGTTATTCTCCCTGTATATATACATATGGTCTTACAAACACTGTCAAATATATATATACACACACACATATATATACATACATATAGTTTCTCTCTCTCTCTCTCTCTCTCTCTATATATATATATATATATATATATATATATATATATATATATGCTCTTACAGTCATTCATATATATATACACCTGTACTGGCTGGTTTTGTGTCAACTTGACATAAGCTGGAGTTATCACAGAGAAAGGAGCTTCCGTTGAGAAAATGCCTCCATGGGATCCAGCGGTAAGGCATTTTCTCAATTAGTGATCAAGGGCAGAGGGCCCCTTGTGGGTGGTACCATCTGTGGGCTGGTAGTCTTGGGCTCTATAAGAAAGCAGGCTGAGCAAGCCAGTAATTAACACCCCTCCATGGCCTCTGCATCAGCTCCTGCTTCCTGACCTGCTTGAGATCCAGTCCTGACTTTTTTTGGTAGTGAACAGCATTGTGGAAGTGTAAGCTGAATAAACCTTTTCCTCCCCAACTTGCTTCTTGGTCATAATGTTTTGTGGAATAGAAACCCTGACTAAGACAACACCTGTATGGTTATTGTCTCTCTCTATATGCTCCTACACACACACCACCACCACCACCACCAAAGTTCCTTGCCTTGAACTACCTAAGGGAGGGAGATAATGAGTTTGTTCAAGATTCATTGCATGAATGATTTCCAGCCATGCAGAATTTCATAGTTTGATGTTGCATCAGTAATGGATAAGAAAATAGTGGCCCTGAAAGGAAAACTGCTGCTCTCTAATAAGAGGCACTAGAATTCGACTTTCGGAACTTCATCATCATGTCTCACTGACCTTGACACAGAACAGTAAGAAGCCTGTGTTTGGCCTATGAGTAGTACTAATGCTGAGCATGTCATGGAGAGCCCTGTTTGAGCTCTGCAAGGCTTTGAGCCTATGAAGTGATTAAGCCTCCTTTCACGGAGTGACCAAGCCCTTGTGTCTCTGTCTTTGTGTTATACAAGTCCTTGCATCTCTGAGGAGGTGTCCACCCCCTCCCCCAATCAAACGGACTTGAATGCATGAGCAAATTCTTTATCTCTGTTGTAGGTTTCTTATCAAGTTCTTTAGCATGGGATGGTTTGAAAGGAGCAGTTGATGCATACTTGTGAGGTGTGTGAGCATGTGTGTGTACCCCAGAAGGCATTTAATGCTGGCACACTTGTGAGGTGCACATTAATTAGGAAATACACATTTGTTTCCTGCCTTTGCTGCCTATCAGGAAGCCCAACAATGTCCTGTTTGAGTTTGGTGATATTTTTCTTGCTTATTACAATTATATTTTTGATGCAAACACAAGATGTAGAATTAATAAGCCAACAGCAACAACCAAACCCCAGACAGATGCACAAGAGCCTCTTAGCACCAGAAGTGGGAAAGAAAAGGTGATTGGTCTTTCTGAGTGGCTTATTTCACTTAATTTGCATGAATCTACATAGAGATCTATATTATACTCTTTGGTTGTCTTTGTTTTGTATGATGTTATTTTTAATACTGTGTAATATTCTATCCTGTGGTTGTGTTATGTTTCTTGTGGCCAGTTTTATATTTACTAGAAGTCTTTGGTAGCAGTTGGTTAATAAATAAAGCCAGACTTTCCTTCTTGAGTTCTACTCCCAGCTTTGTCCTGGTGATCTTGTTGAGAAGTGTCTGGCCTTTGGAATGAGATTTTGGCTCTGTCCCTTTGCACTGTAGTTTTCTCTTCTGGAGAGGGGCTTTACATAGTAATTTCTCTCTCTGGTACCAGAAAGGAATCCCCCTCTAGGTGTGTTAGCAGAAAGGGATCTAATGTAGAAATTAATTGTGCTGGCACTGAAACAGCTGGAGGTGCGATCCCCAGAGCAGACTCTCAGAGCTACTTCCTTTCACAGAACTGACTGACCAGGACAACTATTGCCTCTGAAGTCACCATCAGAGGAATGGTCAGGGTCAAGAACATGCAATGGAAATGTGTTGTTACGAATTTGAAATCCTCAAGTGCCC
Source organism: Uromys caudimaculatus (assembly GCA_028551405.1). Taxonomy (NCBI): domain Eukaryota; kingdom Metazoa; phylum Chordata; class Mammalia; order Rodentia; family Muridae; genus Uromys; species Uromys caudimaculatus. The sequence continues at coordinate 67,258,685 of CM052708.1, read as the reverse complement.
CAGTAGCTGGAGAAAGGCTGCAATCTCATTGCAGAGAACCCCACCTTTTCATGTTTCCCAGAATGAAACCTCCAAGGGGACAAGAAGTGGCCTCTATCTTTTCTACTTTACTAACTCTGTAAAGTGCTTTTGGTGGGTGAAGCCCAGTTTACCTGCAAAACCTGAGGCCTCGTGGGCATCAAGCATTAATGCGTGTCAGCTTCCAGTAACAGAGGATGTGTGAGCCGAGCCACAGGGCTTTGATATTGTCATGTGGCTCACATAAAATAATTCATGGGTGTGCCTTATAGAGTAAGATATAATCAGCGCAATTTATTATTGATTACAAAGAGCAAATCTTGTGTTAGGATTTATTTCCTGGGCTTGCAATATTAATAATATTTGTTTGCTGTCCTCATAGATTCCCCATATGAAAGAAACAATTGTCTCACAACAACAATTAAAATGCAATGGGAAAATAAAGCCTAAGTCTATTATTGGAATTTAACTGACCAGTCGGTCAGTCATTTATTAACAAGCACATTTCCTGACATAATTCATGCATGGCCCATGCCTAGGGCTCAATGCTGGGATGCAGAAGTGGACAAGATGGATGTCATCCTTGCTTGGTTATGTGGGTATGTGGGGTGTGAAGGCATCATGGAGGAGGGGACATTTGGAAGACTCTTTAGAGATGAAGAAATTTTAGACAGAGAAAGAAAAGAAGGCAAACCCAGAATCATGTGAGGCCAGATTTATAAAATATTTTCAACATCAGCTCAAGAGAAGCATTCCCCCAAGTGTGGCACCCTCATTCCCAGAATGTTCTTGGAGAGATGTTTCAGAGCATGGTACTGTTTGGAAACCACGAGGGTAGTCAGCATATTAAATGCCAAGAATGTTGTAAGTAAGATGTTGACTTTAGGGCTTCTATTTTTTGACTGTGGAAAACTCCTTTGACAAGATGTTTATTAGCCTAGATGATGATATCCAAGGGACAGTCCCCAAAGGGTTAACCTGTGCATTCCCTGGAGTGATAATGAGGCCTGAGAGAGTCAGGGACAGAGACTCTGTAGAACTCAGACATCTCCTTTCTCAGCCTTAGGTTTTCGTGAATATTCTGCCCCCCCACCAGGAGCCACACAGAGCCTGTTCTTGTTGAACTATAGTTGCCAGGTGAGGGTGTGTGCGGCATTCTGGTTATATGTACAGCAATAAAGTATCATTATCTGTGTGACATTCAAATTTAACTGGGCATAGTATACTTCATTAGCTAAATCTGACGGCATCGTTTTAGGGGACAACAGCAAACCTTTTTGCTGTCACTGCTGTACCAATTACTTGGAACAACAACAACAACAACAACAACAATAACAACCAAACAACAAAAACCAAGACAACAATGCAAACTCGTACATCATCTTCTTATAAATCATAGGGACACTTCTTTCAGGTGGGTCTACTGTGTATTGTGCTTTACAGGTGGGCCTACTATGTATTGTGCTTTATGTAGTTTATTTCAAGTTCCCACTTGTAGGGGAAGCTTCTGTGTCAACTAGGAGGCCGTATGGCATTTAATTCATCGGCCTGGAGTCTACTGCATGGAAGGCACACCCAGTGGGCTCTTCCAGTCAGGGTGGCCTGTGATAACTCATGCATAGGAGACAGCTGGGGAAGATCACACCCAAAGACCTTCTAGGGCTTTGTGATCTGGGCTGGAATGCAGACACGCCCTTTGTAAACGGCTTTAATCCCAAAGAATGAAGGCAAAGTTAGTTTGTCAAAGGAAGCACCCACGTTTGAAAGTGTCTAATTAAGGGGTAGACAAAGTGACAAGTCAGAGAATGTTTGACAGACCAGGATATGCCTGACTCTCACTCTGGAGAACAAGGAGGAAAGAGGCTACTGAAGAGAGAGCAGTGCAGAGAGTGGGGGGAGGCAGTTTACCTGGAGGGTTTTATAGAGACAGGTTGAAGAGAGAACAAACTAGACACAGGTAAAGATAGAATGAGCCAGAGAAAGAGGAGCCAGAAGATTAGAACAGAATGCTGGAGTTAGTTTGAGGCCAAGTAGAGCAATTCAGTCAGAAGTGAGAGAAGCCTGTTTGACTCAGTCAGCAGTTTGAGCCAGAACAGCTGAGTTAAACCAGCAAACTGAGCTCAGAAAGAACTAGAAAGGGTGAGCATGCTCAGTAATAAGAGGCTGAAAACATTCTAGGTCTAGATTAGATTGTATGGCAGCTAGAAGCTTCCAGGACTAGGCCTAGGTTAGCAGACAGAAGCAGTAAGCTTTGGAGACAACAATTACTACAGGAGAATAAAAGTTACATTTACAACATCCCCCATGCCAGACCCATGCTAGCAAAAGGTTCTGCTAATAGTCACACATTCCTGGTGCTTCTATCAGGTGATTATTTTTTACTTTTTTTTTTTTTTTTTTTTTTTTGTGCATTGGTGTTTGCCTGCATGTATGTCTGTACGAGGAACTGGAGTTATAGAGAGTTTTGAGTTGCCATGTGGGTACTGGGTGTTGGGGTCCAGGAATCACCTCACAAACCACGTGAACACTGATCTCAGTCAGACAGGCATAGTTGAACATACACCCCAGGACTGATTGACCAGGGCCATGGCCCAGATTTGGGGAATTGAACCATGATCCTGAGTGAAGATCCTACAGGGTTTTAAAACCCCAGATCCACAAGCATCTGTGTCAAGTTATTTCACCAATCAGGATTATGGATAGGGGGATTTCCTTAGGAACATGTCTTTGTTGTACATTTATCCTGCTTCCATTGGTTGCCTGCTTGTCTAATTCATGTCTTAACTTGTCTTTCAGGATGGGACTTGTCTAACATTCATGTCCTAACTTGCCAACCAGGCCGTCAGTTACCCACATACGTGTCTCTTTCTGTCAAGTAGGATGTCAGTTTCTAGGGAGAACTTTACAAGACCACTACTCAAAATGAAAGTTTTATTCCAAATATCTTGCTGTAGATGCCTCTCTTATGTTGGAGTCCATCCCAGGGCAGCTTATATCATAAAAGCTTATACACAGGTGCAGGAAGGGTTGTTGGAGGGTTGCTTCAGGTCCAAGCTTATTGTGGGTAACTATACAAAACAGTTCTGCTGACTTTTATCATGATTGGTTTCCAAGGGCACAAAACATAACAGAATATGTAATCAATCTTGCCATTTGAAAGTTCCCTAGTAATAAAGAAACATATGAGAAAGCTTCCTTATAATGGCAGGCTAGCCAGGTAACTGTTAACTAGGCCTTAACATTTTACCTAGGCCTTAACATTCCATCTAGGCCTTAATATTTTACCTAGGTCCTAACACTGGGAATTGAACCCAGTTCCTCTGGAGAAGCAGCCTGTGCTCATAACCGCTGAGCCATTCCTCTCCTCAGGCCCTCATCAGGTAATTCTTAACTAGACCTAACCAGAGATAGTAGACCATGATGCTCCTAAACCTTTCTGTCTCCATCCTTCTTTGCCCGGCCTTACAATAACTCACCAAGGCCCTACAGACCATCCATTATCACTTGGCTAAAGGGTCCTGCTTGTAAGACAGTTAAATCTTAAAAGGGTCAGTTAAAAGGAACCACCCCACCCCCATTCTTTATGCTCTGGGTTGCTTAGGCTGTTCACCGGCTTCCAGGTACAGCTCAGCTATAAATTAGGCATGATCTTGTCACCCAAATGTGAAGCTTTTTACAGTCTTTTGCATCACGTTCTTCTTCTGCGTGGGTTATTTCTCATGAGGCAGCAGGATGAATCTGCTTCCACGGATAAGGCAATGGCTCCCTTAAAGTATTGATTAACTGCACATATGCATTTGCTCATTTTTTCAACATTAAAAAATATCCATACACACGGTGCTCCAGGAGCCGCACGCAGAGCCCAGGTGAAACAGATCAGTGAAGCAATCGCCAGGCTTTGCGAGCTGGCAGGTTAAACAAACATTTGCAATTCATCATGATAAGTCAACTGCAGTCACATTTGTGCGGTGTGCTCAGAGAGGGGCTCAGCCTTCAGCTCCACCTGGGGGAGGTGGTGTCTGGAAGAGCTACCCAAAGAAGATTCATGAGCTGAATCCTGACAATAAATAAGCTTTTTCTGAGTGCAGACCGGGGAGGCTGGGAACATCATGAAAGTGTAATTTGTTGTTTAGCGAGAGTCCTTCACAGGCTAAGGATGAGCTATTGGAAGGCAGAATGATAACACCACGAGTTCTTTATTTTTTGATGTAAAAATAAACAGCACTAATGTTTAGTGTGTGACTCACCTTCGGATACAGACTGTTTATCAGCAAGCTGACTTGCAACTTCTGACAGCTTGAGGTGGGCTATTCGAATTTCTAAAGGTACAGAAACCATACCCTATCTGATATTTTCCCAGGCTGATGGTAGATGGTGGCATAGTCTCTGACAGCACTGGGCAAAAGGCAGTGAGGAGCAGTTCTGGGTCAGGTGCTGCATTCCAGGGGAGACACAACAGTTAAGCTGGTCAGCAGGCTAGGTGTATGGAACGGCAGGCTATTTTCAGCTTAGAGTGGGTTCATTGGCGTGAAACCCTACCACAGGCCAAGAATCATCCGTGTCTTGGCACGTTGCATGCTCAAGAGTGCTTGGCTAAAGAGGGCTGCTACAGTTACCCGAATCTGGAACCACTGCTGGAGAAATTAGAGGGTCAATTTCTGACCCCCACCTCAGGCTTTGACAGTGTCAAGGATAATGCTGTGTGTGAGTGTGTGTGTGTGTGTGTGTGTGTGTGTGTGTATGAGTGTGAGTGTATGAGTGTGTGTATGTGTCAGTGTGTGTATGCGTGTGAGTGTGTGTATGTATGAGTGTGTGTGTGTGTGTGTGTGTGTCTATGTGTGTGTGTGAGTGTGAGTGTATGAGTGTGTGTATGTGTGAGTGTGGTATGTATGTGTGTATGTGTGTGAGTGTGTGTGTGTGTGTATGTGTGTGTATGAGTGTGAGTGTATGAGTGTGTGTATGTGTCAGTGTGTGTATGTGTGTGAGTGTGTGTGTGTGTGAGTGTGTGTATGTATGAGTGTGTGTGTGTGTCTATGTGTGTGTGTGAGTGTGAGTGTATGAGTGTGTGTGTATGAGTGTGTGTATGTGTGAGTGTGGTATGTATGTGTGTATGTGTGTGTGTGTGTGTATGTGTGTATGTGAGTGTGAGTGTATGAGTGTGTGTATGTGTCAGTGTGTGTATGTGTGTGAGTGTGTGTGTGTGAGTGTGTGTATGTGTCAGTGTGTGTATGTGTGTGAGTGTGTGTGTGTGAGTGTGTGTATGTGTGAGTGTGTGTGTGGTGGGTGTGTGAGTATGTATGTGTATGTATGAGTGTGTGTGTGTGTGTGTCTATGTGTGTGTGTGAGTGTGAGTGTATGAGTGTGTGTATGTGTAAGTGTGTGTATGTGAGTGTGAGTGTGTGTATGTGTAAGTGTGTGTATGTGTATGAGTGTGTGTATGTGTAAGTGTGTGTATGTGTGTGAGTGTGTGTATGTGTGAGTGTGTGTGTGGTGGGTGTGTGAGTATGTATGTGTATGTATGAGTGTGTGAATGTGTGTGTCTATGTGTGTGTGTGGGTTGTGTGTGTGTACATGCTAGTGTGAATGTGGAGGCCAGAGTCTGAGGTTAGGCATCTTCTTCTATCTCTCCGTGTCTTGTTTTTCTTTTAAAAAACAAACCTTTAACTTGATAATTCGTGAATTTTACGTCATGCACCCCATTCCTACTCAGATCCACCACGTGCCCTTGGAACTTCTCCGCCGAAAGAACAAACATCTCAGTGTGGAAGCTGCAGTGTGTCACTGTGTGTCATACAGTGTACCGTTTGCCCACAGAGTGAGTCAGTGTGATTCCAGGCCTCTGGCTTCTGCCGCACCAGCAACACTGGATCCTCACCGGGACTCCTCTCGGATATCCTGTTGTTGCCCTGTGTCATGGAGAGCCTGCAGCTTTGGATCTGCAGGACCAGCCCCCACGAGCTCCAGCACTTCATAGATGGGGCAGATGTTGGGGTGGACCAACTCAAAGCCCCGGATGTGAGCCTGGGTGGTAGCTGAGCTGGTCAGCATGCTGATTCTTTCACACCCAGACCACCAGGGCGAGCTCTCCAGGACTTCTCTGGACAGCTTATCCAGTGCTGTAACTGGCAAGGGGCAGAGTTAGCTCTCTCATTCTCATGGCCTTGGGACCAACCCTCCTCGCTGCCACAGGTGGTGAGGGCGAGGTGAGGAGGGCATCTTTCCCATACCCAAGCTCCCTCATGACAGACAAGTGGTGGAGTCAGCTCTCCTGTGTTCACACCTCTGGCCGGCTCATCCTGCAACCAGGGCCAGCTCTACTTTGTTTTCTGAGTGAGGGACAGGGCCAGCTCGCCTTCTCTCCCATGATATCCAGGCCAGGGATGGGGCCAGCTCTGCACAGCCCTCAGATATCAAATGGCTCCAGGCAGCAGCCCAGATCAGGAGCGTCTGCCTGGCTTTTGTTGATCACAGACCACTGCTGCTTCAGGGTTATGGATCCATATATGGGTTTTGGCAGCAGCGCGGGGCAGGGACTCACCACGGCCTTAGGTGGCATCTCAGGCTACTCACATCAGGCTGTTCCTCACTACCCTCAAGTCTCCAGTTCTCCCTCTCTTCAGTGTGCACACACCATTCTGCGACTCTTTCTCTTCCATCTCTCCACCACTCACTTGCTCCTTTGAGTGGCACCTGGGGCCTCTGAATAGGGTTATCTCAGGAGTGCTGTGTCCCGCTCTTGCCATGTGGCACTGGACTGAAGGTTGTCTCGGGCTTGCTCTGCCACTGTCTTGTTTTTAAAAACATATTTCTGAGGTTGGGGATTTAGCTCAGTGGGGATTCTAGGCAAGTGCAAGGCCCTGGGTTCGGTCCTCAGCTTCGGAAAAACAAAAACAAAAACATATTTCTTTGCGACAGTTTTGTATACGTATATCACGCATTTTGGTCAGTTTACCTTTCTGTCATTCTCTCTCATCTCCGTCTTCCAGAATCCCTTTCTATTCCCAAGAAGTCCTTACTTTCACGATTTTTTTTCTTGCATTTCCCCCCTTAATTTTGATACAGTCTTTCACTGAACTTGGAGCTCATTAAGTTGGCTCATCTGACTGGCCTGCCGGCTCCAGAGATCTGCCCATCTCTGCTTTCCCAGCACAGAAATTACGAAAGAAGTAGGTTTGGGGCTGAAGAGATGACTCGGTGGTTAAGAGCACTGGTTGCTTTTCCAGAGGATCTGGGTTCAATTCCCAGCACCTACACTTTGGCTCACAAATGTCTGTGACTCTAGTTCTGGCCTCTGCACATAGCACACATATACATGTAGGCAAAATACCCATACATATAAAACTATAATAATAATAATAACAACAACAATAATAAAAGGAATTAGTGAAATTACTTTTAGTGTGTTTAATTAAATTTAATGTATTTCAAATATCCAGTCAAGATTAGACCTTTTTCCTTTTGTGATGCTGACGATCAGAGCCAGCCCCTCCCCCACCCCCATCTACTGGGGAAGTACTGTCCACTGAACCACATCCTTCCTCCACCCTATTATAAAAGGTTATTAAAAGAGAATTTTTGTGAGAAATCTTTGAAACCTTGTGTTTTATCTGACACTTATAACAACCCTGATTTTGAGTGCTTAGTGGCCACCTGTGGCTAGCGGCTAGTCACTGTGTGGGCCCAGCAGTGTCAGGCCCTTCCCACCTCAGCTCTGCTGGGGAAGGCTGCGAAGATAAGGGAGTGGAGAAACAGACACTCAAGTAGCATCTGGGGAAGGCTTTGTATTCTAATAAGTTCTGAAATGTCTTAGTCATCATGACTCTTTTATATCAGTAGTTTCAACTGTCCAGTTTAAGCAGAGAGCACAAGCTGGAGCAGAGGCAGAGACTGCTGCTATCCAACATCTTGTCACCATTTATGTGACCCCCCAGCCCCCATCCCGCTTCTGGAGCTGGCTGATGAGGAGATCATTTGCTCTTACATTTAAACTGAAGCTGTGTTTGATTTGTCATCCCCAGCTGCCTCTGCTCACCTCCAATGAACCTCCACTGAGACCCCAATATCTGTCACTTCAAAGGCCAGAACCTGTTTTCAACTGTGAAGAACATACTAATCCTTCATCAGCCTCCTTCAACAAAAGAGCACTTGTTAGGGGTGCTGGGAGCCGCAGAAGGCTTGGAGAGAGGCCTTGAGTTTTATAGGATAGAGAAGGCGGTAAGGTAATTGGGGGGTTAATAGCCGTCGTTTACAAGGCCAAGCTCGGGATCTCTGAATGTAATGATTCTTTTCTTTTTTGAAGGAACTTGGAATGTTTGTCTGGAAAAGAAGTGTTGTAGGGAAGGAAGTGGAGGTTACCCTGATGCATTTGAGGGGTTGATCACTCTGCTGCAGGATATCTATCTGGTCATACTGTGAACCTGGAGATTGTATGCTGGAAAAAACCTGTTTCTATTGTGGTGTGGCTTGGCTCTAGCACACACCTTTAATCCAAGAGCTTTCGATTTATTTTAAAAATCAACCAGAGGTCAAGAGGAAAAGCAAGTAACCAGTTGACAGGGAGTGAACATAGGAAAAAAATCATAGAGAGTAAGAGGAAGTCAGGAGGATGGACAGAGAGACACACAGGAAGTAGAGGGGAGGGACATTCAGTTGGAAAGGTTTTTTTAAGACGATGTGGAGGAGGAGAGCAGGCTCTTTCCTCCTGGGACACTGGATGAGGAGGAAGGTCAGCTGGATGCTTTCTCCGCCTGTCTGAGCTGGTAGGCTTTCCCCCAACATCCTGAGTCTTCATTTGGTAAAAATCGAAGGATTCACTCTATTTAGTCAGGTCAGGGCAGAATTAGGGCACATCTCTAGTTTTAATTTTAAAAAAGACTTCTGAAATGAGACCACCATGACGTCACTAATAAGGCATCGACATTAGACTGTGTTTCCCTAAGAAAGTACTTATTACTCAGTGCTTTAGATCAAGCACTATTGCTTATGTTATTCAGTTAAATACATGTTATAGTATAGATGCTGAGGCTGAAGGCCCAAGAGTGCAGTAGGTCAGGTCCCAGACTCCAGGGCACATCGAAGGGAAGAGTCTAATGTAGTCTCTATGAGCTGGGTATTGTCAGCTTTTGTGACAAAACTATTACAGACGTTGATATAGGCATTAAAATAATCTGGTCAAAAAGATATTAGACAAACTGACTAATGTTTTCATACTTCTTTTGAGAAAAGAAATACCATTTTCCTTCCCCACTTAGAAGTTTCAGCCATAGGAGCTGACCTTCCCTTTCAACTGAAGGAGAGCACTGTGAGATTCAGCTGTCTGCCTTCCAGTCCCCTGGAAGTCTCCCCTGAAGTCTTCCCAGTATTCTAAGGGCTCTGGGAAATGCAATTTTCAAGCAATGAGCTAGGGTTTGGGTTTTTGGAAAAATGCAAGTATAAACCTGGTTAATTGCACGTCCTTATTTTTTAAATTGACAATAACAACAATAATAACAATCACTGGGAACTGTGCCAGGCTTTTTAGCATACATTATCTTTGTTTAATTTCCACAACAGATCTCCAATGTCGGAATAATATACTATCCACATTATAGTATAAAGAAACCAAGACTTAAAAGTGCTCATTAATCAGCTCAAAGTTGTGCTGAAGGGATGGAGCAGAAACTCGGTCCTCATACATTTTATAGGAAATCCTGCTGTCATGCTCAGAAATAAATAACTCTTACCTTTCTCTCTCTCTCTCTCTTTCTTTCTGTCATGGAGGGTGGGGAGAGGAGGTGCAGGTGCAGTCTTACTATGTAGTCCAAGCTGCCTCCTGTCTGAAGTATTCTTCCTGCCTCAGCATCCCTAATGCTAGAAGAACAGGCAAAGAATCCTGATGACTAGCTAAATAATTTTCAGGTATAAATTGTGTGGTGGTTTGAAAGAAATTGACCTCCACAGGCTCATCTATTTGAATGTTTGGTCATTAGGAAGAGGCACTACTCGAGAGGGATTAGGAGGTGTGGCCTTGTTGGAGTGGGTGTGGCCTTATTGGAGTAGGTCTCCAACAAGACCACTCTTGTTGGAGAAAGTATGCCACTGGGAGTGGGCTTTGAGGTTTCAAGGGTCCAAGCCAGGCCCAGTGGCTTTCTCTCTTTTTGCTACTTTCATATCTAGCTGTAGAACTCCACAGCTACCATGTCTACCTATGTGCCACCATGCTCCCTGCCATGAAGATAGTGGATAAAACTCTGAAACTGTAAACAAGCCTCAAAGAAATACTTTCTTTTATAAGACTTGTCTTGGTCATAACATCTCTTCACAGCAATTGGACACTGACTTCCACAATTTGTACCTGATTTATGATGGGTCCATTTATAATTTCTCACCTTTAAAATATTGTGCTAGGGGGCACAGTAGCACAGTGGCACACACCTTTAATCATAGCACTTGGGAATCAGGGACAGCTTGGTCTACACAGAAAGTTCTAGACCAGCAAGGGCTACAAAGCCAGAACTTGTCTCAAAAAATAAATACAAAGAATAGAAGAGCATGAAATTTGGGAGGCTGGTGAGATGGCGCAATAGTTAAGAGCATGTGTTAAGAGCTTCTTCAGATGATGGGAGTTTGGTTCCCAGCACCCACATGGAGGCTCAGGACAGTCTGTAACTCCAGTTCCAGATACGAAGCCCTCAGCTGGAAGCATGTAATGCACTTAAAAGTGTAGAAACCAAACCAAATGAACAAGGCACAAAACCCACTCATACCCATAAAATAAAAGCAATAAGTAAACCTATGAAAAGTTAATGCAAGCAATACGTTCTCAGTAGGAACTCTGCTTGGAAGGTTGATACTGGAACTGGGCAGCGGCATTAGGTTGCAGGTTCTAGCAGCCACAAGGTCACAGGACTGAAACTCTACAGTGTACTGTGTTGCTAGCTAACAGGCCCAGTGGGTTAGGGGCACTCAGTGGATTTCAAGTTACTAATATTGTCAGCTATCCACGAGTGTTTGGAATATAGCCCTAGCATAAGTGGAGGGACATCGGTGGATTAGACGAATAATTTGCAATTGATTCTCTTCCCCTCCCCTTTCCTTTCCTCTCCTCCTCTCTGTTTCTCTCTCTTTCAGTCTTGAGACTTAAGTGATGTTCCTTGTGTCTCAGCCTCCTGAGTAACTGACATTCTAACATGCTTGGCTGTTTTTTATTTTTAAAAATTTTAAAATGTGACTTTAGAACATTAAATAGCATTTGGTTTTGTGGCTAGCATTTTCATTGAGTGGCACTGGTCTGGAAAATTTGCTAATTCCTCTCTGTGCTGTCCTAGCCCTTAGTAAATGCCAACAGTGGCTAGACTCTGGGGGGTACAGCTGTCATCAAGTCAGATTTGTCTCCTTTTCTCAAGTGGCTTAATATCCTAGAAAGGCAGGTGAGAACAAGCAGCGAGAACCAGCTTCTTGAGTAACTAATTGATCACCATCATTCGAGGAGTAGCTACTTGACCACCGTTGCTAGGTGCTACAAAGAAAACAAGATTTGATAGGGGAGATGACAGTTAGGGCATCTAACCCTTGGGCACCGTTCAGTGATATTCATTGGAAGTGTTTGCTGGTGAATGACTTGAGTCTGGGGTTAGAGGAAACTCCTGGGGAATGACTTTCAGAATTCTAAGGAATCAGGAGAAAGTCATGGTGGTGGCTTTTGTGCCTTTGGCTGATCTTCCCTTGATAATGGGTCTCAGGCACAGAGCCATGCCTAGAAGTTTTGGTCTGGTCAGAGGCATGCAAGTTTCCTTACTTGATAAGCAGAGGGGTGCTGTCTGGGGCGGGGTGGTGGGGGTGGGGAGGCATCTCAGGAGCTGGGAAGGAGGGAAGGGAAGGCTCCTTCCGGTCCACCCTCCAGCCAGCACCTCTGGCACTTGGAGACGCAGTTTCTCTCACGTGGAAACAATGTTGCTTCTGTCCCTTTCCTCCTGGTCCCCAGGGGTTGCCTCTTCAGCATTGTTTTGCATTTCACCATCCATTTGAGAAAATTTTATTTTGTTGTTGTTTCTGCCCTATTTAAATGAGACCTCTAGTCAGGAGAATGACTTTTAAATCTTTTGTGACCCTGGAGTACAAAATGTTCCCAATTCCTCCCAACCCCCAAGCAGTTAGCAGTTTCAATTTCGGTGGCAAGTTACAATAGAGGGCTTTTATCCTCTGAACCAGCTTGGAGAGGAGGCGAGGGCGGCTGCCTGGCCGCGCTGGGGGTGGAATACTTTGTCCTTTAGCCTAACCTGGGTGGCAGTGGCTGGAGCCAGGCTTGGCCAAGGATGGTGGGAGGCTCTGCCCAGCCTGGGAGGACTGTTCAGATTCTGTTTAGGTCCCTCTGCAGCCCCTGGGGAGTTGATCTTAGATGGGCTTCCTTGGTTTCTTTGCAGAGCTGTTCCCAGGTGGTCAAGTTACCCAATGAGCCAGAACGCAATTAAACCATTGTGTCTCAGGGAGGGGTGGCTTTTCAGGACTCTGAGCGGGTGACTTTCATCTGGATGGGGTATCAGGCTTCAGCACAAAAGGACCCCACCCAGGGCGAGCAATAAGTTCAGTTTTGGTTTTTGTTTTTTTTTTTTGGAAATTAGGTACCATTCCCAATCTTACAGACACCTAATGGATATTAGTTAAGTTGGGGAATAAGAATTTTCAATAGGGAATCCCAGGTTTTGATCTGCTGTTACTGTGCACCACCTATGCAAGTCAGCAAGGTACTATTACAATGTGGTTGCTGCAAGTGGTTCGTAGCTTTGTTCTACAGTCGTCCTGAAAACCTGGTGTTGCCTTGGCAGACTGGATGTCTATAGAGCCTCACCATGTTCTAGGGCTCTGCAACTCTGAAAAGGGTAGTGAGGGGCAGGCTTCGTTATCTCCTCCTCTTCCTCCTCATTCTGATGATGATGATGATGTTGATGATGATGATGATGATGAATTCTTCTCTCATATATTACATCTGACTGCAGTTTTCCTTCCTCCTCTCTTCCAGACTCTCCCCCCAGCCTTCTCCCTCCCCCAGATCCAACCCCCTCTCCACTCCCTAACAAGTTACCATAAGACCAGGCAGCACGAGGCAACCCAGTAGGAGGAAAAGGGTCTTATAAGTAGGCAAAAGAGTCAGGGACAGTCCCCGCTCCCATTGTTAGGAGTCCCACAAGAACACCAAGCTACTCAGTCATAACATATGCAGAGGACCTAGGGTCAGACTTCTATAGGCTTCCTGATCTCTGCAAGCCCCCACGAGTCCTGGTCAGTTGATTCTGTGGACTGTGTTCTCATGCCATGTCTCTGACCCCTCTGGTTCCTTCAGTCCTTCCTCTCCATCCCTCCAAAGGGCTCTGCCTAAAGTTCGGCTGTGGGACTCTGCATCTGCTCCCATCAGTTGCTGGATGAAGTCTCTCTGGTCTCTTTGATGATGATTTTGCTAGGCTCCAGTCCTAGAACATTGCAGGCAGGACAGACTGTAGATGGAAGTTTTTGTGGCTGGGTTGGTGTCCCAGTCCCTCCACTAATGTGGTTACTGTTAGCATTCTGTCTAAACTCCACCCCACAGTTACCTGGCAACAGCCAGGTATGCTCCTCCCCACAGTTGCCTGGCAACAGCCAGGTGGGCCTGGCCCACTATAAAAGGGGCTGCTTGCCCCTCCTCTCTCTCTTATCTCTTTCTCTTGCCTCTCTCTTACATCTCTTATCTCTTACCTATACCCTTCCCCCCTCTCTCCACGTGGTCATGGTGGGCCTCCACCTCTCTACTTCTCTACTCTCTTCCTCTCTCTGCCTTTCTCTGCCTCTACTACCCTCTTAACTCCCCTCCCCATGCCCGAAATAAGCTCTATTTCTATATTATACCTTCGCCTGTGTCTGGTCCCCAGGGGGGAAGGATTGCCTGGGCTTGGGCCTGCTGAGGCACACCCTTCCCCCACACCTTCCTCCCCATAACCCCATATAACATATATCTTTCTCTATTTTTATAAACACATCAGTTACAGAAGATGGCTGGCCCAGGTTCCGGGTCCGCGTTGCTAAGAGTCTTTGCTAGGGTTACTCTGACAGGTTCCATGGAGCAGAGGGGCAGGTTTCTTAATGGGAGGTGGTGATTCTCAAGGTTTCCTGTCTGTCTCTGGTAACAACTGCTCCTTGTAGCAGGTGTCTCCCTGGAGCTTCTGACATTAGGAGCTGGAGAGGCTTGCGGGGTGTAGAAGGAGGCTTCACCACCAGCATTTCCATTCAATTGGTGGCACCAGGTGGCACATTTCCCTCTAGCTTCTCAGGTGATTTAACTGCAGTTGGGCTGAGAATCCTGGTGTGCAAAGAGCATGGACTTGGAATGGACAGACACATCTGGCTTCTGTCTCCATGGGCTGGGCTTCTGAACCTGAGATAGTAGAAACTCAAGTTGTGGCGACAGGTAAGGAGGTGACATTTATAGGACTGTCTTATGAGATGCATAACAAATTCCACATCCTCCTAGGCCCCAGGTTCAGGACTTCCCCTTCCTTATCTTCTTTTGGTGGATGCTTTGGGTAGCTTCATGCAGTTGGTGTGAGGTGGTCTTTCTCAACATCCACCCAATATACTCCAAACCTGGGAAGATCACGTGCTACTTTGTTGTTGCTGTTAGTTTTGTTTTGTTTTGAGACACTAAGAAGGGCTCCCCAGGCTTTTATAAGGGTTTCCCCAAAAAGCCAGCAGTGAGAAATCACATGGCTGGCCAGGGCTGTCTCTATGACCCTTCCCCTCCCAATCTCTTTCAAATGACATGGAGAGTTGATATGGGGCCTTAACCCTCAGTGGTCTGGGTCACACAGGTCAGCAGAAGGTGACTTGAATAGCCTGGACATCAGTCATTCTTCTGCCTATTTATCTTTTGAAAGGGCCCTTGCTGATGGGGGGGGGGGGGTGGTGCTTTGGCTCTGTTGATCTAGGGAGTAATAAACAGCTTCTAAAAGAGTAGTGCTGTGTGTTGGCCCTTGTGAGGGTGCTGACCCAGAGCAAGGGGGTCCTGTGAGCATCTGGCCTGTGTCCAAGGCATAGCCCATTCTGCCTGCTCACCCACCACCGTTTTATCAAGCAGAGATCAGTAGCCAGAAGGTATGATCCTAGACTGAAGTACTCATATGAATAAGTACAAATGGTCAATAATATTCCCAGCCCCCCTACCCCACAATGCTTATGAAATGTGTAAAGTGTTTTCCAGAAACATGGCAGTTGGATTCTAACTGGAAGTTCTGAGTGGATTCTTGGATGCTAAGAAATCCATTATGAACATTTCATTAGACAGGGGTTTCTCAGCTGAGCCTGATCTTGCTTCACAGCAGGCACTTGGCAACACCTGGAGGTATTTTTAATTTGCCACAACTAGAGAGGAGGCTACTGCTGTCTTATGAGTAGAAACTAGAAATACTGCCAAATATCCCCAAACACAGAGAACAGCCTGTAGAACTAAGAAGTCACTCAGTCTAAAAAGTAGTGCTGAGCTTAGGCATGCTGAGAGCTGGCACTGCCTCAGAATCTCAGAGCCTCTCTGCCCAAGCAAACCCAGCTCTTATCCCACTGGAACAGCTGGCTCAACCTAGTGACAGCCCTGGTATATTGGGCACATTGGGCAGGGGTTGATAAGATGGTGATAGCTATGTTCAGAACTCTATTTCCTTAGCATGTATTGCACATGGAGTCTGGGGCCAGAGATTTCACAGGGTCATCTCTCTGGATACTCAACTCACAGTCTTCTTGGGTGATGGAGATGAAGCAATGGTATCTCATGAAAGTGAAATGGCCCTGCTTGGGCCACACAGCCTAAACGCAGGAGTCCTTGTTTGTATTTCCAAAGGAGTCTAGATCACCTGTTCTAAGGACTCAGGAAGAGGTAGCGACTGAGCATCACTTCCCCAAGTTGTCTTTTCCATCTCAACATTATAAGTCTTACCTGATTCAGGTTTTGTAGATGGTGAAGATGCCAGCATTCTTTCAGAGGCATCTGCAATCTTCTTTTGCACTGGGTCTGGTAAGCTTATCTGGGTTTCTGAAATCCTAGGCTCAGTGAGGACAATGGGTGGTAAAGCCTTGGCTCACTCTGGATAATTACAGATGCTCCAATCGGCGGGATGCTGTCCCTTCCTGATACTCATGATAGAGAGGGAAACACTGATTGATTTTGTTTTCTATAGAAGACAGGGACATGAGAAGACAGTCAAGGACAACAGTGGGAGAGAAGACACAAGAACCCCACACAGGGACCATAGGGACAGAGGGTCACCTGGGATAATCTCTTCTGAACCACATTGAGTTGGAGCTCAGGGATGCTTGTGGCTGCCCAAACCTGGTGTCTAGGGAAGGTGCCTGTTACTTTCATGACCCTCAAGGATCCTTTGGTCAGCTACAGAGAGGTCTCATAGGGCACTAGGTCACAAGGCCAGCCACAGCCATGATTGGCTTAGTAACAGAGACACATTCTGAGATGTGTACTGCCGTGTAAGCCATCATGGAACATACACAAATCTAGAAGGTTTTGCCTACTACACATAGGCTATGGTGTACATATATGGTCCAGCAATAGTGGTAAGATGAGGGAATGGCATGAGACTAAATTATGCAGAGATGTTCATTAAGCATCAGGATTTGCATTTGGGACACGCCTTAATTTGCCTCTTGTTGCTGTGATAAACTATGACCAAAAGCAAGTTGGGGAGGAAAGGGTTTATTTCAGCTTATAGTTCATAGTCCATCTTAAGGGAAGTCAGGGCAGGAACCTGGTGGATATGGAGAGGCCATGTCTGTCCTGATCCTTTCCTGAGGGGCTGCCTAAGTCAGGGCAGACTAAACCAGTTAGAGAAGTCCTCTGCCTGCAGCCTCGAGTCGCAAGGGGCTCAGCAGCCAAGGCTCACGCAGGATGCTTTCTGACTGGCTGTCTACTTAGAAGTCTTTTGGTGCAAGTGGGAATTTGGGCTTCAGGAAGACAAATGAACATAAAATCCATTCTTTCAAGCCCAGCGGGGAGCGGACCCAGGCAGAAGCGTGAAACCCATGAAGACAGCGACCATCTTGCTCAACCTCTTCTTTCTTTATTCATTTATTCTCTCAGCCCCACAGCCCCTTTCCCTTCCACAAACATTTCCTCTGTACTGAACTAAAAAAATGATTTTTGAGATATGGTGTTACTCTCCCAGATAATCGTTTTTTTGTGAGGACAAGTGGCCTTAAACCAGAGAAAGAGTTGCATTTTTTTTTTTTTAGCACAAAGAAGAGACACTATGATGAATTTATTTATTTCATTTATAATTTTTTTTCAGCATCTTCTATACACCCAGGAACCATGGTTGACTTTGCTCTTTCCTCCATCAGCAGTTGGTCCATGTCCCCTCCCTGTGGCAGAGCCCCAGTGTCCCTGTTGGCTCCTTGCCCAGGCATATTCCAGTGTAAGGGGTGCTTGTTGTCTTGGTCAAATTCAATCATGTGTGTGGATTCCTCTGTTCGGGGTCTGGTTTAGGTCTTGTAGTCGCCAATTCGCCTCAGTGAGACAGGCAAGGCTTTCCTTCTTGGGTAGACATTCTCTTTCCTGTTACCCTAATACTTAAGAGCCTAAGGCAGGAGGATCACGAGTTCAAGGCCAGTCTCAGCTACATAGTTATCCACTAACTCCAATCACAACTGAATCTGTTCAATAGCCTTGGAACTTCCTGTTTTCTGGAGACAGTAAATTCATCACATATATACTTAGCGAGTCTTCTAGTTGGGTCGTCTGTTATTTAGAGCCAAACGCACTCTAATAAAGTCCGTGCTAAATGATTAGACCATCTAATTTGGTTCTTAGAGCTTCATATTGAGAAAATGGGAACTTACAGAGTTTGAGTAACTTCCCAAGTCATGAAAACAGCATCTGGGGCCTTATGCTCAGATGCCTGCCTTCAAGTGCCCAACAGTCGGCCGCTGTGGTAGGAGCACCTGCCCCTTCCCTCTACTTCTAAGTAAGTCTCTTACTTTTTCTGGGTCTCAGTTTCTCATACGCTATCCTATAAAACTGACTCTTGTTAATACTGTCTGATGGCAATAGAATAATCTACTTCTGGATAATAGAAGTAGAAAAAAGGAATTATTGGAACAAACTAGAGGAATCTCAGTCAAACTCACGTCTTAGTAGTGACTGGGTGAGAAGTCACTGCCTCTTTCATGGTGTCCCTTAGATTCTGTGGCTGGTTCCTATGCTATCACCTCACTGGTCACAGGAGGGACCTTGTTGGCAGTCTGAGTCTGCATTCTAAATGGTCCTGAATTCTCCACTAGCATGGATGAAAACATTGAAGTCAGGTGCACTCAAGTTGTAGGCCCCAGTTGCCAGGAGATCAAGCGCCTCAGGTTAGGTTCTCCAGAAGCAACCTTGCAGTGAAGTTTTGAGTGTAATTTATCTGGAGACAAGCCATGTGATCACTGGCAGTGGGATGAGGAGGTCAAGGAAGGGAATGAAGCAGCGAAGGCTGTTACAGAGCAAGTTACCTGTGAGTAACTGTAGTGTAACTCTGCTGGGGAATTCTGGAAGATAATTCGAGTCATGTACCTTGGAGTTGTCCTACTGAGGGGATAGGGAGCAAGGTTGACAGCAACTGGCTGAGAGGGAAGGTGGTGAAGTGACATTTCCCAGATCTCCTTGCTTGTCCTGTGAGTTGTATGAACACAGTGAATCATGAGAATCCAAAAACTGAGTCATAGAAGCTGCCAGTCAGAGGGCTGGCATTATATGAACAGCTGTATGGCTGCGTTTTTAAAAAATACTGTTCAGAGAAAACAGAGACTTGAGAAGCTAGGCAGCCCCTCATGACCAACAGCCATCATAGGGCCTTGGGAGCCATTGTTGACAGTGTAGGTTTGCAGACCCGGTAACCAACTCTATGCCACCTTAGAAAGGGGATTAGAAACACAGTTTTGATTCATTTCCCTCTACCAAATGTGTTTTTAAAATATCAGAGCTGGGTGGTGGTGGCGCACACCTTTAATCCCGGTACTTGGGAGGCAGAGGCAGGTGGATCTCTTGAGTTCAAGACCAGCCTGGTCTACAGAGAGAGTCCAGGAGAGCCAAGGATACATAGAGAAACCCTGTGTCAAAAAACCAACCCAACCCAACCCACCCACCCACCACCCACCCACCCACCCACCAACCACCCAACTCACATGCACATATGTCTGTCAATAAACTTTTGAAAATCAAGTTTGTTTTTTTTATAGTCTACATATTTTGTTAGAAAACTAGAAATGGTGGCTATGTGGAACTCCATCTTTTCTTTGAGACAGGGTCACATTGTGTAACCCCGCTTGGCCTGGGACTCACCATGTAAACCTGACTGGCCTTGAACACACAGAGAGTGGTCCACCTCTGTGTTGGGAACAGAGTGGCTGTGACTGTTTTCATTAACTCCCCAATAAAAAGGGAGGGTAGGTTATTAGATTCCTGTCCATCCCTCTATACCTCTTTCTTAGCTGTGCCCAGTACTGCCCCAGCTGCTCATGGGCTTATGTGGTGCTAGAGGATATGGGAGGATGAAACTCAACTGAGAGACTCCATGTCCGGCCCTATCAGGAAGTCGTCATCCAGATGGGAAAAATATTTTGCTGATGAAACTGTTTTGGTACCTCCCACATTCCTATATGTGAGCTCAGTAAACACAAAGGCTCATGTGATTAGACTTGTGTGGAACTTTCTGGTTTGTCACTGGTGTTGTTTTCCTAGCTGGCAGGGGAACAGATATTTGTTTATGTCTCTACAGGTGATATGGCCATCGTTCTATTGCTGTGAGGAGACACCACGACCATGGCAGCTCTTATGAAAGAAAGTATTGAACTGGGGGTTTGCTTACAGTTTCAGAGGATTAGTCCATTGTCCTCATGGCAGGGAGAATCTAGTCTAAATCATGCCACATTGTTAGTTACTTCTCCTTAGGTTCATGCATCTGTCTCCTCAGGGTTCAGGACAACTCTCCTCTACCTATTTCCCAGAATCTTCTCTCTCTCTCTGCCAGATGTCCCACCTTTTAATCTTGCCCCAGCTCATTGGCCATAGGCTTTTTATTGACAGATGATGATGCTTCTACACAGTATGTAAAGAGTCTCTATATACACACCTACGAATCCTTCTAATCTTTTCAAATAGTGCCACTCCTGTGGTGACTCAACATTCAAATATATGCGCATACAGGGACATTCTTGGTCAAACCACCACAACAGGAAAAGTTCATGCAACACCTGGAAGTCATGTAAAGTGTACCTGTTCTGTGCTGAAGTTCTTCCTACTGGGTCCTTGTCACTTATTACAGCTAATGCCCAAGGACTTTCAGGGAACAGACTGGTGTCATGGTGAGGAAGGGGTCTTGCAGTTAATCTTTTATCCTTTGAACTCTGGCTGAGAGATTCACTATATGCACAACTTTAGGTAAATAATGTTCCTTGACCAATTTTTTAAAAATATACAGATAGGTCTAATAATATTTCCCCACATGGGGTTATAAGGATTAAATAGCAAAATAAATATAAATATGTATAAGAGTATTATACAGATAGAATTTATTTATCTCTGTATATCTATGTAGAGTAATCAAACAGCAAATACCCTATATGGTGGCACTCACTTCATAGTCCAGAATGTTATTCCATCTTCCTTAATGTGGATTCTTATAATTATGTGGTCATAGCTGCTTTCAAGGGTGTTTCAATACATCAGGCTGGGGCCTTTTGGCCTCTATGTTCAATGCAAAGGTCCAATATGGAAACAAAAATTTAAACCCCACCCTCTCAAAGGAATCATTCTAAAACTTGTGTTGATCTTGTTTTGCTTTGTGAAATTATAGAGTCCATTATTTTTGATTTTTGTTTTGCATGACCTGTCTTTAACCATGAGGACTGAGATACCATCTTTAAGCCAGTGGCCCCAAGCATGTCTTCTGGAAGGGGCTTGGAGACGTCCCATGAGAAATGATTTTCGGAACACATTTCAGTGAGAATTTTCTCCTTTTGTGATGTCTATTATTAACATCATGTCAATGCCTTGGCTGTGATTTTGATTGTTTGCCTCCTATTTAACAGGGCCTTGGCCACACATACTGAAGAAACTGGAAATGAATTCTTTATTGTCACAAAAATATAGCTCCTTTTATTTTTTCAAATTTAAATTTAAGTGTACTAGTGTGTCTGTGGTGGGTGCTCACAGAGGCCAAGAGAGTGTGTAGGATTTCCTGGTCTAGAGTTACAAGTGGCTGTGAACTGCTTGACGTGGGTGCTGGGAACCAGATGTGGGTTCTCTGCAAGAGCAGTAAGTGCTCTGAATTGAGAAGCATCTTTCCAACTCCAATATTCACCAAATAGCTCCCCTCCTCTCCCTGTACCCCCTGCCCATTCTCTCCTCTGCTCTTTTTTATGCTAGTTTTTATTCTCTGCATGGCTGCGCAGATAACTGGCTGGCCCCTTCCCTTCCCTATCTCAAACGCCTCACCCCAAGTAGTCAGTGGTGGAGAGTTCCACAGCATAGAATTCTTGCTGCCTGCGGCCTCCCTTGCTCTCAAAGTTTAGTGCATTTCCGCTGCTGTGAGCACAGTTATAACCCCCAAAGGTGCAGATTCTCACCGGAGCTCTCTTATCTTCAACCTCTTCCCCATGCTTTTATGAACTGGCTCTGTTGAAGCTACGCTAGGTTCAAATGGGTATCTGGTCTTCTTGACCAAAGCTGGAGGTTGCAAAAAAAACAGTCACTTCCATGATTTGAATGATGGTCCTTCCCAGTTGTGCCTGCTCTGGGAAGGCTGGTAGGCACTCCTGCAGGCAAGCTCTGTCAATATGCTTAGGGACAATGCTCTGTAAAGTGCTTTAGCCCAGACAGGTTAAATGCTTTGATTCAACTTACAAAGTTCAAAGATACCTTTCACTGATTTCCTTTATGCTGTTTGTGTTGTGGCCTTATGGGGTGATGGGTGATTATGTGTGTGTGTGTGTGTGTGTGTGTGTGTGTGTGTGTGTGTATTCACAAGCAAGATTTTTACATTTTTAAAAAAACTTGCTGGGAGAAATATATTGCTGTGCTTAAGGCCTTGCTTATTCACTCAATAAATATTTATTAAGTTCTTATTGGGTGTCAGGCAGTGTGCCAGGGCATTCTTCCACTGAGCACTGAGTCTGTTAAACAAACAAGGTTTATTGTCCCCTGGAGCTGTAGAATGAGGCCCTCGGTCAGTTGCTGTATGCACAAAACATACCATATTGTATTGTGGGGGTTCCTGGAACCAGACACTTTGGTCTCAGTAACCAAAGAGCCCCACTGTTTCTAGTGCCCTGCTATGTCTTAATCCAAGATAGTCCAGACTGGAGGCCTTTGGCTTGAAGTTTATACAGAGATGGCTTTTAGAGTCTGTTTCTTTCCAACAGCACAAACAAATGTCTTTCTTTTGAAGGTTAAGGTAGCACAGGCTAGTCCAAAGGAGGATTACCCTTGTTCCAGCTCTCGTCTCCACAGTGCCAAGAAGTCCATCAGTGGAGCTAGGAAGAAGGAAAGGGGAGGTGCCTGTTCTGGCCTATAGGAGGCCACTCTTGGGGGTGGGTGGTCTTTTGTTGAACTCCTGGCCTATAGAAGGCCACTCTGGGGGTGGGTCTTGTGCTGAACTCAAGTTCTGTGACTCTCACCGGACACTTTCTGCGTGTCAGCTACTGCTTTAGGAACTAGACAGATGGAGATCTCTGCCCTTGCGAGTTGCACAGCGGGACAGGATAGCACTCTCCTGCTGCTAACTCTGAAAGATCCAGGTACAGGGCAGGTCCCCATGCCTAGCAGAATAGAACAAGGAAGAGACATGAGGGCTTGGTGTGTGTGGTACCTGCATCTTTTTAAACCAGGAACTCCAATGTCTTGGCAGCCGCTGTAAGGAAAGGCAGGGCTCTTTTACTGATTGAGCCCATGTATTCAACTTATTCTTATTTCTGCCAGCAACGTAATAAAGGAAGTCTAGAATGATACTTCTATGGTATTCTAGAGTTCTCACGTATCAGAAACCAGTGTTATCCTACATAACTATGTCACACAGCCATAGACGTTGTTTCAATAGCCAGTGGTTTTTTCTTTTCAAAGATTTATTCTTTTTATTTTAAACATACAGGTGTTTTACCTTCATGTATATCTGCGAACCACATGCATGCAGTACCCTTTAGAGGCCGTTGGCTCTCTTGGAACTGGAGATGGTGGTGAGCTGCCGTGTAGATGATGGGAATCCAACTCAGGTCTTCTATAAGAGCAGCCAGTGCTTTTTACCACTGAACCGTCTCTCCAGCTCCTACAGTCAGGGTTTTCAAGGCACAATTTTATGGACCAGCCCCTTTGCTCCAGCCAGTAGTAGTTCTATGTTGCTGATTAGCAACCCACGTTGATACTAGCAACTCCAAACAGCAAATATCTCTTAGCTCATAAAAATCTGGATGCGGCTCCTCTGGAAACCTCAGGCCAGGCTCAAGATGTCTCATGAGGTTGTAGTCAAGCTGTCTGCAGGGGTATGGTGCCTCATGAAGGCTTGACTTGGTGTAGGGGTGCAGTGCCAAGCCAGGGTTCACTTCCAAGTCTATGTATGTGAGCTGAGTCTCAGGCTGTTGTCATGCAAGTCTCTTCATAGGGAGTTGTTTTAAAACGTGGCAGCAGATGATCCATTAGGATGAGAGTGGGAGGGGCAGAAGCAGCACTGTACTTTGAGCTTTTTGTCATCTAAATCTGAACTTGATATCTACTGCTTCTTTTATAAGTAGGTCTTAGAAGAAAATAATAGGCCAGCCTTCACTCAGAGAGTGTTAGGTACACATGGGTAGAGACTAGGAGGAAGTGTTGGTTGCCGGTCATCTTAGGGGGTGCCGATCATTCCTGGGAACTTGTTGACTATGCCACTGTTGGACTCCGGCCCAGACCTACTGAATGAGAAACTCTGGGATTAGGCTGTTGAAAGTGTGTGCTAACAAGCCTTCTAGGTGGTCCTGATAATGCTATCAGCTGAATTCCACCGTCTTGAGGCTTGGCAGGCTTCATCTTAGGCACTGTAGGTCTGCCTATCTCTGTCTCAGCTGCTCACTCTGCCGTGTGGTGGGAACGTATTACACAAGACATGTAAATGAATGGACGTGGCTGTGTGCCAACGAAACCTTATTTACAGTGACAGATCAGAGGTGTGGGAAATCCCCCAATCCTACCCCAGGCTATGGTTTTTATCTTTCAATTCTTTAGAGTAGCAAGGAAGTTTGATGTGATCAGAACTGGATGGGGTTACCATCGAAGGACTCTTTCTTTCTTCCTTCCTTCCTTCCTTCCTTCCTTCCTTCCTTCCTTCCTTCCTTCCTTCCTTCCTTCCTTCCTTCCTTCCCTCTCCCTCTCCCTCTCCCTCTCCCTCTCCCTCTCCCTCTCCCTCTCCCTCTCCCTCTCCCTCTCCCTCTCCCTCTCCCTCTCCCTCTCTCTCTCTCTCTCTCTCTGAGACAGGGCTTCTCTGTGTATCTCTGGCTGTCCTGAAACTTGCTCTGTAGACCAGGCTGGCCTCAAACTCAGATCTGCTTGCCTCTGCCTCTTAAGTGCTAGGATTAAAGATGTGTACCGACACTGCCTGGCTCTTATCTTTTTAAATCACAGGCAAAATTCCCTCTTTCCAGTTTAGTTGGAGGTAAAACCACTCTTCAGAGCAGAGTTGTGCATGTAGTTGGTTTTTCTGATGCTGGGTCATTTGCCTGTCATGGTGGACTTTAATAGACTTCTAACTCTTTGAGACAGGATGAGAAGTTGGTTTTGGGGTCAGGCAGATTTGAGTTTGGAAGCTAGTTTTATTAGTTTTGTAAATGTGGTAAGTTACATAGATGTGCCATGCTTCAATGTCTCCAATTGTTAAAAATATAATAAAAACATGTGCATCCACACAGTTATCAGAAGGAGTTGGGCTTTAAAAAATTTTAGTGTGTGTGTGTGTGTGCTCGCACACACATCTAGAGGTCAAAGGACAACTTTTGGGAGTTAGCTCACTTTCCATCATATGATCCAGGGATCCAGCTCATGCTATTGGGTTTGTAGAGCAAGCACTTTTATCCACCGAGTCATCTCATTGGCCCAAGGAATCATTCTGATTCATTCATTACCCAATGTCGTGTGACAGATCACCCCAAATTTAGGAGCTTAAATCAGTAACAGCTGAGCGTGTCTTCTGCTCCAGTCCTGTCATTTGTCTCTCCTGTGGTTGCCAGTTGGTGCAGGCTGTCTGAGAGGAGCTCATCTGGGGCTGTCACTGAGCGCCTGGGCCCTTGTCTTCATGGCTTCTCCATATTTCTTGGTGTTTCACAGCATAGCCTGGTGACTGGCTTCCAAGAGGGAGCATTTCAAGAGCACACAAGCTTGGGGGACTGCAGCTTCTTGCTTCTGCAACAAGTCTCAGAAGCAGCTCAGATTCCAGAGAAGCAGTGGCAACAAATCTGTACCCGTCTTTAGGCTGCTCGGGAAGGGATAAAATTAATCTTGAGACATGCTTGTCGGGGA
>CM052708.1:67213151-67233042 GCA_028551405.1 Uromys caudimaculatus | reverse complement strand
TTCCCCCCCCCCCCCCCCCTTAGGAGCTCTGTAGGCCTCATCCTCTTCAGTGAGCCACAGGAGGAAAGAGGAGAGGAGGCCTCTGAAGTGACCATCTCAAGGGTGTTGTCTGCTCTTTGCTGAGCCATGGAATCTTGGCCATTGGCTAGGACATAGGGATCAAAGAGGGTGTTGTGGAAGAAAATGCTTTCTCAGATCTGTCTCTCTCTTAGGGGTCAGTGGAGAGAACATGGGAATGAGTAGACCTGTAAAACCTTTTACAGGTTTTACAACATAGAAAAAATAAATTCCATTTGGAAAGCAGATGCCAGCTGGCTATGAGAGTGTATCCCAAGCTATGGTAAAGAAACAACTGCCAAGGCATGCGCAGATGGTCAGTGGGTGGCACGGAGAGCTAAGCGGCAGGATATGAGGCCTACTGAGAACCTGAGAAAACATAGGCCATGAAGACCCCACTTAGGTCTATCTCCTCTGGGCCATAGAGACACTCATCCATATGTCTTTATTATCTCTTATAAAGCACCTGAAACCTAAACTCGTTGGAAGTTCCTGTTTACAAAGCATTGGCAACAACTATTTTAAAAAATTGAAGAGCTGTGGCCCATTAACCACACAAACACTTACACATCAGTTGGCAAATCATCCCTGGCAGTCGACCCACAAAATGACTAACCAGAGCCATGGGCAAGAGATGGACACTCTTCCTGAGTGGTAATTCTCCTCACATTAGCCAGAGGTCCTCATAGAGCAAGTAGGAGATAGGCAAGGAGACTGGGCATTCATAGGACCTTAGAAAGTGAAAGAATTCCAAAATAACACACCCCTGTGTCCTTCTGGATCACTGTGAAGATGGGGTCCCCTTGCTGAGTGCTGACCTCCAAGGTACCAGGAAGGGGTGAGGCAGCTTGAGCTCACTAGGATAACACAAAGGTCCCTGTCTTCTCCAAGGTCCCTAGTACATGTCTTATTTGAAAGAGAAGATGCTCTGAGGTTCCCTTGGTAACTCATCTAGAAGAGATGTAAGCTAGGCTTGGAGGAACCGGCAAGGAGCCGGGAGATCTAGGTAGGCATAAGGGAGTATTTTGAGTTCAAAAGCGTTACTGGGAGAGTCCAAAGCTTTTGTTTTGTTTTTAAAAATCGAAAGCTGGAGTTTCTAAAAGGAAAAGGCCACACAGCATCTTCTGGTCTCCTCTGCATGAACACCCCTGCTCAGAGTGGGTGAGCCTGGGGAGATACTCTGCTCAGAAAGGGGCGGGGCAGGGAAACACTGCTCAGAGGGGTGGGTCTGGGAGATACCCTGCTCAGAGGGGTGGGCCTGGGATACATCTTGTGGATTCTTTTCTATCTTGTGATTCCTTCCAGGGCCCAGCAAACAAAAGTCTCCTAATTTACTAACTCACAAAATGATTTACCAGCTGCCTCTTCCCTGAGGAGGTAAACAGGCAATAAAATAAATGAAATTCCTATCCTTTATTACTTGACTCTCATAAATCATCACTCACCCTGGCTGAACATTTATCTCTCCAGCATTCCAAAGTATTCAAAATGCTATTTCCTTCATTTTCAATGAAATAGAAGAAATAAGAAGTCAGTGACAATGTGTTTTGGGCTAGCTCTGCTAGCAATAACTGTTGGGTTGCAGAAAATGGGGAGGGGAGTAGTAAAATTTTAGGGTCTTGCTTTTTCTCTGTGACCAACTGTTCCTGGGATTAGATTCATACTTAGAACTTTTGGTCCTCACATGGCTGGATAAGATCATGTCAGATATTATTGGCCATACTTGGTTACTTGTAAAGTCTATTTTGAACTAAAAGCTTATTGTGCCCAAATAGGGGACTTCTGTGTGGTGCCAGGGAATAAGGGGATTGCTATTGTGTCACCATGACAACAAGCATTTGCATTAAGAGCAGGCTCCTCAGGCCACGGTACAGTCACATGGTCTGGAGGGACCCCTTTGAAGCTCTTGTAATCTTTCCCTAAGCCCGACTGTTAACATCTTCTGAACATAATCATTAACCATGTTCTGTAACAGATAATTACCCACTGGAGTTAGCATTTTCCATCCCTGAGTGCTCTGTGAAATTCAGAGTGTGAGAGTGACTCTAGTGTTCCTTTAACTAGCCAAGTGAAATAAAGCAATTTGGCTTCTCCTTGAGATCTGGGAAAGTTTGCCTTTTACTCAAAAACTTTGTGTTACTGCCAACATCCTGGGTGTCCATGCTCCAGGGCTCTTGGGGTGTCTTTTGCTCAACTTTTTGCTTCACCTCCAACAGGTGCCTCCCTGTGCTGTCTGCAGCTCCTCTTTTCCCAGGAGACTGGATTCCTGCTAGTTTGTGCTTTGGGCTTGTTGTAGTCACTTTTTGGGACACAGGGACTCATGGATTTCTCTTACCATCTAGTTTATGTTGTGTCTCAGGAAGTCCCTATATCCAGAAAAGAGCTCAAGCTGGACTATAGAAGGATTTCTGGTGGTTAGATAAAAACCAGCATCCTCAGGAACTTGGAAAGCGGGGTTCTACCTGCCAAAAGGAGTCATTTTCCTTACTATGGTAGAAGGAACATATGGCTGCCTGTGGGTGAGTATCAAAGCCTATGCTGGTCTCCAGGTTCTCTCAGTCCATATTCACAAAGTACTTGTTATACATTCCAAAGTCCATGCTTGTGCCCTGGCCATGTCAGGTTTACTTCTTTCTGTCTGGTCTGGACTCTTCTGGATACCTCTAGATATTTTTTCTTCTATTCACAATAAAAATCTTCCTCTTAATAATGGAGTGATCATGCTGTCAGTTTCTTTACTGTGCCCCTGACCCAGGAAATTCAGGTTTCTCTCTTGGCTCTAATTTGCCAAGGAAACTTCTCTTGCACAGGGCAATGCCTCCTCTCCCGAGTTCCCACGCCCCATCTTACCACTGATGTATGTGAGCTCTCAGGGGAGCATGAGAAATAGATATTTAAAAGAGTAGTACATGAGAGAAAAGAAAAGGTGAGGAAGAAACTCCAACCCCTAAATATTGACAGAGATCAGCCTTCCAAACCATGTTCCAAGAAACCTGATGCCTTGCTCTCTACTTCTTCCCTCCTAAGAGTGGGATGTGACGTCATCGGAACGACAGTGTGCTTACATGTTTTGAAGGATATGGGTTCTACAGGCAAGGCACCTGACTGTGAAGTGGGGCGACCTCTTGAAGGATCCGAGTGAGAACACGAAGCATCCTTGTTCATTGCCTTGTCCCCCGCGTCCTTCCTTGCCAGTAAAATTTAACCCAAGTAAGCTTCCAGAGTCACATAGTACTGCCGTCTCTCACCTTCAAATCAAGACCCATGGCAAAACCATCACACTTGTTTGGTGATGGAACCAATGTTTGCAAACTTGTGATGAAAGCCAGTACTTAAGGTTCTGCTCTGAAGGGGGAAAGGACGGGAAAGGTGAGTCTGCTGAATAAAGGGTATGTTGAGGTGAGCGGCTGTGTGGTGCCAAATATGTGTGTGTATGTGTATGTGTCTATACTATATATGACTACATATGATATATGTATGTGTATGTCTAAATATGTGCGTGTGAGTTTATACATGTCTACTATATGTACATATGAGTGGCCACACATATATTTATGAATCTCTTAGATCTTTCAGATAGCAACTGGATGGACTACTTCCATCTCTTCAGTTTTCTTTCAACTCCAGCTGCTTGTCAATGCAGCATTATAGCTTTCTTCTCCCTCCCTCCAAGAGCATAGAAAACATGGTCAGTCCCCTCTGTGTATACATCGAGGCACGGCTTCTTTCACAACAAGATCCCCTGTGACACAGAAACCCATAAACTTCTACCATGAGTGCCCAATAGTGAAACAAATTATTCATGTGTGCCTCTCAGTTAAGCACTGTTTTATTTAGCATGCTCACACGTCACCAGTGGTAGGTCCAAATCTGTGACATGTATGGGGAAAACATGCTAAGTTTTGGTAGTTTGTGTGAGTGTGTGTGGTAAAGCCTTTTAGCACACTACCATGGGTGACCTCATCTGGTCAAATTTCAGAAGGCCCGAGGCAGAATGAGTTCTTAACATATAGAATATAATTTCTCCAGATGGAAGGTGGCCAGAGCGCTATAGTTGAGACTGCCTGCCCTTACACGCAGTGGGTGTTTCAAGACGCTCCCTTGTCGTAACTGATGGGACACAATTTTCAGGGATGAATGGCAATGTTCTGGGGCAGGCAGACAACAGCTGCTGTGTTTGGCTTATCTTCCACTGCTCTGCATTAATTCGACATTAATTTAACATTTTTTTTTTTTTCCCTGACAGAGTCCTGCTGGGGATGGGCTCCTTTTAGCCACTGCCTGCCACATGTCAGGTCAGGTCAGAGGTATTCCCAAGCAATGTGGTGTTTGTTACATGGCATGTGTTCCAGGCCAACTGATTGACTCCAATCAATGTGGATAAACTTTATCCACTGGCAAAATTAATCAGCAGTCTCTGTGACTTGAGCCAATGAGAAGGCTGCTTACTCATAGTAGTGTAGTGTCTGCGGGGTGGACTGCTCTGCTCCTTGTTTGCCTCAGCCAAACAATTGTTCTACTGTGCACTCTGGCCGGTGCACTGTGGTCCTCTGAGATGCTGTCTCAGCTCTGCCCTAATAGCCATCAGATAAGCTGATTAAATCTGCATTAATCAAGGGGCCCTGTGCATACAGGGGCTATCAGTGCTCTTGAATGCTGCCAGGATGATCAATTGTTTTGGTGTGGACAAATAAGTGCATTTCTGTCACCGATGAAAGCCATCACCTGGTGACTTTGGCCTAGCACATTGCTATTATGTTTTTATTAATGAACACTGGGGAACACATTCTGACCACGACAACATATACATCTGTTCAAAGAACAGAGAGTCAGAGAAACTGAATGCCACATTCCTTTCGGTGCCCTACTGACTGTCCACTGCTTGGTCTTCTTTTCTCATCTCCCTTCATGTGCTCTACCACCCTGGCTTTCTTTCCTGCCCTAGAACCACGGTTGATAGGCTCTGCCTGGAATATAGTGTTTCCCCCAGATATCTGCATAATTGGCTCTTTCTGGTCATTCACATTTCTGCTTAATGCACCTTTTCATGAAGACCTTTCTGGATCACCACATCACTCCGAACCATATTATGTGTACTGGTTGGTTTTGTGTCAACTTGACACAAGCTGGAGTTATCACAGAGAAAGGAGTTTCAGTTGAGAAAATGCCTCCATGAGATCCAGGTGTAAGGCATTTTCTCAATTAGTGATCAAGGGGGGAGGGCCCCTTGTGTGTGGTACCATCTGTGGGCTGGTAGTCTTGGGTTTTATAAGAAAGCAGGCTGAGCAAGCCAGGAGAAGCAAGCAAGCCAGTAAGCAGCATTCCTCTATGGCCTCTGCATCAGTTCCTGCTCCTTGACCTGCTTGAGTTCCAGTCCTGACTTCCTTTTGTGATGAACAGCAGCATGGAAGTGTAAGCTCAATAAACCCTTTCCTCCCCAACTTGCATCTTGGTTATGACGTTTGTGCAGGAATAGAAACCCTGGCTAAGACACTATGTTAATGTATGTCCTTCATCACACTTGCCACCTAGAAGTTGCTTACTGAACAAGTTGTCTGTATTTCCAGTCACTAGCAAGCAAGGTCTGAACCATAGTGGTGCTTCAAAACCTTGTTGAAGTGGCTGAAGTTCCCTGGTTTCTATGCCGCATTTGGCCGCACAGGTTTCAGAGACAACACATCACCAGAGGGCTTCTATGCTCCTGCTGTGATGCTGCTTTGAACGTATAAGGTGGTCCTTGAAAACCAATCAACCTTTTTGGGAAAATGGGCCAATTCAGGGCCCCTCAGCTCTGAGACAATGTTTCCAGATGTTTGTTTTCATTTGAGAATAGAGCCAGTTGGGAAATGAGACAGTGTTGTTGCTGTTGTTTTTGTCTTTTTGATTTTTGTTTGTTCCTGTTTGATAGTGTTTTAACTTTGGAAGGAACGGGAGTAAGCTAAAGAAGCTTATCTAGAAGGGATGCCAAGGATTCCCTTCTGAAGGCTTCTGTAAAGCATTGTGTGCTTTGCTCATAGCCAGTCAGGACTCCCACTTGGGGGCTTGCTCCTTGCTCTACTGACCTATGACCCAATGAATATTTATAGGGCAGGAAAATCAGATTATTAGCAATTGAGGACACTAACACTCTCCACATAGTAGTTTCGGCTTAAATTTCCAAGGTCCAGCTCTTTTCACATGGAATGACAAGAGCTTGGCCAAAGCTTCAGGGAGAAGATGCTCAATGTGACAGCAAGATAAAAGGTCCCTAGGCTGCCGGACAGTGGTGGTGCACGCCTTTAGTTCCAGCACTTGGGAGGCAGAGGCAGGTGGATTTCTGAGTTCGAGGCCAGCCTGGTCTACAGAGTGAGTTCCAGGACAGCCAGGGCTACACAGAGAAACCCTGTCTCGAAAAACCAAAAAAAAAAAAAAAAAAAAAAAAAAAAAAAAGGTCCCTAGGCATCTTCCTGCTGAGGACAAAGAACTGCTCTCTTATTCCACACTGCATTCTTGCATCTTCCCAGCATCTTCAGGTTCAGGAAAGCACATTTCTAGCAGCAGCACTGAAAGGCAATGTGCCTTCGTGTGTTGCGCAAGGCCAGTCGATCTGAAGGTAGCCCAATAGGCTTGGCAGAAAGCAGCTGTGAACACTGGGTTGTTACCATCAAGGTCTGCCCTAGCATGTTGTTCCGAGACATAGAAGTTGACGCTGCTAATTAGAAGCCAGGAAGAACAATCAAGCCCATTTAAATTCTCCAGGGAAAGTAAGATGTGGTTTTCAATCGGTTTGGAGAAATAGTTTTGTTTCAGAAGTTATCCGTTTCCCGTGTCCTTGCTTGTTTTCTTACATTGTAACTCTTCAACCTGTGGCTGCTTTGTGTTCCTGCACTGAGATCCCCCACCACCGGCACAGATCTGCAGAGGAGAATGATAACGTTTGACAGCCTTCTTCTTACTGCCCTTTTTTTCTTTCTTTCTACAGAAAATTCTTAGTGTTAAATAAACTTGTAAACAAAGAGCTCCCACTTCAAAATAAGACAAAATTCCTGCTCACATAGCTGTTTACAGTGATTACATTTTCCCAAAGCAACATGATTACATGTTCAGTTGTAAGATGCTAATGAAACTTCTGAGACAAATAGGCTTTTACAAAATACTGATTTTAATATATATATATATATATGATGAGTGTGTTTGTGTGTGGGGGAGGGCAGCTTCAGGAGTTGGTTCTGTCCTTCTACATTATTTTAAAGCAGTCTTTAATTTTTAATTTTTTTTATGTGTACGGGTGTTGTCAGAGTGTATATCTGTGTACCTCACTTGTGCATGTTGTCCACAGAGGGCCTCCATTCTCTGCAACTGGAGTTAAGGACAGTTACAAGACACCATGTGGGAGCTGGGAATAAAATTGAGGTCCTCTGAAAGAGCAGCCAGTGTTTGTAACTACTGAGCATCTCTCTAGCCCTTGGGGCAGAACCTTTCCTGTCATCTCTGCTGCTCTGCATACTCAAGGATGGCTGGTCCAGGAGACTCTTGGGTATCTGCCTCCCATCTCAAAGTAGGAGTCCTCAAACTAGAGGTGTGTGTCATGGTCTCCAGCTATTTTTGATTCTAAGTTACCTTTTTGTTTTGTAAATGTGCATGTGAGCCCCCACCTGGTACAGTGTACAATTAAGAGGTAAAATCAGAGCCGGGCAGTGGTGGCGCACCCCTTTAATCTCAGCACTTGGGAGGCAGAGGCAGGCGGATTTCTGAATTCAAGGCCAGCCTGGTCTACAGAATGAGTTCCAGGATAGCCAGGGCTACACAGAGAAATCCTGTGTCGGGGAGGGGGGGGGGAAGAGAGGTGAAATCAGGCGAAGCTGGAAACAGGAGCCTGAGAACTCCCATCCCAGTGATGACCCCAAGGTCTTTGAGCCTGGGTGGTAGGCTGCCATGGGGATCCTGGGACCATTCATCACAGGCAGTAAGTTGATAGAACCCATCATTGTGTCCCAGGGTTTGTGCTTAAGGGGAAACCCTTATTTTTTTATCCTTTTCCCTTTAGATCAAATGACAAATCATTCTACACCAAGAACATTTAGTGACTTTCCCAAAAGAGAAGTAAGATACCCAAAGCCCATGAATTTAATCTAAGTCAATTTTCTCTTATGAAAAACAAACATCAATACCTTCCTGGGCCGAAGGCGTGGGGTGATCACAGGGGCTTTCGGGGTGTAGGTGCTGGTCAGGGGCCTCTGATGGAGGTGGATCTGAGTACCATGTGCAGTTCTGTTCACCAGGCTTGTGTGGCTCGGTGTCCTGTGCTGGGTGCCAAGGGCGGATCCATGCTGGTGGGTGGTATGCAGCCCTGTCTGGCTCAGGCACCTGGTGTTTGGGCAAAACTGAAGAGCAATGATAAGCCTAAGTGTTGGCAATGTTGTTAATTCCTTTGCTGTTTTGTCCAAGCAGAAGGATTAATTAGCGCTGGTTACATCTAAAGTCATGTTTTGGGTTAGATACTCTTTTACCAGAGGACAGAATTCTCTTCCCAATTGTGAAGGCCACCTCATGGGATTCACCTGTGCCTGCCAAATGCTTATTGTGTTCTCTGGAGCCTGAGCCCCTTGCAAGGAGGCTAACTGTCCTTACTTCCCAATATAAATCAGAAGGAAAACAGGAAAGAATTCAGAGTATAAGAGCCAATGAGGTAGTTACAGAATTTCTTCTGTTTTTTTTTTTTTCTCCCAATTTCTCAAATGATGATTTAAAAGTCTTATTATCCTAATCACATCCCCTTGATGGTTCTTTGTCTTAATGCCTTTGTAGGAAAGAAAGAGACTGAATTCTTTGTAGTAGAAGCATCTTTTTAATGAAGCTCATTAGTCCCCCTTGAGGCTCCCCATTATCCCCAACCTCTGCAACCTTCAAACCCTGCCCTGTGATGTTCTCACTTCTCCCTTCTCTTGCTTAAGTCATAATTAGTAGAAGGGGTTTTCACTGATACTCTGGTGACCATGGAAATCTGAGTATCCCAGAAATTTGGGATAGACTGTCTTAGTGTTTACTGGGCCTACCGAATGAAGGTATACAGTCTGTGTTGTGGAATGAATGAATGCTTGCCTAGCTTATCAGTTGAGTTTGCTTGCTTGCTTGCTGCTTGCTTGCTTGCTGCTTGTGTTCTAGCCTCCCAAGTGGTTTTTTTCAGTAGATCTGAGGAACAGTCCATTAATCTTTAAGAATCATGGTATCCAGCCTCTTTGTCTGCCAAGCTCCAGTCCACTTACCTAGGTGGCCTGAGCCAAATGGGCAGTTTGGTGTGAACAAGACATCTATGATTGACAGCTTCAGAGTCTCTTCTTCAGGACAACACTCCAGCTTGGTGGTTCTATTGGGCTTTTTGTCAGGATTGGGTTGATCATCGGGGACTCCTCCACATGGCTCCAGGTAGAAGGGAGGGGTAAGTGTGAAGCACCTGTCTCTTTTCTGCCTTCCTCTTTTTTGGCAGTGCTGGGGCTTGACTCAGAGCCATGTAACACGCTAGGTAAGCTCCCTCACACTTGTCTACAACGACAGCACTTGCAGTTTGAATGTGTCCCTAATCTCTGTGTTCTTATTGCTTACTGTGGACCACATGATTTCCTCTGCCAAGTCAATTTTGTTTTTCTTGAAACTGTTTTCATTTCTCAGGAACACTAGTTCACACACTCTCTATACTGCTTCTCCCTCTCCCCCTCCCTCTCCCCCTCCCTCTCTCCCTCCCTTCTCCCTCTCTCCCTCCCTTCTCCCTCTCTCCCTCTCTTCTCCCTCTCCCCCTCTTTCCCTCTCCTCTTCCCCCTCTCCCTCTCTCCCCCTCCCCCTCTCCCCCTCCCTCCCTCCCTCTCTCCCCCTCTCTCCTGCCATGCCGGCAAGCACTTTACCTCCCAGGTTTTGCTCCATCCCTCTTTACCTTTTCCTTTTCCATCCTTTCTCTCTTCCTTTCTTCCTCCCCACCCGTGTGCCCTCCTCTCTCTCTTTCCCTTTTCCTTCTTTAAAGGCATTTTCCCATCTCCCTTTGGCCAGAATCAAATTCTGTACCCACTTGCAAACCTATTATTAGCCAGTGCCCATACCAGGGCTCATTTGGTTTAAACGGACTCAGTTCTTGGGGTTAATGTGACACTCTGAGACTCTAGCAAGCTCTGACTGAAGGCGGGCATGCCTGCCGGGCAGAAGTTGTATGACTTTCCAAGGATTGCCATGGCAAAGCAGCACACATGATGTGCCTGCTAACATCAAAAGAAGATGTCTGCTCTTTTTGAGAGCTCAAGAAAGAGTCTGTTCCATGGTCCCCTCTGGTTTGTTCTCTTTATCTTCGGTTTGCCAGCCTGTAGGATCATCACCTTACCTCACTGTTCCAGTGTTCTCCCTACGTGAAGCCCTGCAACCAAATATCCCACGTTTGTAAGGAAGCCAGCCACCGTGGTGGGCGGCATACTCTATTTCATTAGGACCTCGTCCTGACTCGTCACTTCTGCAGTTACCAAGGAAGTTCACAATTTGAGGTGCTGAGGGTAGGGATCCCATTGGATTTTGGGGCTCTGACTGTTAGCAGAGCAATAGTATTTCCTTCCTAAAGCAAACTGGCTGAATTAACCTTCCCATGACATCTCTCTTATTGTATTTGCATTTATTATTTTATATCATCTTGAGAACCTACATTAACTATCTATCAGACAGTAAGGGTAATATAAAGCAGCCGTTGGAAAAGGTTTACCTAGAAATGTCAGAGAACACAAAAATGAAAGCATCATTGACTTCACCAGCACCCACGTCACCCCACCCACGTCACCCCACCCACGTCACCCCACTCAGCTATGCCTCTACCTACTTCCTCACTGCAGGAGCAATAGGCAATCACTGCCACACACCTGCCAAACGATATCAACGCATCCACACAGAAGTCTAAGAAACAGCAACACTGTGTGGCCCCCGGGCTCCACACTTTTGAGAGATGTCAGGTGACCTTAGTCATTTATGAAATTCAGTCCAGTGGAGTCATCCAGTTAATTTTCCACACATTTATATTCATTATTTAAACACTTGTGTCTAGGATTGGCTATGGAGAACATATTGAAAAGTATGTTTATTCGCTTCAGAAATGTTGGGACTCTGTATATGTCAACATTTATAAATATTTAAAAGATCTCTCGGGGTAATAAATGTTATGTAACATTCTTTTCTTAAAGCAACTGTATTTATCTACTCTAACTCTTTTTTTTTTTTTTTGAACATTGCAAGGCTCACTTTCAAGAAGAAGGCTTACTCACCCCATACCTCTCAATCTAAATCTTCTAAAAAATTCACTAAGAGGAATCCCATGAAGAGAATAAAGAACAGAGATAGGATTTTAGGACATCATTATACTAGATTAAGTTATTGTGATCTTTGTTGTTGTAGCTACTGCTCTTTGGGGCTCTCTACTGGGTGCTCATGGGAGGTGGGACGACTGTCAATCTATGCAGGCAATTTGCAGGGAGGAGGAGACGTCTGTCCTGTGGTGTGGATCTGACTCAGCAAAAGTGTGTGGTGAGCCGGGGGTGGGGGTGGGGGGGCTATGCTGAGCTGTGTGCTCTGATGTGGGAGACAAGTCCCAGTTGGTTATTCTGTGCCCTTGACATCATAGAGTCAGAAGAATTGAGGCCCCTAGTCTCGGTGTCACCTGTGTGTGGCCTTTATGCAAATAATCTTCTGAAATGAGATGTCTAGCAAAGCTGTCCTGTTTCAGGATATTTGATCATATTGTGAACCCCACAGATTGCATTATTTACTGAACAAAACCTGTTTCTAGTTGTGTTGTGGCTCAGCCCTTAGCACACACCTTTCATCCCTCTGGCTGGAATACAGACACGCCCTTAGCACACACCTTTAATCTCAAACAATGAAGGTAAAATTAGTTTGTAGAACAAAGCACTTAGGTGTGTTTGCAAGTGATGTTTAATTGAGTGGCAAACAAAGTGGCGAATCAGAGCAGATTTCACAGAATAGGGATATGCCCAACTCTCAGAAGAGAGAGGAAAAAGAAGCTACTTAAGGGGCTGCACAGAGAGAAAGAAGGAGAACAAACTAGATACAGGTAAAGACAGAACAAGCTAAAGACCCAGTAGGAGCCAGAAGATTAGAACAGATTGTTAGATAGTTTGAGGTCAAGCAGAGCAGTTGGGGAGAGGAAAGAGAAAGAAGCCATATTGAATCAGTTAGTTTGGAGGGAAGTTTGAGCCAGAACGGCTGAGTTGACCAGCCAGCCAGAGATCAGAAAGAGCTAGGAAGGGGTGAGATTATCCAGCAGTAAGCCTCAGAGACTGAAAACATTCTAGACCTAGATGAGCTTCTTAAAACTAGAAGCTTCAAGAACTAGGACTAGGTTAGCAGACGAAGCTTCAGAGAGGACAATTATATCAGGCAAATAAAAGTCACGTTTACATGTCCTAAATGACTGCCACAGTTAGGGTCAGTAGGGCAGGCCCCTCTCTCGGGATTCTTGGTGACTTTATTTGTTGCTCATTGCCTCTTCATTCTGTTTCATTATGCTTCCAGAATATAAACAGAGGAACACCCATTTAACTGATGCTGTGACTTTTTTTCAGGCAATAGAGAGGAAACTGATATAAAATTCAATGAATTCTCTTTTAATTCTCAGCTCCGTGGCATTCATAGAATCCCAGTGCTGTGTAAACATGGCCTCCCCTTCCACATCACTCCACACAGACACTCCATACCCACTGAGGGGTCAAGCCTGTTCCATGCCCACTGAGGGGTCAAGCCTGTTCCATGCCCACTGAGGGGTCAAGCCTGTTCCATGCCCACTGAGGGGTCAAGCCTGTTC
Organism: Uromys caudimaculatus; assembly: GCA_028551405.1. NCBI lineage: Eukaryota > Metazoa > Chordata > Mammalia > Rodentia > Muridae > Uromys > Uromys caudimaculatus. The sequence goes on along the minus strand of CM052708.1, from coordinate 67,220,162 downwards.
CATGCCCACTGAGGGGTCAAGCCTGTTCCATACCCACTGAGGCGTCATGCCTACAACTCCCCAGAGCCTAGCAACCACTCATGTGACTTTTGTCTTTATGATTTTACCTATTTTGGGTATCCCATATGGATGGAATCATATAAAATATGCCTTTGTATGTACAACTTTTCAAACTTATATTTTTAGAGGTTATTAGTGTTGTAGCATGTATCAGTCTTCATTCCTGATGGCCAAATAATATTTATTTTATGAATATACCACATTGATTTTTTTATTAAAAATAAGTTATTTTTTATTTTATGTGTTTGGGTGTTTTGCTTGCACGCACACCTGTGCATCATGTGCAGGGCCTGTAGAGGCTGGAAGAGTTTAGAAACCTCTGGAGTTACAGTTAGAGATCATCGTGAGCCCTGTGTGGGTCCTGGGAACCTAACCAGGGTCCTCTGTAAGATCAATAAGTGCTCTTTACTCTGAGCCATCTCTCTAGCTCCACACCACCTTGTTTTTGTTTTTGTTTTTTTGTTTTTTGTTGTTTTTGAGACAGGTCCTCACAATGTATCCTTGGCTGGCCTGGAACTTGCTGTGCAGACTAACTCATAGAGATCCACCTGCCTCTGCCTCCACAGGGTTGGCCTAAAGGCATATGCTACCATGCCTGGTTTCCACTGTTTTAATTCTGTCTTGGATTGATGGACATCTGAGTTGTTCCCATATTTTGGCTACTGCTATGACATTTATTTTTTTAAAGGTTGTTTTCCTTGTTTACTTTCCTTTTGGGGTGGAGATTACTGGGATAAAAGCATGGGTCTCTGGAGGTTTAGTAAAAGTTGGATTTGCAGCATATAGACTCTGGGGCTCTAATTCCTCCAGAAAGTGCTTACCTGACCCTTTCTATCAGCCACTGCTTTGAGCTAGCAGTCCTTGCAGCAAGGCCTTCCCCCTGCCTGAGTGGTACCTGGGATGAGTCTGTCCCATGGTGGCTCATTGTGACATGTCTCTCTTGCAGGTTGTCTTTCCTGTCCTGTAAGCTTGGCCTTTTGCTTCTGGTGGCTTTGCAGTTGTTACATGGGCTCAGAGCTTTGCGTGCATGATCCACACAACCAGGATTCAGAGATTTTGATACAAGCCTGACCAAGTGGCTAGCCCTCTCCGCTCCTTAATTCTCCTCATTTGGATGTACGGTATATGGAAACACGAAGGTGCCTTGGGGTCTTGTAAATGCCAGTGGTAAAATGAGCAACCAGTGGAAGACCCAGATGAGATTGATTTTAGAAGCCTCAGTTGTTGGGTGCTCCCCAATGAATGGCAAAGACAGCTTGCTGCTTTCAGTGATAGGGTGTAAGTCTCACTTGGGGTTCCACTGATCCTCTAAGCCACTCTAGCTCAGCCATAAGTTTTATTTATCACTGGGATCCCCGTTGTATTATAGCCCACAGCTGCCTGAGATTCCCCCTCTATGAATTATGTCAAGTGTGTCCCATGAGCTTTTGCCTCAGTTCCTGAGTCCTGGTGTTAGCATGTGTTTTGGCTTGCTTTCCATGTCAAGACAGTTTAGTCTCCCCCAGAACTGACCCCATATATCTGCAAAGCCCTTGTCTGCTGACATGATTAAGTGATAGCTTTTTAAGACACACATTTTTCTACCACGAAGCTTAGATAGACCCAGACGACATAAGGGAAACCCCTGCTAGCTGCACAGTACCTTCGGGAGAGTTGCTGGTCTCTGTTATCCACATCTCTCACGACCTCTCTAATCTGTGTTTGTGACCCTTACTGGAGTCGGAGGATCGCCTCATAAAAGAAAAGATTGGGCTCTAGTCTAGATGAACTAAAACTTTCACCAAAACACACCCAATGGGTTAGAGACAAACCCTACAATGTTTTCCTGTGGCTGCGAGGCTGAGTTCACCTGTTTACTCAGGCTTTTCCTAAAACTACTAACTGAGGCACAGCATGAGGCAAGAGGCCTCACCAAAGGCCACAGGGGTCATCTGTGATAGTTTCAGGACAATGATCATTAGCTCAGACCTGTGGGCAGGAGGACTGTTTCCATCCTGGGGCTTCGTGTGGCTTTATGAGCAAAGGGACCTGGGCGTCCCTTTGCTCTCAAACCAAACCTATGGCTCTGTTGTGTCCCCCTCCCTGAGCCCACCCTTCTGTGGCAGCACTGCCCATGTTTGTTCTGAGTAAATCGAAGCAGAAATTCTCTTCTACTGCCTTCTCCTCTGTCATCATCGGAGGGAGTACGAGGCCAGTGCCAAGAATTTAGGGCAACAGGATTTATAGGAACCATGCCTCATGACCCTCATGACTTGAAGTGGAAGGAATTTTAGGTTTTGTACTCACAAGCTCATGTCAAAAAGGTCAACTAGTATTGAAAACAGGGTGGGGGACCCTGCCAATAAATGGAAGGAAGTAAGGTTGGGGACGGTTTTTGTGACCTCATTAAATAGAGAGCTCTACCTCGGAAAATCCTATATCCTGTATAGGGCTCAGCCTGGGTCCTAAGGTCCAGCTCTTCCCTGCCAGACTTTTCCCTTGCTGGTCTATTCTGCACAAGAGGCAACATTAAAAGTGACACAGAGCTGGGCAGTGGTGGCGCACGCCTTTAATCCCAGCACTCGGGAGGCAGAGGCAGTTTCTGAGTTCTAGGCCAGCCTGGTCTACAGAGTGAGTTCCAGGACAGCCAGGGCTACACAGAGAAACCCTGTCTCGAAAAAACAAAAACCAAAAAAAAAAAAAAAAAAAAAAAAAGTGACACAGAACCAGAGGCTCTGAGGTTCTTAACTAGGCGTGGAAGGAGATGGGGAGGGTGCTGGGGTTGGCTGCCCCAGACCGTCCTTCCTGTGCTGCTCCAGGCAAGGAAAGATGCAGGATGACACCTGTCATCCTCTGGATGCTGTGATCCACGTGAGAGTCATGGGGTCATTAATTTTTAGATGAGGAAGTGTGCTCTCAGGGAACTCACTCCTTTATCAGAGGTATTTAACAGAAGTGCTTACGAGTCTAAAGGAAAATAATCAAAACTCGAAGCAAACAGGTAGAAGGAAAAAAAAAAGCAGGAATCCAGAAATGTCCAGGGTGGATTGTAAGAGATGCTTACTCGTGAATGGGGAGATTCCTAGAAACTAGCACAGAAGAGACAGATTGTGTAGGTGGCCTACGTAAACCTCCCGAGGAACCAGGGCCGGAAGCCCAGTTTACTCAAGCCGAAGCTCACTCATTCGGCATCAAGTAGGACATGCGCTGTGGTCCGAATCTGATGTGCGCTAAGGCCTGAGTCGGAAACAAGACACCGATACAAGTCACACGGGGAAGAGAGTTGTCACTGCTTCCAACTCCCAGCCCCTCCTCTTGAAAGAGATTTTGCAAAAATTGGTAAAATGTACTAGACTTTCGATTTTGTCATCTATAAAATGGTCCTGGCACTGATTCCAAGGGACCTCAAGGTTCTTAGACTGCTGGTCTTGTGACTTGCCACCTTCCCTGTCTACTGTGTCCTATCCTATGGGAAGATTTAAAAACCTTGTTCCCTGGTCCCTCCAGGCTTTTTCTCACTAAAGAGGTGTGTGTGTGTGTGTGTGTGTGTGTGTGTGTGTGTGTGTGTGTGTAGGGGGTGTCACTATTTCTCAGACCCCTTTCAGCCTTTATGGGAATGGAGTGGAAGATGGGCAGGGTATTCAGCACTGGGTGTTCTGGGTCTTCCAGTGCCAGCGTAAAGGGTCACATAAGACAGTGTGCCAGCAGCTGACAGCTTGCTGAGCTGCAGAGCTAATAGGCTTACTCTGTGTTTTCACCAAAGTATCATGTCAAGGAAATGTTTGAAAGGCCCTGGGCTGACTGGAGACAGGGAACACAGACATGAGGATTTCTTGAACTGTTTAATTCAGAAACCAGTCCCTCCTCCTCTTCACACAGAGATTTTGCAAAAATTGGTGAAATGTACTAGACTTTCGATTTTGTCATCTATAAAATGGTCCCGGCACTGACTCTGAGGGACCTCAGGGTTCTTGGACTGCTGGTCTTGTGACTTGCCACCTTCCCTGTCTACTGTTTTCCTATCCTATGGGAAGATTTAAAAACCTTGTTCCCTGGTCCCTCCAGGCCTTTTCTGACTCTGCAGGCTGAGGGGAAGTTCTGCTGCGGTCAGAAGGGCTAAAAGCCTTCAGGCAACTCGGCTCTGTAGCCATTGAGAACACTGCTGCCTCAGGCTGTAGTAGGCAACCCGGACTTTCAGTCTTTTGTCAGATTTCAGTCTATCCCATTTCAACTCTTTCTAGTCCTGTAAAATAGGAGCTGTGCCCACAAGGCTCTCAGAACCTTTGGTATTTGAAAAGGCAGGTACAGAGAGCCATCACTCAGAGCTAACACTTTATCCCAGGACCTCATTCAGAGTCAGGCTCACAGCCCAGTGGACAGGCGCAGTGGAAGTGCCCTGTAGATCGGCAAGAGAGCAAAGGTGACTTCAGGCCCCAGAATCTTTCTTGGGAGCCCAGGAGACAGCTTTGGAAAGGCAGGGAACAGAAGAACTTAGAAGGAAGCAAGGACAGAAAGGGAAGTAGCTGTCCCCCATTTAATAGGCATATATATATTACCAACAGCTTTTTATTTATTTATTTATTTATTTATTTTTGAGATAGGGTTTCTCTGTGTAGCCCTGGCTCTCCTGAAACTCAAGCTACAGACCAGGCTGGCTTTGAACTCAGAAATCTGCCTGCCTCTGCCTCCCTAGTGCTGGGGTTAAAGGTGTGCACCCCCCCATCCTATTTTAAAATTTTAAAATAACGTTAGGTTTACAAAACATTACAAAAAGAAGTATACACTCTGCTTTGCCCCTTCAAATGCTAACTCTCCAGAAGCCAGTGCGGTGACCACACTCAGGAAACGGCTGTTGTTATGAATCTATTAGTTATTCTACAGATTAATTTTGTAGAATTAAATTCAGATTTAATTCCAAATCTCTCCGTTTATCCCATGAAGGGCCCTTTCCAGTGCCAGGCTTTGTCCAGGATCCAACAACGTAGTCAGCTGCCATGTCTTCTCTTTTGACCAGAGTTAGTTTTTCTCCTTTGTAATTGATGAAGGATGCTTTTAAATCTTTATTTACTTATATTTGTCTGTGTTACTTTGCACTTGGTGCCCTTAGATGCTGGAAGACGGCCTTGGATCCCCTGGGGCCAGAGTTATAAACAGTTAGGAGCTTGTAGGTGCTGGGGATTGATTCTTCCTTGGGAGACCAGGAGACAGCCTTAGAAAGGCAGGACTCGGAAGAACCCATTCTCTGGAAGAGCAGCCAGTGCTCTTAACTGCTCAACCCTCTCTCCATCCCTGAGGGGTATCTTTGATAGCTGTTTCATTGTCTACAATTCCAGGCTCTCTTGTGTCTCTTTATGATTAAATTCAAGGTATTTATTCTAAGAGAGAAAATCACAAGAAATACAAGTCCTTTTCCATTACTCCATTTTCTGGTGTAGCAAAATATTTAAGGGCAAATGCTCTTTATATGAGAGAGGCTTAATTTACATTTTGAGGGACTGAAAATCTAAGATTGGATTGCCTCATCGATCTGGACTCTGGTGAGAGAGCCGTCCATCCCTCCCCCTCCCTGCCCCGCCCCTGTTAAACCTTTGCAGCTGGTAAAATGGTGGCAGCATGAGGGGGGGTGGGGACGAGTACATGGGGATGCGGGAAGCTGGCGAGGCCAGGAGTGAACGAAGCCAGGTTTAGTCTTTCATAGTAACCTCTTACATCAGCTAAGTGGGGCTCCACAAGTGTGACGTCAGTTTCTTCAGGGAGAAGTATCATTGTGATCTAACAGCGTTCCAGGGCGGCCTTCTTGGTGTTCTCGGCCTCTCGCCAAACACAGGAAACCATAGAGCCAGCACACAAAGCCATAAGGGACAAACTATATCTCACCCATAGCTCCTTCTCAGGACACCACAGCTCAGGACACCACAGGAGGTGGTTTGCGACTGGAGATTTGCATGTTTAAGAAAGTCACTTTAGCTGGGCAGTGGTGGCACACGCCTTTAATCCCAGCATTTGGGAGGCAGAGGCAGGTGGATTTCTGAGTTCCAGGCCAGCCTGGTCTACAGAGTGAGTTCCAGGACAGCCAGGGCTACACAGAGAAACCCTGTCTCGAAAAACCAAAAAAAAAAAAAAAAAAAAAAAGTCACTTTAGAAAAACGTATACCCGTTGGAAAAATAACGAAGACTTTTTTTTTTAAAAGCAAGAACCAGAAGAGTGAAGCTACCTCCCCATCCTGTACTCCGTGGTCTGCTGTGCTCCCCTGCACTGGCTCTCAGAGGTGCATCTTCAAATTTCCCTTTCACCTGATCTTGTCCACTCACCATGGGTAGGGACAACTTCTGGACTTTTAGGATGGCGCAGTCTTTTGGGAAAGACTTGGAGAAACTGCTTATGAAAATAGATATTAAAAAAATAATAAAAATTATGGCTATCATCTATTGTCCAGCACATTCTATTTTTGTTTGTTTCTGGGAAGAAAGTTGGACATAACAAGAACTAAATGTGCTTGAGGAGACAAAGACATGCATGCTTTGGCATGTGTGAGATTTGCCAGCAAGGAAAACATCAAACAAACTGCAGAAACACAGTTGCTGGAACAGAATTAGCTCACGGTTCCAAGGGATGGGCGAGAAATGCTTCCACACGGTGGATGGAGAGAGGAGGCTCGTGGGGTTGTGGGGGAGAGAAACGACCCAGATGCCTTGGCCTGCACTGCGAGGGGTGGATTCAGGATGAGCTGTGCCAAGTGACAGAGTCCAGAGTGTGTTTGTCCTACGCGAGGAGCCCATCTGTCTTGCTTGGGCCGTTGTGGAATAACAAACCAAAGCTGCTAGCACAGATCAGTATTCAGAGCATCCAAGAGAAACTTGCTTGTCCATTTGGTGCTGGCCACTGAGGGAGAGAAGAAAGCCAGAGAAAAGGAGGCCTTTGATCTCAGAGCTCAATGCCAGTGATCTTGTTCTTCAACATAACCATATCTA
>CM052708.1:67106740-67213051 GCA_028551405.1 Uromys caudimaculatus | reverse complement strand
CCCCCCCCCCCCCCCCCCCCCCGCACATACAGGCAGAGCACTCACGTGCACCTCTCCCCTTAATCCCTTGCACATCCTTGCCTTTCCTGAAGCCAAAGGTCTCCCCCTCCCCAACATTTCCCAACCTCTTGTCCAGTGCCTCTCCACATCTCCAGCTTGTTCCTTACATGTCACTCCTTCCCCCGGTTCAGCCTGGCTACTTCCTTTCTTCTGTGGGGTTTCTCTCAGGCTCACTGTGTATGACATCAGCTGTGACGTGGATCCCCAGCTAATTCTCCTAGGGCAACCACAGCAAAGTACCACTAACTGGGTCTGTCAAAATAGAAATGCACATAGTTCTGGAGACGAGATGTGCAACATCCAGGCCCGGGCAGGCCCGAGTTCTCTCCCAGGCATCGTGGTTGTACATCACAGTCCACTCTACCTCAATTTCACACATTCGTCACCCTTGGGTATCTGCACCATTATGTGCCATTCTATTCTCTGTGTGCTCCAATCCCTCTTGTGTGACACCAGGTACCACATTTAGGACTGTATGACCCTCTTCCATTTGACTAATCACATCTGTAAAAACTAATTTCTTCATTTTTTTTCTTTTGAGACAGTATTTCTTTGTGTAGCCTAGCTGTCCTAGAACTCACTCTGTTTACCAGGTTGGCTTTGAACTCAGAGACCCACCTGTCTCTGCCTCCTCCTAGGTACTGAGATTAAAGGTGTGCGCCACCAATGCCCAGCCACCAACTTCTAATTAAGGAGACATTCTGAGGATTTGAGTCAACAAGAATTTGGGAAGGGGACACATTTCAACTCAGAACATTATTTCAAATTTAATCCATCACCCATCACTTTCCTTTTAGATGTTGGTTTGTGGGTGATCCACAGACGCCTTCAACGCAGTGTGCCTAATGATGAGCTCAGTAAGCAGGACCTGCTCTCTCTGAGGAGATTCCTGTGAGAACTTTCCTTCCAGCTGCGCAGGTTGGAAATCCTGGTATCATCTTTCTTTTCCAAGCAACCACCAGTCTTCAGGCCCCCTAACTCCTGTATCGTGTTCACATCTAGCCTCTCTGTGTGAGGCGTAGTTCATTGTCTAAATGGACCCCTTTGACTTGGGGACCGGGAGGGTCAGGAAGACAATGCCAATAGTTCAAGTGGAAGCTATGGCCCAGCAGGAGAGTGGACAAGGACTGTGGAGGGCTGGGGAGCTGGTCTCATCTCTAAATACTGACATTCTCTCTTATTTCTTCCAACACTCTGTAGGAACTCACAGTCTTCCTGAAGCCAGGATTCAAACTCTCTTTGCCTCTGGCCTGCACTAAATCATGGTTGATATATTACCAGTAATATCTCTTTAACATCTGTGACAGTGAGAGCATCAGTGTCAGTGGAATTTGCCATTTGCTCAAAGGACTTTCCATTATCCAAAGTGGCAGCTGGTCTCCAAGGTAGTGACCCTCATACTAGGCCATGTGTAAGAGCTGTGGTACCGAGTTCTGCTTTCTGTCTCAGGGAGTCCAGGTGCTGCTGCACACGGCTGAAAGGCTGAAGCAGGGCTGGGGACAGGTGGGGTCTGCAGGATCCTGGTCTGGCTGGGAGTGCTTGGGAGGTGGGATGGGGAGGGGGCCTTCTCCTCGGACTTTAGTGTTATAATTCTTAGATGATACTCAGCTCTTAGACTCTCTTCAGTGAAGCAGCTGGTGTGCATACACTTTATATGGGATGGACAAGGGCTCTATATAAACCTTGGAGAGTGGGAAGGAGTTTTCAGCGTGGATGTAAATCATTGGCTGGAGCTTAACCTACTGGGAACACCTCATTTGCATGGAGAGGCATTCCAAGAATCTCAGGTACTTGCTGGGCAGGTTCTTATTTGGAAAGAGGAAGTTGAACTTGTAAGGTTTGCCAAGGACCATGTGACCTTCCTCAGATAGAGAATGTGGCGTTTGGACTCCCCAGATAAGGTCAGGCAGAGAAGAGGAAGCCCTTCTGGAAACGGGAGTCCTTCATTTTGCACGGAGCTCAGAGAACTAAACTTCGACCTTAAATAGCAGGGTTTCCCAATAAGAGCGATTAGGAGGAAAAGTCTAGAACGATGCATATTTGCATATTAAATGGGAAAAACATAAGCCATATTAGCATTTATTTGTGTGTATGTGTGAGTGTGTGTGTTTACATGTGTGCATGCATGTACGGAGGCCAAGGGTTAATATTCTGTATCTTTCTTCATTGCTCTTCATTTCTTCATTGAGGCAGGATAACTCTTGAACCTAGGGTTTGCCACTTCAGTGATCCTGGCTGTCTACACCATCTCATCACCAATTGCTCTGGTTACATATGTGATTCCGTGTATACATAGGTGATAGGTCTTCACACTTGCACAGCAAGCATCTTTCTTACTAAGCTGTGGTTTCAGCTCCACACATTTATTGTATATCCCAACAGTGTCTATGAAGCAGTCCCTATGTCCCTGTGGTTCCAGAGAAACTGGAGAGGAGCCAAAGCCCCACCATGCAAGGAGGGAGGCAGTGGGATTCCTTCTGTGCCGCCTGTTACCTCAGTTCAGGGCAAAGCTTCTGTATCTAGTTTAAACTTGAAGTTTGAGTGACTGGCTTAAAACTGTTGGAAAGATTGAAGGAGGACTAATGAGAAGTCGAAAATGAAGAGACTAAGAAGATACCTTGGTCTTGCCTCAGTTTCCCATATGCTAGGGTTACAGTCATAGATCACCATGTTCAGCTTCATTGCTAATGACTTCCATAATTGGTTTATTATGTAAAAGTTCTCAAGGTGGTGACCTTCAATGCTGTAGCATGCTCTGCACATTCAGTACAAAGCACAGGGCCTACTTAGTAACTACGACAATGATGAGCACCATTAGCTAGCTCCAGCTCTGTCCCTTGTCTGGAACCTCTTCTTTCTCCTCTCTGGATTGCTTATTAGGGGCATTTTTACAGTAACCAAACACGGAAAAGAGCAGAGGACAGAGTCTCAGAGACTCTGAGACTAGGAGATAAAAATAGAAGATTTTCTGTTTTGGCTCTTTGTTACAAAAGCCTGATTTTCTTTTTTCTTTTTGTTTCTTCGAGACAGGGTTTCTCTGTGTAGCCCTGGCTGTCCTGGAACTCACTCTGTTGACCAGGCTGGCCTGGAACTCAGAAATCCACCTGCTTCTGCCTTCCAAGTGCTGGGATTAAAGGCATGTGCCACCACTGCCTGGCAAAAGCCTGATTTTAAAAATAGTCTTCCTACTGACCAATAGCAGGCCTCACTTCCTCTAGGTGTAAACACATTTTCTTTGGTTCTTGAAAACTTATGTTTTATCCATTTTTAGCAAATTTTTTCTGGCAAAGGAAACACTTTTTAAAAACCTGAGCATGGATAAATTTTTAAATGTTAAATGTAAGAGAAATTTGATTTGTAGTCAATAGAGCCCACTTTTGGACTTGGCTCAGTGATGGCTACTGGGGGAATGGTGTGTGGCGATCATTTGTATTCTATGGCTTCCTTGTTTGCTTGCTTCATTGGTTTCAAGGATTGCCTAGAATGACCTTCATTGTGTAGAATCATGTCTCACAGTATTCTCAAGCCAAGGATAAATAAATAAATAATCCAAACACGCATGTATCATGAAAGAACAGTAAGAGATAAGTTTTGGCTAAATGAAGAGGCAAAGTTGATTCTCAGCTCCTGTTGGCAGGAGTTTGAATCGGTTGAGCTGTCCTAAAATTTACAAATCCTTTGATCTAGCAATTTCATTTCTTGCAGTGTATTCTGGAGGTATGGATCTGGAGCTGTAGCTAGAAAGGTATCTACTGCAGCGTCGTTTATCAGAGTGGTAAATATTAAGAGACAAAGCACATGATCAGTAAGAGGCAACTGATGTGACTTTCCCAACATCACGGAATTGTTGGCAGCCAGTAAACATTGCATCACGGGAGAATCTTTAATGATGCAACTCGTTGCTAAGGGAATCAGTCAGGCTCTACACAGCATATTCAGTTTGATTGCAGTTGGCTATGAAAAAAAAGTGTGGACAAATTTGATTTTCTAGCTTCCTTGAGGGCAAGAAGCTACGCTTGTCTTTAATACCTGCATCCTGTGACTCTGACATCCGTCTAGTGCAATTCCACGATGTTCTTTCTTCCAGCATTGCCCTCCCCCGACTCTCATTACCTCAGCCTGCTATTTCATTCCCACACATGCCATCTCTTGTCTTAGGAAGCCAACTTCTCCAGGAAAATCTCTCTCCTCACCGAGATTTTGCAGAAACATACACAACTGGTTCTCTAATTCCTTACAGCCGGGAGGGCTGGGCTGCAGTGATGCTCACCCCAGCTCTCTAGAACGCTTGGACAGAACCCTGTGGGAGCCGCAGATTCAGAAACAGGGGCCTTCAAGTTGGGGATGAAATTTATTTTCTTGCAGAGAGAACTTTTGCATGCCCACCTCCACTACTGCTCATTTTCTCCACCTCAGGTTTATCACCATTTTGCAAAAACAAATGATATCTTCTCTCAGCTCTTGCCCCTTTCCACCAACCTTTTTGAAATCCTGAGGAGGGGAGAACATTTCTAAGGGAAACATGATTGCACAAGAGAATTCTGCCCACACCAAGGATGATAGGACATGGTCACATCCTTATGACTCCAGTCTCTGAGCCTCATTTCTGAAGATGCTCCATCTCAGAGTAGGGTCTCAGGTTTGAGTAACTAAAAAGCCCTGAAAGACATCCCTCCCTCTCTACTTCACAACTCCACCAAACAGAGGGACAATTTGATCCCAAAAGAAATACCAGCTATGGGACTGGAGAGATGGCTCAGTGGTAAAGAACACAGGCTGCTCTCCCAGAGGTCCTGAGTTCACTTCTCAGCAATTACATAGTAGCTCACAACCATCTGTAATGGGATCTGACACTTATATACATAAAATAAATAAATAAATCTTTAAGAAGAAATGCCAGCTACTATTCAAACCTGTATGACAACAAAGGGATTACTTTGTCCAGTGTCTTGGACTTACTGATAATGTCAAAAGCAGCCACAGGGAAGGACTTCAGTGTTATTTTCTCTTTTCCACATACAGGCTGCAGACAACCCCAGACAAGATAACTCTAAAATCTTGACAGTCTGAGGCCTCTCGGTAGAGGGTCTATCAGTGTAACACTGATGTGGTATAGCGTAAACTGAGACTCTACAGCAGCTTAAAACATCAAAGTTACGAGTTCATGGCTTCTGTGAGTCTAGTGTGGCTTAGTTAGGGTCCTCTGGCTCAGGGTCTCTCTCAAGGCCGCAATCTAAACAGTGACTGGATATTATTGAGCCCCAGACTCAACTGGGAAGGGTGTGCATTTCTGTTCAGGGGGCTCAGTAAGGCCTCAGGGTTAGATGTGGTATCATACTCTAGTAATTCCAGTGCTCCTGGGGGGAGAGCCAGGAAGATCAGATCAATCTTGGCTACACAGTGAAGGCCAGCCTGGGCTAAAGGCATCTCCCCACACTTCATCTTTCCCTCCCCTCTTCCCCCCTCTAGACGATGTCAATCAGTGGCAAAGCAGTGTTAGATTCCTGAGTGTGATGGCTTCTGACAGCCAGACTACTGCACCAGCTCACCAGGCTGACTTTTCTGTCACTGTTCAACATTGTCACATCTGTTGTTTCTATGTAAATCCATTGTCACTTGCTCTTCTTTCTCATCCAATCTAGAGCAAAGCTCTGTAACTGTCATTTAGCATACCTGACAGGACCTGCCACAGGTTTGCAAATTGGTACCATGTACCCCTTCAGACAGACAGCTAGGACGTTCTCATTGTTCCTGCCACCAGGGCATTCTGGCATGCTTCCCCTCTACAGCAGATCACTGCCACATGCTCAACAACCAGAGGCTTGGTTTGTAATGTGTGCCAATTTCCATGGTGTAAACACTTGCACCAAAGCTGATTCAAACTGTCACGTGATATCCCTGAGCACGGAGTTGGGAAAAATAATTCACAACCAGTTTATTCAAGATGTGAAGGGGGCCTGGCGTCTTACTGCCTCTGACGGGGACTTAACCCACGGTTGCTCAGTGGTGCTTGTGGACCGTGTCCAGACAGCACTGCGTTGGAAAGTAGGGGCTTCCTCATAGGAAGATTCACAGCATACAGTGCCCCCACCATGGGAGTTCTCTCTCCTGAGAATTCAGCACCCAATTATAGACTCTAAACTAAGCTGGGAACCTGAAAAGGGTTTTATTAGAAAGTGGGAAAGAGGAGGTTAGGAGTCCCAGGCCTCTTTGGGAGATGTGCTTTCTTCCTGACAGTGTGTGAATTTGTTAGAGACAGTACATCAAATTGTTCACAAGGTATCAGACACTGTTACTTGTAGCCTGGGGGAGCTGTGAAAATATTTGACAAGGGCAAGATCATAGGGTGTGTGCTACGGAGAAGGTAGAAGTATCTGGTAAGTGGGCAGCCTTACAGACAGAAGCTGTGCAAACCCAGACTACTGGAGCCCTCAATCCCATGGTAGGGTTTAGCTCTCTTTGAGTGGCAGCTTATAGATGGAACACGTTCCTGGAAGCAAAGCCCGATATAGATAAAACATAGTGATGGAAATACTCTTGAAGGCTGGGACTGTTCAGAGATGGTAGGGCAGGATTTAGGGCTGGAGGGAGCTGACATTTGCCTTGAAATTAGAGATGGCTGCATGCCTGTCTACTCTCCTAGTCAGGGTGTGGGTTAGTCGGAGCAGCCTGGCTGCTTTTCTCAATGGACTCTAGTGATGTCATACAAACAGTGTGTTTCTTCCTTGCAGAATGGCTCAATATAGGGGCACATTACAGTTGGCTGAAAATAGGGAAGTTCTACCTTAGGTAAATATTAGAGAATACTGGCTGAATGATTTTGTTATCTTTAATGTAGCGTCCAGTATTCTCTGCCATCAAAACTCAGCCAGCAAACTAGGAAAGATGGGGTGTATGGAGGAGCGGAGTCTGGTTTTTAACCACGTCTCCTTCCTCTACAGGACTATAGTTGCAAGAGTCTGTATGTGTGTGCACAGTGTGTACGTGTAGGCATGTGTGACAGAAGTGTGTGTGGAAGTCACAGGTCAACTTTGTGCTTTTCTCCTTCTACCTTTACAAGGATTCTAAAGGCAAAACTCTGGTGGCCAGGGTTGGGGGCACGCTCCTTTACCCATTGAGCCATCTCATTGGGCCCCAAAGAAGAGCCATTGTTAGACTAAATAAGTATTAATGATGACCTCCCACATCTATCACAAGCCTGTGATTCTCCTTCACGGTGTCTGTATGAGCCCTCACTCTTCCTCATAGGAGTTGAGTTGATTGAGCGAACAAAATCTTTGGGGAGCAAGAAGTTCTATGTACTCAGATGAGCACAATTTGTGCTCAAAATGGCATCTATCAAGAATTTTATTATATTAAAAGTATCTTTGCTCAAGTCGGGCAAGTTAGCATTTTGTGTTACATGTTTCAGGGGAAATTTTCTATTAGTGAAGTACGTGACCCTGTGATAAGTCGATGGCATTCTAAGCTCTGTTGGGTCTCTACCCAGCAGAGCAAGTTCCTTCCCTTTCCCTTAATCTACCCCACCTCCCCTTCTCCCCCCCTCTTTTGAGACAAGTTCTCACCACATAGGCTAGGCTAGTCTCAAACACTTAATAAAAATCCTAAAGATAAATAAAAAATATCATGCGCTGAAATGAACCAGACCCAAAGTATACAATGCACTGAAATTCTTTACAGTTAGAATAGGCTTCAAAGAGAAGCTGTGTGGCTTCACATTAAATTTTACAACTCTTGATCTCTTGCCCTGGCTACCTAGGTTCTGGGGATTACACACCCAACATGAATGCTTATCTTCTCTTTGGTGGGGTCCTGGGGAGGGAAGCCGGCAAGACAAACCTTGAGGGTGTGTCTTCTCAGCACAGGTAGAACTGTCCTCTGCCAGCACCTGGCCCTGTCCTCTGCCAGCACCTGGCCCTTCCTCTCAATTACAACATTTTTGGATTCTTATTCCCCATGCTCTTGTTAAATCCACCAATTTACTTACTTATTCATTGCTGTGGGGATTTTAACCCAAAGACAGCATGACCAGAAATTAATATTCTTGGCAATAGTTGAGTCAAATAAAACACATACTCCCACCCCTAGCTAAAGCTACTTTCAAAGAAGTCAAACATTATTATTATTAATCATTATTATTATTTTAATCATGACCAGAGATTTCTAGATTTACTCCCTGAGATTCAAGTCTGGAAGACAATGAGTCGTAGATTATGATGACAGCTGACTTTCTGTTTGTCTTTGCTCTGTATATGTGGTGGGATAGTGACCTACTTTATTTGTTCTCGTTCTCAAAGAAAGAAGCAGTTAATTGAGCATATGGCAATCCCAAGGGATTTCAGGCGTGCCACTGACAAGGTCATGTTGCTGATGGCAAGTACTGGAGAAGGATCAGAACCATGCCAAAGAGCATGAGTTGTCAGCTGTCCTAAGACGGTCAGAGTTCTGTGTTCAAACACAAAAGCTGGCAGCATCGCAGATGGTTCCTTTGATGATGCTCCAGAAGCTGTTTGGTGCACTTTAGTCTTTGTGCTCCAAGACAAAGTCTTTTGGGTTTACCAAAAAGGAGTGTAGATCAGTGCAGCCCGCTACCTCTGGGTAGCTCCATCATTGAGGCCTGAAACATGGCTGGTTCCTGGGTTGGAATTGCCTTGTTCTGTCTCACTCTTGGCCTTTTGGTGGCTCTTTTTTCCCCCTTTCCTTGTGATTCTTTACGTTTTACTGAGGTGAAATTAGTGGAAGGGCATCACCTACTGACACAGCAGGTCTCAGACACTGGGCCCTTCTAGAATTAGGCTGTCCAGAGGGTTTGATTGCTAGGACTGGGAAACAAATGCCCTGGAGTTAATTTTTTTCTCTATGATAGGGTAAGACCCCATGGGGGTCTAGAAGTATGGACTTTTCTTCTGGAGCCCCAGACAGCCAAAGTTTCCACTGATTAAATGTATTTCCTGCCCCAGAAAAGATAATAAAACTCCAGACTCTCTTAGAGACAAATGAGATCAAAATGCCCATTGTCAGTATTTACTGACTCTTGGTAAATATTAATCTACCCTTTAGTGTTTATTTGCTAGAACAATTGACTGTGGAAACTCCAGTGATTACCTAGATATGACAAATAGATTCCATTTAATTTGTAAACTCTAATGGATGTGTGCGGCCTGCCTAGAGTATTGTGCTGAGAAGAATTCTGATCATCTGCTTTCAGTGTGTGCAGTTGGTGAGGGAGTCAGAAGCAGTGATGTGTTTGCCATATTCATTCATTCATTCATTGTCTACCATATGCAAGGCATTCTTGCAGGGGCTAAGACACATTTTTGGTTGTCAAAGCTATATTCTCACTACACAGTAATATTCTAAGAGACGATTCTATTTGTAAACCTTGATGGATTTATCATTTTAAAGATCTATATAAAGCAAATGTCATCTGAAGTAGTAGACTCAAAGGGTCTACCAGAAAGACACTGCCCTGTTTTCTACCAGTGGTCTTTCCATTATCACCTAGTGGAATTGTTTGTAATTTCCATTCTACAAGTTATGTTTGCAGAAAAATCTGTGACCTGCCCTCCAATCTGTTTTAGGATGGGAACCCCACTCTTCACCCCTCCAACACAGGCTGTACCCCAGGAGTCAGGAGTCTTCCCTTCATGCTTGGAGCCTTCCACGCAGCAATGAATGCTTGTGGAAAATGTCTGTTTGTTGCACAGTCATCTTTGTGTGGTGGTGTCAGACAAAGAAGCTCTATCGGTGTTTCAGGATGCCAGAGAGAGATAGGAACCCTGATATTTGAGAGGGCTGGGAGTCCTGATGCCTGGGAGGGGTGGGAGCCCTGATACCTGAGAGGGTGGGGCCCAATGGGTCGGGGTATCGAATGGTAGTTAGGTAAATTCTCCCATGGCTGAGTTCCAGGCAAACTTCCCCTGATATGATTCTGTTGTACAGCACCAGCCGTTCTGCCCAAGGCTTTGAAAGCAGGCAAGTCTGGATGGGTGGAGAGGCCTCTGAGAAGAGACATTCATTTTATTCTCATCAGGATCCGGTTTATTCCAGCAATGCCCGAGTTCACATTTCCTGTGTTCTTGGGGCAGGGGTGTGTGTCTCCCTACCGTGCTTTTAATCTGAACTTCAAAGCGCTGCGAAGCAGGCAACTCTATCTCTTTTCCTCCGAGGTCTTCATGGAAAAATTAGCGTGTGTGAACCTGCCTGCAAAGTCCAAAGTGTCTCCTCAGAGCCGTGTGAATCCCTGGTTAAGATCTGGAGGAGGATGGCATCATGCCGCTATGGAGGAATGCTTCATTTCATGACCAGAACTTTTCCTTTTGTTTTTTTTTCCTTATAAAGGGGCTTGTTTACAGGTTTAGAGGTTCAGTTTATTATCATTATGGCAGAAGCATGGCAGCACGCAGGCAAGCATGGTGCTGGAGGAGCTGAGAGTTCTACTACTTCTTCTCCTCCTCCTCCACCTCCTCCAACTCTTCCTCCTCCTCCTCCTCCTCCTCCTCCTCCTCCTCCTCCTCCTCCTCCTCCTTCTTTTTTCAGTTTCTAAAGATAACCACTTCTCTGACCTTTCTTACCACATTTTCTTTTCTTTCTTTCTTTTTCGGTTATTTTATTTATTTACATTTCAAATGTTATTCCCCTTCCCAGTTTCCCCTCCACAAGCTCCCTAGCCCCTCCTCCCTCTCCCTGCCTCTATGAGGGTGCTCCCCCCACCCGCCCATCCACTCCTGCCTCAGCAGCCTAGCATTCCCCTATCCTGGGTCATCAAGCCTCCACTGGACCAAGGGGCTCCCCTCCCAGTGATGCTAGATAAAGCAATCCTCTGCTACATATCCAGCTGGAGCCATGGGTACTCTTCGATTGGTGGTTTGGTCCCTGGGAACTTTGGGGGGGGGGTCTAGTTGGTTGATATTGTTATTCTTCCTATGAGGCTGCAAACCCCTTCAGCTCCCATAGTCCTTGCCCTAACTTCCCCATTGGGGACCCTGTACTTAGTCCAATGTTTGACTGTATATGTCCGGATCTGTATTGGTCAGGATCTGGCAGAGCCTCTCAGGAGACAGCTATATCAGGCTCCTGTCAGCAAGCACTTCTTGGCATCTGCAATAGTGTCTGGGTTTGGTGTCTGCATATGGGATGGATCCCCAGGTTGGCAGTCTCTGGATGGCCTTTCCTTCAGTCTCTGCTCCACTCTTTGTCCCTGTATTTCCTTTAGATGGGAGCAATTCTGGGTAAAAATTTTGGAGATGTGTGGGTAGCCCTATCCTTCAACCTGGGGGGCCAGGCCTAACCTCTGGATATGGTCTCAACAGGTTCTCCCTCCCCTTTGTGGGGTATTTCAGCTAATGCTATCCCCGTGGGGTCCTGGGAGGCTCTTGCTTTCCTGGCATCTGGGACTTGCTGGTTGCTACCCCCAGTTCCCCATCCCCCATTGCTATACACCTCTGTTCAATTTCCCTACCCTCTGTACACCTCCTCCATCTCCTCCCATACCTGATTCTTCCCCTCTTTTCCCTCCCCCTCCTCTCTTCCTCTCAAGTTCCTCCCACCCTCTACTTCCTTTGATTAATTTGTTTCCCCTTCTAAGTAGAACTGAAGCATTCACTCTTTGGTCTTCCTTGCTTTTGAGCTTCATGTGGTCCGTGAGTTGTATCGTGGGTATTCCACACTCTTTGCCTAGTATCCACTTATCAGTGAGTGCATATCATGTGTGTTCTTTTGTGGCTGAGTTACCTCACTCAGGATGATATTTTCTAGATCCATCCATTTGCCTGCGAATTTCATGACGTCATTGTTTTTAATAGCTGAGTAGTACTCCATGATTGTTCCTTCCTGTTATTTTTGTTTATAGAGGTAGAATTATGTTTGTATGGCTATCTTCTTTTGGGTTTGTTGAAAGAAGATTACTTTCTTGCTTTTTCTAGTGTGTAATTTACCTCCTTGTGTTGGCATTTTCCAGCTATCATCCTTTATAGGGCTGGATTTGTGGAAAGATATTGTGCAAATTTGGTTTTGTTTTGGAATATCTTGGTTCCTCCATCTATGGTAATTAAGAGTTTTGCTGGATATAGTAGCCTGGGCTTGCATTTGTGTTCTCTTAAGTTCTTTATGACATCTGCCCAGGATCTTCTAGCTTTCATAGTCTCTGGTGAGAAGTCAGGTGTAATTCTGATAGGTCTGCCTTTGTATGTTACTTGACCTTTTTCCCTTACTGCTTTTAATATTCTTTCTTTGTTTTGTGCATTTGGTGTTTTTATTATTATGTGACAGGAAGAATTTCTTTTCTGGTCCAGTCTATTTGGAGTTCTGTGGGCTTCTTGTATGTTTATGGGCATCTCTTTCTTTAGGTTAGGGAAGTTTTCTTCTATAATTTTGTTGAAAATATTTACTGGCCTTTTAAGTTGGGAATCTTCACTCTCTTTTATACCTATTATCCTTAGGTTCTGTCTTCTCACTGTGTCCTGGATTTCCTGGATGTTTTGAGTTAGGAGCTTTTTGCTTTTTTGCATTTTCTTTGACTGTTGTGTCAATGTTTTCTATGGTATCTTCCGCACCTGAGATTCTCTCTTCTATCTCTTGTATTCTGTTATTGATGCTTGCATCTATGACTCCTGATCTCTTTCCTAGGTTTTCTAACTCCCGGGTTGTCTCCCTTTGTGATTTCTTTATTGTTTCTATTTCTATTTTTAGATCCTGGATGGTTTTGTTCAATTCCTTCACCTGTTTGATTGTGTTTTCCTGTAATTCTTTAAGGGATTTTTGTGTTTCCTCTTTAAGGGTTTTTACCTGTTTACCTATGTTCTTCTGTATTTCTTTAAGGGAGTTATTTATGTCCTTCTTAAAGTCCTCTATCATCATCATGAGATGTGATTTTAAATCAGAGTCTTGCTTTTCCGGTGTGTTGGGGTATCCAGGGCTCACTGTGGTGGGAGAACTGGGTTCAGATGATGCCAAATAGCCTTGGTTTCTGTTGCTTATGTTCTTGCCCTTGCCTTTTGTCATCTGGTTATCTCTGGTGTTAGCTGGTCTTGCTGTCTCTGACTGTGGCTTGTCCCTCCTGCAAGCCTGTGTGTCAGCACTCCTGGGAGACCAGTTCTCTCCAGGAGGAATTTAGGTATGGCGAGCTGTGGCACAGGGTCAGCTCCAGGTGCATATGGAAACTAACAAGAACTTTTCCTTTCAAAGAAGCTGCAGATCACTGGTTTATGAGGCCAAAAGGAGTGTTGGAAGGGTTTCTACAATATTAAGAAAAAAAATCTGCAATGGATAGTTTAAAGCATATCTGCCCACAGGGCATGGGCCCAAGAAACTTATAACCTGTCATTACTTATAGCAGGGGTTTGGAGAGCCCAACTCAGGCCCCTCTTAACACACTCTGAATATCACCCACAGACAACTTCAGGAGGCTCTTTGTTTGGGGTCAGTCTCTGGTGGCACTTCCTAGAGCCCAACTTGTAGGATGGGGAATTAACCTCATGAGTTGTGCTCAGAAAATGAGGGGCAGGAGTTGGAGGGTAACGTCTGCAGCTTCACAGTGACCAAGGAGTACACGTCATGATCTCTCAGCTGTCCCAGTGGAACCAAAACCCATGTTTCTGCAACATTTTTCTCATTCTGTCTTTGTTGGCTTATCTCTTCATTTTTGTTACTATTTTTTTAGCTGTAATAAATTTCCTGAGATAACTGGCGTATGAAGAGAAAGAGTTACTTTGGCTCACAGTCTTGGAGGTTTCAGTCTGTGGTTCAGTGGCCTTGGAAGCTTCATGCTAGGAGTGTAGGTTGGAGCAAACCATTTGTTCCAGAGAACAGAAAAAAAATGAGACCCAGGTTGTGATTGGGGCCTCAGTCTTCTCTGAGGGCTGAGACCCAGGTTGTGGCTGGGGCCTCTGTCTTCTCTGAGGGCTTGTCTCTAATGACTTAAAGATAGCACCATCCTAGGGACCAAGCTTTTATACGTTGATTTCAGCAGATAATCGAGATCCAAATGACAACACCTATTTCCATTTCAAGTTCAGTCACTGAGATGGCTTGTCTTGACTATTAACCATGATTGGACTGAGAAGCGTCTAGGATATTGGTGCAGCCCAATTCTAGGGGTGTCTGTGAGGCCTTTTCAGAGAGGATGAACTAAGGGAAGACGGTCCATCCTGAACTTGAGCAGTGCCATCCGGTAGGATGGGCTAAATGAAGGAAGAAGGAGGAAGCTTGCAGGCAGAGGTGTGCTTTCCCCTCTCTGTTTCTGGCTGCCATGTGTGGTGAGCAGCCTTCTCTGCCAGTCTCTCTGGCCACTGTGATATTTTTACCTCAGGCCCAAATGAGAGGGCTAAGGAACCATATACAAAGACCACAGAAACTGTGAGCCCACACAAACCCTTCCTACATGCTGTCTCTCAGGTATCTGTCCCAGTGAGAGAAAAACAGCATAGTCATTGATCATTCTGCTCACTTCCAAAGGAATGCTTGCCTCTCTAAAGCCTTGTCTCAGGCCTGATTTGGGGGCACCTATACAAGACCTCTCAGAGAATAGAAGGGAAGCTTTAGAGCAGTTGATCTCAGCTCCCTGAAGCTGTGACCCTTTAACACATTTCCTCATGTTGTGGTGATCCTCGGCCATAAAACTATTTCCGTTGCTACTTTGTAACTGTCATTTGTATTGTTTATGAGTCACAACATAATATCTGTGTTTTCCGATGGTCTTAGGAGATCCCTGTGAAGGGGTTGTTTGATCTCACCAAAGGGATCACAACCTATCGGTTGAGAACTGCTACTTTAGAGTGGCTCCTAAAGATCTCCCGATGCCACAGCAGAGCCAAGATGCTCAGAGTTTCATGGGGTCCACAGCTTTCTCTTCTCTGTTGGTGGGTGGATCAGCGTCTGCACAGCTACGGTTTGTCTGCTCTGGGTTTGGAGGCACCACAAGGTGAACAAAGGCATAATCAGAATTGGATGGGAGAAGTCCAGTGTGACTATACACAGCGCTTGCCTTGGGTCAGTCACTGGGAGGAGCCTCATCTTTTCACTGAAACACTGGTGGTATCTGTAGGATGGAGCTGAAGGGCATTTGCTCCATTTCTGTGGAGGATACGGGCAGCCAGCTAGCGTAAGCTGTAAGCTGTGGGAAGGAGGAGGGGATGACTAACAATGAGTTTCTGGCCGGAAGGAGCACAAGTCCCCTATCCTGTGAAAAGTCAATGTCTTTATGGGGTCGCCAGATACACTGTCTCTTAGAGGATGCCAGATTCCAGAGCACGGTGGTTTCGTGTGCCATGGATAGCTGTGTGAATGGTGTCTTAGGCTTAGGCCACAGTGTACTGTGGTCCCAACCAAAGCCGGCTGGCCTTGCTTCTCTCTGTAGCTAAAGCTGGAAAAAGCCATTTTTCAGCTGCCTTTGTTTTCCTGTTTGGGACGCAGCACAGCCAGGAGGACTGTGTCCAGTCCAGGTTGGAGCACTGAGCCACACCTGCAGAATATCACTCTGACATTTGCTCCTTGTGGCAAGGTGACAAGTCAGGTTCAGTTCTGTGCTATGGGTAGGGACAGGAGGAGGAAGGAAGGGCGGAATGAAGAAATAGTTCTTTTTAAACACGTTTTATTAGTTCTTTGAAGATTTTGTACAATCCATCTCCCAATCCTCTAACTCATTCTAAATCAGCTCTTCTCTTCCCTACCCACTCAATATTGCATTGAAATTTTTTAAAAAGAAGCTCGTCTGTCAAGGGCAGTATGTGCTGCCTATATATTCTTGGATGTATAGCCTTACATTGGATTGTGGTCAACTTAGCAGGAGCTACACTCTTAAAGAGAATGTATCCCACCTTTCCTAGCCACTATCAATTGCCAATAGCTCCTTGGCTAGGGGCGTCATGCCCACTTCCCCTCTCCCATGTTCCAGTTTCTGCGGCTTGGGTTGCACATGTCTTGTGTGTGTGCTGTCCCAGATGCTGTGAGCTTATCCGTGCAGCTGTCTGGCTGTGTGGTTCTTATCTGAGGAAGCAAGCGCTGCTTTTCTGATTCCATTGGCTTTTCGAGATGTCTCTCCCTCTCCTGAGCTTCCCCGTCCTCTCCTCTTGCATCTCTTCTTCCTCATACTCTGGGGTCCTCTCCTTCCTTGAGGACCCTGCTAAGCTAAGAAAGAAGTGAATCATGGGTAATGACAAGTACAGTGGGCTCACGGGTTGACAGTGATAAGAGCCACTTCTGTTGAGTGTCCACTATGTGCCAGACATTTTCTGAGGACTGTACAGGATGGTTTTGTCTAAGCTCAAAAAAAAAAAAAAAAAAATCACAGGGACTAAACATTATGATTATTTTCCCCTTTTAAGAAATGAAACCATGGCACAAAGTGGTTACATAATGTTTCCAAGAGATAGGGAGGGGTGGGGGTCAGTTGGCCTTCGGGAACTACTCAGCGTCTGTTATGTACAGACACTGTGGTGAGGGACCAGGGCAGGCTTCCTCCACGGGCAGTCAGGTAAAAATCCAAGATGCACATGTAAAAGCAAGCACTGCCCCAGCAATTAGTGCCTCTGAGGAAACTAAGACAGGCCAATGTGAGGAAGCCCACAGTGGCTATTTTATCTTGTGGGACTGTTAGAAATGGAAGGCTCCTTAGAAAGTGTGACATTTAAATAGTAATCTATTTTATTTTATTGATTTTCCACAGTCCTTTTAAAATTAAAATTTAGATTTTTTATGCCATTTTCATACATACATATTATTGTACTCTGCTCCAGCCTCTAAACCTGAGGGAGAGGAGAATTTCAGCAAATGGTGCAGACCTCAGAGTCAAAACAAAGGCGGAAAAGGAGGGAGCACAGAGGAGAAGCCGAGGGGCCCTTCCAGAGAGATAGATTAATAGTCCTCACTAAACCAGCGCAGACGGTTACCTGTACAAATTAGGGAGCCCAGAGATCTTTTCATTTAATGGCATGTCCTAGTTTTCTTTCTGGTGCTATGATAAACACCATGACTGAAAACAATGTGGGGAGAAAGTGTTTATTTCATCCTACAGCTTACAGGCAGGGAAATCAAGCTAGGAACAGGAGGCTGGAACTTAAACAGAGATCACCATGGAATTCTTCTTACTGCCTTGCTTCCTATGTCTGCTCAGTTTGCTTTGTTTTTATACAACCCAGGACCAGAGGTGGCACCACCCATAGTGGCCTGGGCCTTCCCACATCAATCACTAATTAAGAAAATGCTTTGTGGGCTTGTCTGCAGGTCAATCTGATGGAGGCACCGCAGCTCCTGAGCTGCGAGACTGGCACACTCAGCTGCTCCCTGCCTCTGCCCTCTACCCTATTCAAGGAGCGGTGCAGTGGGCAGGGTGGGAACCATGGGGAGTTGAGAAGGGGCAGGAGACTTTGAATCAGCCCCAGATCACCTACATACTTGGCGAGACAAGGCTCCAGCTTGCTGTCCCCACCTGTCACTGAAAAGGCACCCAACAATGGCAGCAATGTTTTGCAGGGAAACAAGGGAGCCAACACAATGTGGGCAGAGATGAAAGCTCGCAGCATTTCAGGCACAGGCTCATTTCAGAAGCATGGTTCTAACAACTCCCTGAGAGGGTTTCCAGGAAACCCCAGGGTGTGAAGCTGTCCAGCCAGATGGTGTAGTAAAAGGAAAAAACTCCCAGGATAAATAATAACAATAACAGGAGGGCCAATTAATCCTGTAGGGAGGAGAGAAACAGAGGCTGTGGGGAGGAGGGGGAGGGGCAGGAGAGGGGGGAGACAAGGAGAGGGGTTGTATTCAGCAGGCAGCTAGCATCTAGGGTTCTGGAATTCCACACGTCTTATTTTTCATCCTGAGTCCTTCTCACTTTGCCAGGGTACTGGTCATGAAGGGTCAGGTGGAGAAAGAGGAGCTGCAGCTACTCACAAGCAACCTGTTTCATCCATGAGGGAAGCTTTTGAAGCTGGCCTCACAGCCAGGGCCTAGCTCACTCTGTGCTTTGAACCATAGTTTCCAGGGCCTGCTACTGCATGGCTCCCTAAACAAACCCACCCTAATGCGTCCATGTGGAACAGCCGTCCTCAGGGACTGACAGGAGAATGGGTTGCTTTAAAGAACAATTGCCCAAGTAAAAGGGAATATACACGTTTGGCACAGCATTGTTAATCCGACCGGTGGGGAATGTCATATATAGAATATAGCCACCACCACAGTTTAAAGCCAAATCTGAAGCAAGCTTTACTTAAATAGTGGCCAGGTTGATGAACTGTCTGGCCAGGTCTATCTCTTGCTTTCCAGAAAACTACCCCAGTAATGTTTTTCAGGAAATTTAAAACAGCAAAACCTGTAATTTACCACATTTCCCGTGAGGTCCAATCTGACGCAAGCACACATCCTCATGTACTTCCTGTCTGCATACCTCCTGCCTACCTCCAATTGGATGCTCAAGTAGATCCTGGTGTATTTCCTGCCCCTGTGCCTCCTGCCCACATGTGACCAGGCACATCTGGTGCAATGGGTCAAACAAATATAGGACAAACAGGAACTTATTCTGAACTGCAAACAGGACTCTTAACTTACAAGGTTTATTTTTCCTGCTTGGTGTCACAGCATTCTGGAGAGTTATTAACCCAACCTCATCTACCTTGTCTGCTTTAAAAGGCAGTCCAGAAATTGTCACACTCACCAGTGTCCCTGTGAACCCTGGGGTTTCCTTTATGTTTAAATCGTACGTGATCTAAATAGAAGATGCTATAATTTGGGCTGGAGTTAAAATTTCCACGGCACAGGCGCTCTTGGTTTCCATGCATTGGGTAATGTAAGGACAGAAGTATCATCGACTTGTGTGGGATCAGACAGGGCTGCCATGCAATGTGGGGCTGCTTGCACTGGCAAAGCTGTTTGCTTGGGGACAGGGCTGTCACCTGAAGGAAGAGATGCATTTTAAAATGAGGGGTAAGGGTCTTTCTTTCTTTCCTTCCTTCCTTCTTTCTTTTCTAATTTTTTAAAAATTATTTTATGTCTAAAGATGTACCTGGTGCTGGAGGAGACCAGAAGAGGGTGTCAGATCCCCTGGAATTGGAGTTACAAATGGTTTTGAGCAGCTATGTGGGAGCTGGGAACTGGGCCTTTAAAAGAGCAGGCAGTGCTCTTAAGCACTGAGCCCTCTAGCAGGCTCCTTGTCTCGAATTCCCAGGAAGATGGGGTTGTGTGAGTCTTACTGGCAAAGAAAATGTTTTCCTTTCTCCTCTCCTGTGCTCCTTCATGTGGGCTGTTTTTCCCTAACTCTCTTTCCTGAGTGCCTCTGTACTGTTAGCAGGTCACTCTCCATATAAGGGCTCTATGGTGGAATACATTTGAGAAATACTGGGGTCATCATGTAGAGATTGATTTAAAAGTGCATGAGTTTTTCAGAACATGAAGCATGGGGCCTGATTCATCAGTCTTCCAGAGTTAGTCTCCTTGACTGCTGTGGTCTTCTCTCCAAAGTCTAGGTGGGAACTTAACTCCCAGTGTGAGAACAGTAAGAAGCAACGTCTTTGAGTGGTTTAGTCTTGAGGACTTTGATTCAGGGATGGGATGAGCTCTCTTTAAAGGTTTTAAAGGTGAGGACTGGCTCATCTTTGTTCTGTCGTCTTTCCTCTGAGGACATAATGAGAGGGGTCCATCTTGGAAACATAGAGGTGGGGTCCTCACCAGCCCTGACCCTGCCAGTTCCCCGAAACCTAAGCCCATCAGCCTTCAGAACCACCAGTCTGAAGTAATTTTCCTACAAGAACACAAACAGGTGGATAGAATACCACGGAGGCGTCTTGGAAGACATGTGTGTCATGGATGCTCACATGATTTCATGTTTGTGATGCTTCCTTCACCGGACTCACATTTAGGACAAAACTGTCTGGGACGTTTCTTACCATTATTTTATTAAGTGGGAGTGATTCAACCCAAATTCCAACCAGTGATCTTGATTTCCTAATCGTGGGCTCCCTAGTGGAAGAGACTTCATGCTTACACAATCCCTTCTGGAATAGTTGGGGGCCATGGACCCTTTAGAATACAGGATGGAGCTCCTTGGGAGGATGCTGCAGTTTAACCACCACTGCACAGCAGTTCCTTCACAAATGAGATCTTGTGAAAGCACCGATGGGTGGCAGAAATGGTTGCTTAGAAACAAAGAGACTCGAGAAAGAGCGTTTAGCAATTTTTAAAGATTTATTCTAAGTGTCCGAGTGCTTTTCCCACACATGTGACTGTGTACCACATGTGTGTCTAGTGCCTGTGGAGGCCAGAAGAGGGTGTTGGATCTCCTGGGAACTGGAGTTACAGATGGTTGTGAACCACTGGTGCTGGGCATTGAACCCTGGTCCTTTGCAAAAACAACAAGTGCTCTTAACATGTGTCCTGCCCCTAGTCATTTCTGAATGGTAATAGGAGGAGTTAGCAAAATAAAGATTCCAAAAGGCAGAACACATGTTTAAGCTTGCTGCCAAGAAGTAATTAAGGAGATCAAAATGGATGATTTCTTTCTCATGAATCTTCCAGATGCTGAGAAACATCTGCGATTCCCCCTGAGCCCATAAACCAAGTAAGAAAAGA
This sequence comes from Uromys caudimaculatus, assembly GCA_028551405.1. NCBI lineage: Eukaryota > Metazoa > Chordata > Mammalia > Rodentia > Muridae > Uromys > Uromys caudimaculatus. The sequence continues at coordinate 67,192,438 of CM052708.1, read as the reverse complement.
AGCCAGGACATCCTATGTTCCTCTATGTGTTTTGCACATACCTTGTAGGAGCCACTAGTTGGCTGAGAGACATTTATGGAGGAGAAAGAGTTTGTAATTGAACTCACAGAGTGTGTTTCTCCTTGAATCCAGGAGACACTGGATGGAAGGAGCCTGGATGCCAGGTGGGCAGGGACTGGCTTCAGGAACACAAATTTTGTGCTCCATGGAGCAAGGGTAGTTAGAGGGAGAGTCTGGGCTCCAGCAGAAAATGAAATGGGGAAGCTGTCACACCTGGAAAGCTGATAAGTTTCATGGCTCTGAGACCTTGAGACAAGCCTTCGACTCACTCACACGTGGAGGTAGGTAGGTTATTATTTCTAAATCTGGATGGAATTAATTGTATGTATGTATATATGCATATGTATGTATGTATGTATGTATGTATGTATGTATGTATGTATGTATTTTACTCGTTGTGGTGGCTTGAATAGATATGGCCCCCACAGACTCATATGTTTGAACACTTGGCCTATAGGGAGTGGCACTATTAGAAGATGTGGCCTAGTGGAGTAGGTGTGGCCTTGTTGGGGAAGTGTGTCACGGTGGGGGTGGGCTTTGAGGTCTCCTGTACTCAAGCTACTCTCAGCGTGGCACACAGTCTCCTTTTGCTGCCTGCGCATCTAGATGTAGACTTCTCAGCTCCCCCTCCAGAACCATATCCTGCCATGATGATAGTGGACTAAAGCTCTGAACCTGTAAGCCAGCCCCAATTACATGTCCTTATATGAGCTGCCACGGTCGTGGTGTCTCTTCACAGCAATAGAACATTGACTAACACATTTATTCAATTCTGTGATTCATGCAAACTGGAAGCATTCTAACCCAGAAAAAAAAAATCACCAAAACCACAACAGCTTCCTCACTGTTTACTAAAATTTTGGCTTGTCCTCCTATAGATTTTGAATTAACAAAAAACAAAGCAAAACAAAAACAAAACCAATCAGCCAACTGACCAACCAACAAACAACAAACAAACAAAAAAACTCTACCAAAAATCTTAAGGGGGAGAATGATACTAATGGCTTGCCATTGAGAGATGTTTCTGTTTCTGTGTATGGAGAAGGATTTCTCACACTGATGGGAAGAGCAGGTGACTCTAAGAGCAAATCCCTGGCTAAGTGTAGGATTAGAGAAGAGATACATTGTAACAATGTGAATACTCAGGTCACCTTGCCGACAGATAATGAAGAATTTGGGAGCTTTAAATGTTTCCTTTTTGTACTTTAAACTAGCTCAATGGAAGACGTTCTACAAATTTATGAGGAGAATTACTACTTATTTCTGTTTGTCTGATGGTCTTGGTTAATGTTTATTAATTGTTAACTATTTTCAGCTTCCCATTTCATTCTCACAAATGTCCCATTTGAGTGATCGGTCTTCCTACTCATAAGGGGAAAAACCGGCTGGAGAGATGGCGTAGCAGCTAGGAGCACTTCTTGCTTTTGCAGGAAACCTAGGTTTGATCCCAGTAACACACAGTGATGCGCAACCATTTGTAACTCCAGATCCAGGGAGTCTATCTGATGCCCTCTTTTGACCTCTGTAGGCACCAGGCGTACATGTGGTGCACATATATACATGCAGGCTGAAAGAACACTCATACACATAAAATACAGAAATCTAAAAAAATTTTGAAAGGGGGACAAGCAGGTAGCTGGGTAGAGATGGCACAAATCTCTATGAATTGAAGCTTTTCAAAGAAACTATAGACCGCCAGTTGTATACATGCCAGGATAGGAGTGAAATTAAGGGTGAAATAAAATTTGTGTCAAGTGGACATAACTGCAAACAACTGAAATGGAGAGGTCTGAGTTTCTGGATATGGGAAAAGAAACACCTCACAGCTGATGTGAGGTGACCTTAGAGAACGGGAAAGGCGAGCTGCGATGGCTGAGTATCTACGGACACATTATAGCAAATCTCATGTGTAAGTTTCTTTCCATTCCTATGTTCTGTTGCCTATTGAATTGTCTGCATATAACTAATATTGCCAGAAGCCCAATAGGTAGGAAAGATTTGGCTAATGCAAGCCATCCTGTCCTAGAAAGTCTATTCTTTGCTGTTCTTGATTTGAACTTCAAAGTTTCCCAGATTCACTCATTAGCAGATGCTTTGCTGGGCGCTGAATAGGGCTATTTGCAGGAGGCTGTGCCCGTGCATTCCGGTCTGACTTCCTCTGCCATGGTCATTACGCTAGTCTCATTTGATTGTTTTGCAGCTGTAACTCTTGGTTTTCCTCTCTCTATCTTTTATACAAGCATGGATGCAATTCCTTTACTATTCATTTCTCCTTTGCATAGAGCATTGTTCAGCCTCATTGGAAGGTGCTGGATGGATACTGCAGGCACATTTTCTGCCTGGGTTCTATTGTGGCCTATGCAATGATAAGGAGACGTCTTAGTTGGGGTTTCTCTTGTTGCAACAAGACACCATGGCCAAAAAGCAAGTTGGGGAGGAAAGAGTCTATTTGGCTTATACTTCCATATTGCTATGAAAGTCATCAAACAAAGTCAGCGTGGGAGCTCCAACAGGGCAGGAATCTGTAGGCAGGAGCTGATACAGAGGCTGTGGAAGGGTGCTGCTTACTGACTTGCTCCACATGGCTTGCTCAGCCTGCTTTCTTATAGAACCCAGGACCAACTACCAGCCCAGGGTGGCACTACCCACAATGGGCTGGTCCCTCCCCCATCAACTGCTAATTAGGAAAATGCTCTACAGGCTGGCCCATAGCCTGATCTTATGGAGGCATTTTCTTAATTAAGGCTCTCTCCTCTTAGATAACTCCAGTTTGTGTCAAGCGGACATAACTGTAGCCAGCACAGCAGGTATTACTGTGAGGACTGCAGTCCGGACCTCTGTCTCTTCCAAGGTTGTCCTTTCATGATGCTCTTCCTCAGCCCTGGGACATTCCTCAGAATTCTTGCTATGCCTTGTAGAAATTCTCCTATTGTGGCTCAATAGTTGATCATAGTGGGGGTCCCATGTATTTGAGACATGTTAGAAACAAAAAATTAAATAATGTATATTAAATATTCATGTTGAAAAATACAAACACTATAGAAAGTTCAAATGAACAAGTCTCTTACAACCAAATGCGGATTAAAAAAAAATTCCTCATGTATTAAATAAGCAATTTAGAGCACCCCAACTACCCTCAATTCTTATTACCTTTGCTCCATCAGAGCCTGGGATTCACAACCCTACTTTCATACTGCAAGAGGGGGACATTTGTTAGCTCTGAGTGTGTTCTGCTGCATAACCACAGTCAAGCTTTCTGCTTTGCCTGTTGGTACATTCTAAAGTTGAAATGCAATGAATAATATTTATAATACCATTATTCCCAGTAGACTTTGCCATTTTGAATGAAACTTTAAGGAAGGAAATGCCATAATATGCCACAAATAAGGGGCGGGTCTCAAGTCAAGTGGATAGCTTTCCTGACATTGTGATAATTCTTCATTTTGGTCACGTTTTAATTTGCATTGCATTCTACTTGAGGTGGCTTTTGAGCACATTCTCCTCATCCTTAAAGTTCCTAATTAGCTTTCTTTGATTTCCCTTGTCTTAAGCAACACATCCGTAGAGCCTTGAGGCTTTAACCACAGATGGGACCATTTAGGTAGTGAGGCCCTTCAAGACCTCATTCCAACCTGAAGCAGACACTGTCTAAGTTGACTGCGAAATCGCCACACTCACCTCTTCTCTCCCCAGGAAACACCTACTTTTATCCTTTCTTAGTTCTTCAGTCAGTGTTATTTAGGTAAACATTATCCTCACATATAATAACTACTAAAATAATAAACAGTAGAATTTTTGGCATTGCTAGATGTCTTTTTAAAAAGATTTTTATCTTTTTATCTTTATCTTATGTATATGTACGTACGTATGTATGTATGTGTGTATGTATGTGTGTGTGTATGTATGTATGTGTGTGTGTATGTATGTCTATGGGTGGGTATGTGCACATGAATGTAGGCTTGGAGTCCAGAGGCATAGGGTCCTCTAGAGTTGGAAATTATAGGTAGCTGTTGAACTACTTGAGGTAGGTGTTAGGAGCTGGACTCAGGTCCTGTAAGATCAGTGTGCCATCTTGACTACTGAATCATCTCTAGAGCCTCATTCATTCGAACTTGTAAAAACATTGCTAGGTTTTGTAATTACCTTGTTATCGTCAGGTTTCTATGCAGCTTCCCTTTATATTCTAGGTTTAGGTTGACATGCCTCGTGTCTTAGGGCTTTACTGCTGTGAGCAGACACCATGACCAAGACAACTCTTATAAGGACAGCATTTAATTGGGGCTGGCTTACAGGTTCAGAGGTTCAGTCCATTATCATCAAGGCAGGAGCATGACAGCATCCAGGCAGGCATGGTGCAGGAGGAGCTGAGAGTTCTACATCTTCATCTGAAGGCTGCTAGCATGGGTTTAAAGCCCATGCCCACAGCGACACACCTACTCCAACAAGGCCACACCTACTCCAACAGGGCCACACCTTCTAATAGTGCCACTCCCTGGGCTGAGCTTGTACAAACCATAGCTCCTCCCATCTCCACCTTCCTCTAACCCTTGTTTAAATGTTTCCAGCCCCAGCATTGCTTTCCACATGTACTTTACTGTTTTCTCAGTCTCTCAGACTCTCCTACAACTCCCCTAGACCTTTTCTTTCTCTCAGTCTCCACAGGCATTCATCCAGCTTATGTACATAAATCTAAAAACGCAATGGTAAAATTCATGTATGGAGAGAACATGGGCCATTTGTCTCACTTAGAATAAAATTCTCAGTTCTATCCACTTTTCTACAAATTTCCTCAGGCAACAAGCATGAAAGTGGTACACAGACATACATGCGGGCAAAACAACCATACACATAAAACAATGAAAGGTCTTATTTAGTATCCCACATTGGAAATCAATATCTTAATCAATTTTTCATTTCAATATTGTATTAGAGATATCTTTGATAATATATACGCTTAGGGAAATTTTCTATAAGTGCGTCAAAGGATGTTTCATGTTACTGTGACCATCACTGTCTTGTTAATAGTCTAATTCAGTCATTAGCCAAGGCTTTGGAATCAACTGCAGTCCTGGCTTACACTGACTCCTCCTCAAGTCCTGGCCCAGAACTAACCACTGGGCATGGAGAGGTGACACTTAAGTCCCCATAGACAGCGTCCCTCAGTTACTGTGTGACAATAGGAAATAACCAGAACTACTCATGTAGGCATCCCATTGGCCAGGAACCATGGCAAGCCCTCTGATGTATATTTCAAATCACTTTTCAAAACTTCATAAAAGCAGGGCCATAATCAACCCTTGGCTCCCTAGGCCTCACAGAGACATGCTGTGTTAATTGCCTAATTGTGGATATTCTGAAGACCATTTACTTATACATTTTAAATGAGGTAGTAGTGGTGTATTTGCAAATCAGGTCTCAATAGAGCTGTTACTTTTTCTTCTAATTGGAAGTGATTAAAATTATGAGCAAAGTTAAACATCTTTTCTCATGTATAAGTAATATTTTTCTTCTTTGTCTCAATTTCTTTTATTCAGTTAAAAATTGGGGGCTTGGGAGGTGGATGAGCAGGTAAGGTGCAGCCAACACAAGCGTGAAGACCTGAGTAGGAATCTCCAGAACACACGTGAGAACATAGATGTGCGCCTGTAACCTCAGCACCTGGGACTGGACACGGAGACAGGGTGATTCCTGGGGTTGCTCTCTGGACCTGATTAGCCAAAACTGCCAGTTCCAAGGTTAGAGAGAGACCTTTCCTCAAAAAGCTATAAGATGCAGAGTGAAAGGAAGACTCTTGATGTTAACCTCTGGGCTCCACACCCAGCACCTGCAATGCACATCCACACACATAACCTGATTCCCACCCATTTTTTTTTTCAACTTTTGGTTGTTGACTTTATGCTTACTGATTCATAGGAGCTCAAAGTTGGCCTATCATATAAGTTACAAATAATTTTCCACATTGTTATTTGATTTTTTTTTTTTTACTTCATTCATGGTCCTTTTATCTAGGAGAAAATGCACATTTTTATTGAGGGATATTCATCAAGCATCGCTATGGGGTCAGGGTTTATTTCATGACTATAAAGTCCTTTTAGCCTCGCTGGCGACATAAGGGTGATTAAGCAAAAGGCATCTGTGGTTTCTTCTAGTATGTTTATGGTTTCTTTTAAAAATATTTAATGTTTCATTCATCTGGGATGAGAGGAAAATGTAGGAATACAACCAATGTTTCTTCCAGATGGTTGACCAGCTGTTTCAACATCATTTAAGATTAATGTATCTCAGCTCCACCCACTGGAACTGTCACCCCTATCGTGCGTTACACTCGCACATGTGTTTGGTTTTGTCTTTATAATATTTATTCTGGTTCATCGGTGTTGCCGTCGGCTCATTCATCAGCTTTTCATTACCATAGCTTTATAATCGGTTTAAAATACGCCAGGTTATTGTTCTTCCAGTGCAGATGTTTCATGGCTGTATTTATGCTTATTTTATCCTAATAGAACATTTCTGTTTATCCTTTGAGAAGCTCACACACTCATACAATGTATCTTGATTACATTTACGCACCACCTCTTTGCTCCAACTCTTCACAGATACCCCCTACCCCAACTTCATGTCTTATTTTTAAGAAGTTGTTTTTAAATTACTGACAAAGTTCAATTAGTGCTGCTCATTATAAGTGTAATGTCTAGTTTTAGTAGATAATTTTATTTTCGATGATCCCATTTCAGCAAAAATTTTGTTGGGGTTCCTTGGTAACTTAGAATTTATACATTTAATTAGATATTATTCTTTACACGACTAAGATGCTCTCTTTTCTTTCTTGTATGTCTACAAGAAAGTGTCTACCCTCTGTAATGTCTCCTTTGCTATTTGGTTGCTGACTCTCAGAGCTGGGTCATTGGTTGGAGAACTATTAATTTACTAGCAACTCTGGGATGTTCAGGATGTAACCATTTGCTATGGATGATAATATTGGAAGACCAGATGTTAACTAGGACAAACCAGATGTTCCTCTGGTCATTTATCCTCTTTCCACTTGTAACTCTTTACCCCTTTCCATCCTGTCTGTTGCCATGGTATTAAGTATGTATGATTCATGTATGAATGATTCCAGAGTTGATATCCAACTTTTCATTCTTGAATTCCTGATGCGCACGTTCAACCATGCTTTAAGGGCATGGGCCTTCTCATAGCTGGTGTTCAGCAACCACAGGATAATGGCCTGTTGACTAATTCTATCAATGATAGTGTGAGGAGTTTGGGACGATTTGTGAATTCCATTTGGAATTCAGCCAAGGACCACTTTGCTTATTATGATGATGAAAAATTAAAATTATTAATCATAGGCGCTCTAAAGGAGGACCTACTTTTTAATAGTAGTTCCTTCAGAGGTGCTCTTTGCTTTACGCTTCAAAATAGCTTACCAGTGCTTGGAGAGATATATCATTCAGTAAAGTGTTTAACACTCAAACATGAAGACCCCGGAATCCTTCTACAAAACCAGGCATGATGGCATGTGCTTCTAACTCCACCATGGGGGTTGTGGAGACAGGTGGATCCCTGGAGCTCACTGACCAGATAGCTGAGCCTAATCAGTGAGCTCCAGGCCAACAAAAGATCTTCTCTTAAAAAACAAGATGAATGGCCCCTGGGGAACAATACCTCTGGTCTGTGTGATGAATTGGAACAGCAGAGACAGGTGAATTCCTGGAGCTGACTGGCCAGCCAGTCACCAACTGAACTATTGAGTTCCAGCATCAATGAAGATGACTTATTTCAAAAAGTAAAGTAGAACATGACAGAGGAAGATAATGCCAAACTCTGGCTTCTATGTGTGTATCCAAACACACATGCACATACACACACACGCACATACACACACACGCACATACACACACACACACATACACACACACACATGCACACACACACATACACATATATGCACACATACACATACCCCCCCCCCCAAGTGCACACACGTTGGGTGATTCACAAGACAAAATTTTCTCTTCCTATACACTGTTAAGGAAGTGAAGATTGAAAACCATTTTGAGGGAATAACACATACTAAGTGGGATGGACCCACCTTGCCCATAGGATGCAATCTCCTCTCTTTCTCTTAGAAGCATGCACCGATCCCTTGCAGCAGTTCTTTACTGCCTTATCTTCTTTTCTTGATTCATCCCTCTGCTTTTTTAGTATCACTTTATACCTGAAGCTGGACCTGGATAGCCTACCACCAGGGTGTGGGTTATGATCCATAAGCTGTCTCTCCAACTCTCAACCATCGAAGAATCTCTTGCTACTTCCATTCAGGGCAAGGGTGAACTCTGTGTGTTCCTGTGTATCACTGGGTTGGGCATGATGCCCAGGGCCTCTGCCTTCCTTCATGAGAGAGAACACACGCAAACTTGGCTAGGTTCTGGGGAGTCACCTTGCTTGCTGTTGTGCACAACAGGGTTGAGATTAATTAGAGACAGGACCTAGGGGCAGGGCCACAGGGGAGCTTAGGAATGCAGGCAACTCAAGCTTCTGGGTAGGGCAGTTTCAGCTGGAACATTTTACTTAAAATTTATATCAAAAATAACCCCTTTATTGTAACAAACTTAGAAAATTCACCAGCCACAAGGGAAGTTATCTACCCATAATCCTGCCAGGATATAGGAACTTTAAAACATTTTAATGCACTTACCCCGTATTAGTTTCATTTCCTGTTGCTGTGATAAAAATACTCTGACAGAAGCAATTTCAGGGAGAATAAGTCTGTTTGGCTTAGTGTTCCGGGTTACAGCCCATCATTGCGGGGAAGTCAGGGTGGCGGGAACTTGAAAGCAGCTCCTCACAGCCACAGTCAAGAGAGGAGAGAATGAATGCCTGCCTGTCTATCAATGCTCTGCTGGCTCTCTCCCTGCCCCTCAGTCTGAGATCCAGCCCACAAATATAGCGTGATTCACATTTGGGGTGGGTATTCCCACCTCAATTAAGTCCATTAAGAAAATTCCTCCCAGCCATACCCAGGAGATAACCTAATCCAGACAATTCCTCATCGAGGATTTCCTGGTGACTCTTGGCTGTGTCAAGCTAACCACACACCCCTTCATTCTTCCCTGTTTATAAGGACAGATCTCACTCAGTTTTGACAGGTGTCTTTCATGTTCCGGAGCACCCAGCCATCTTCCACACACCGTCAGCAGGTGTTTGTATTAGTCACGTAATCAGTCTCCAGCTATTTTTGAGGTACTGTGAGACAAGAGAGATGGCCTCCTGGGGTTTGAAAATGTCTCAGGGGAAAGAGTGGGGTAAAGAACAGACATCAGGTGAAGTGATTGACCCAAGACCACTTCACAAACCTGTAACAGTGGGCTTAGGTGGAACAAGTTAGGGAAAGAGGCAACATTGGCAGTGACCTCGTTTGTCCATCTCTGGCATCTAAAGATAGTCAGTGTGGGTGGAGGCTCTTGCTCCAGATCATTGAGGCCAACTCTGTCCCAGAACCTGGATGCTTAATTCTTCTTTGCTCAGAGCTCCCAGGTTCTTCGACTAAACACTGCCTCTTGACCTCAGGAGACTGGAAACTGTAGGGAAATTTCACTTACCATCCTCATGCAGAGGTTGGAAAGGGAGAGCTTTGAGAGAAAATAAAGCCAAAAATCACTTAGACAAGAAAGGTGAATTAAAAAAAAAAAAAAAAAAAAGAAATAAAATGGAAGAACATGACCGCTCCTAAGTTTGCTAGAGGAGATGGTTTGTTATATATAAAAGGGAGAGCATAGCCAGAGGCAGAGACCTCTGGGAGAATCCACGAGACCCTGAGCCAAACTCTGTGAGGAGAAGGGGGGGGCAGAACAAGAGAGTGAAGGGTAGACAAAAGGCTGGGGTAGCTAAAATGGCTGGATTATATATGAGAGGGCAGCTTAATTCTTTGTTTGAAGGTGTAAAGGGCACCCTACCCCGTGGGCTGGGTATGCCAGCCATACCCAGTAACAGGTAGGGACTGAGGAATGCTGGGAGAACCCGGTGATCAGGTCCACTTTGATATGTTAAATAGGCAACTCGGTTAGCCCAGATTTGAAACCTACCAAAAGGCACACTGGGAATGATCACATCATTATTCAGAATTCAAAGTAACTGTGAAGAAAGGATGAACTGGTGGGGAGTCCCACCGGAATCAAAGGAAGTGGGTGGAAGGATTAGTCTCTTACAACGAAGGGTTAGAAAGGTGGGCAAAGGGTTAGAAAGGGTCACAGCTGATCCTCCCATGTCAGGGGCTTTAATGTAGGCCCTCAAGGTAAGTGGCAGTATTACCTGTGTGTGTGTGTGTGTGTGTGTGTGTGTGTGTGTGTGTGTGTGTGTGTGTGTTGTTGTTGTTGTTGTTGTTGTTGCTGCTGTTGCTGTTGTTGTTGTTGTTGCTGCTGCTGCTGTTGTTGCTGTTGTTTGAGACTGTTTCAGCCAAGGAAGCCTTTAAACCCTGTATCTGCCTCTGTCCCAGGTGTTGAACATAAATGTGTGTGTGCTACCACTTCTGGAAATATCCCCCATTTTTTTTTTTTTTTAAAGAGGAGGCAGAGTCCTAGAGACCTTCAACGGTTTGATCAAAGTCGCAGAGCTCTGGTGGCCGCAGGTCTTTCTCAGAGTTGCTCACTTGGAAGTAAGCAGAGAGCAGGAGACATTTATGCGCTGGCTTATTTCTGCTGTGGTCAAGGATTATCCCACGGGATGCTTATTCCGCCCCCACCTCCCCATCGCCTGCACTTCTGAACTGCCCTTTTCCAGCTACGCTTCCTGGTCACCTGAGTCTCATGGCCAGGTGGGAGAAGATGTGGTGTCAGGCCATGCCTATGTGAACCTGTCAACCTTATGATGCATCTGTGCTCCAGCTGTGGGCTAGACAAGAGGCAGGGCGGGGAAGAGTGTCAGCTATAAACACAAGGTGCCATGCATGGCCAGATGCGAGTGTTCATTTGACTTATTACAAACAGTCTATGAGATTTCTTTTATTTTTAAAGACCTTTCTGATCTCTGTTGCCTCTATGGCTTACAGTCTTTCTATTTGGGCTTAGAGACTAGGTTGCCGTGTTCAACGTTGTTGGGACTCAGAAAATAGTATTCTGTAGTACTTGGAGGGAGTCGCCTCAGAGTCTCCTCCCCTGCTGGCCTTTTTTCTCCAGTAGCTCCGGAAGGGGGTTTCTCTGAAGTTCCCTTGTCTACCCAAAGACAAAAGTTGCCAGAGAGGAACCTAATTATCTTTAATCTTCTTACTGAAATCCCAGTAGCCAGGGAGGCTTAAAGCCAGAGAGGAAGAGACTGAAAATTAACACTCTGCAGAACCCAGAGGAACTTTGTCCTAAGTGCTGTTCTCTGGATTTCTTTCTCTACATGGTGTTGCCTACCCTGTGAAACTACCCACAGGCTCCCTCTCCTCTCTCCCCTGAAGAAGGCAGTTCAATATCAACTAGTTCTCATTCCTTTACATTTAAATTTGAACAGCTTCACAAACATAGATGTTAACATACTTTTCTCTGGTCAAAATACTGTCACTTTATCACAAACGTGACCCTTCAGAGGGAAGGTTTGAGTTACTCACTGGAGAAAAATCACCTTCCCCATTTGGGGCCAAATTTGAAAGAAGCTTTATTAAATATTAAATTCTGGCCAAGAGATGGACTTTGATCAGGACCACTCCCTGTAATTTCCCAGCTGCGTGGCTCTGAGACACGTGTTGCAGGGCTTTATAAAGACAAACCTATAGGCCATCGCACTTTCCCATGAGGTGTTGTTATTTCCCAAGAACTACAACTCCCAGCATTCCAGGAAGTTACCTGGTCTGTGGGTACAGGTGGGGCTTCGAGGTTCATTTTGGGCATTACACTTCTTCACATGTGGACATGTACCCTCTCTAGGCAGTCACAGTAGCTAGGGAGGCAAGATCTAAACTGTAACAAATTTCTAATTTGAACTGTGTTTAAACCCGTGCAAAGCCTAGCCCTTAGACGATGAAACAGTAGCTATCTGTTACGACAACAAACAATAGTTGTAAAACTGCGCTTCTCAAAACTTCTTTGATTAAAAGACTTAAGTACTTTAAATTTCAGGTCAAGCTTGTTTTTTTGTAGGAGCTCAACAATATAGATAGGGAATAGTGGAAGGCATTAAAGGAATTGATGAGCCTTTGGAAGAAGGACTGTAAGACATTTGAAAGACTTGCCTGCTTTCTAGGCCTCCGCTAAAGAACACTCTGAGGGTTTGTATCCAGGAGGCTGGGCAGAATTGGTTTTGTTTGAGGCTAATTGGAAAGGAAATGTCAGAGACAAAGACCTAAGAATAGTTTCAGTGGCTGTATTCCACAGCAATCTACTGAGATAGATTCAATGCTCTGTTGCTAGTGGACACAGACTTAAATGAAATGCAAAGGAATCATTCCACTGAATGGCTGGAGACAGTGCAGGCAGATGAGGGAGCCACCTAGAGCTCTAGAGCTCCCTACGAGTGAGTTAGGGGTCAAAGCACATTGGTCTTTGTGTCCTTCCTCATGTGTCCTGCCAGGCACCTTCGCTCACTGTATTCCCTTTAGACTGGTCCCAGATAGAGCTTTCTTTCTTTCTTTCTTTTTTTTTTTTTTTTTTTTGGTTTTTTCGAGACAGGGTTTCTCTGTGTAGCCCTGGCTGTCCTGGAACTCACTCTGTAGGCCAGGCTGGCCTTGAACTCAGAAATCCACCTGCCTCTGCCTCCCAAGTGCTGGGATTAAAGGCGTGCGCCACCACTGCCTGGCTGGATAGAGCTTTCTTAACCACATCATAAATCCTCTGTAGAGGTGTGTGCGTGTGCGTGTGCACATGTGTGTGTGCATGTGAATGTGCGTGTGTGTGTGTGTGTGTGTATGTGTGTGTGTGCACACTCACACACATGTGCATGTGAGTGTGTGTGTGTGTGTGAAGCTAGCTCAGAAGGGATAGCTGTTTTCAGATCTGTGGTTTGGATCAAGGCACATAATTTCCTTCCCTGCCCCGTTGTACTGGAATTCATTAGCTTAGAACTCAGAAAGATTCTTGAGAGTCGTGAAACCCAGGCTTTCTCCTCCTCATTCCAGCACAGTCCTTCCTTGGCCAGGATCTCACTCACATCTCTGTGTCCCGGGACTTTTCTTTTTCTCCTTCGGTCTTTCTCCCTCAGAGCAAGAAGTAAAAGGTGTGTTGGTGATTCAGGCCTTGAAATGTGTCCTGGGATCTGAATTGGCGGTGTGTGCACACAGAAACCTCTGGTACCTCCCTAGTCTTTGCTTAAGGCCCTGGTGAGCCTGGGAAACCTCTTGTCTCTGCCCCGCCTTCCACCCTGCTGGTCCAGTGCTGGGGTTACAGGCATGCACAGTTTTGCTTGGCTTTGTACACAGATGCTGGGGATTTGAACTCAGGTCTTCATGCTTGGACAATAAGCACTCTTGCCCACTGAGCCATCTTTCCAGCTCTTGGGTACTTAAAAAAAAGATTTATTTATTCACCTATTTGAATGTACACGTATGCTTTTAATGTACATCACATGTGCACGAAAGCCAGCTGGCACTGGGTTCCCAGGAACTGGAGTTACAGGAAGCTTATGAGGCACTTGGTGAGGGGTGCTGGAAACCAAACACAAATTCTCTGCAAGTGCAGCACATGCTTTTAACTTCTGAGCCATCTCTCCAGCCACACTGGTACTTTAGAAATATTACATTTTAATTTTGTTGGTGTGCATGTGCGCACATGGTTTACGTATGTGAGTGCACATATCCTGGCACACAGGCAGCAGTCAGAGGCCAGTCCTGTGGATTTGATTCTCTCCCTCCATTTTTATGTGCACCCTGGAGATTGAACTCAAGTCTCTAGGCAGGCACCCTTCCTCCCGAATCATCTCACCAGCCCCGCTGTGCACATTTTATTTGACATTTTGCTTTGAGATTTTGTAGGATCCTGTTTAACTTGGCCCAGATTGTTTTCTTCTGACTCTGGACTTGACTTGTATACTGGAGAGCTTTGATGACACTTTAAGTTCCACACCAGTTTGAACACCTTTCCAGCAGAGGCAGGAGAGGAGGCCCCACACAGGAGCTCACCAGGCCTTTTCCAGTTCTCAGCTCTGTCTGAACATCTCCAGGACTGACATCCATTTACCAGCACTCAAACACAGTCATCTGTTCAGCTTATAACAAAATGGGCAAGGTGACAGGTCCCACTGGTCCCACATCAGGAGCGTATGCGCAGATGTACAGATGACTTCCTTCTGAGATCACTCAGGAAGGCAGTGGGGAAGTAGTGCGTGCACCCCTATGCGTTTGGAAACACTGCTGAAGTCAGGGCCATGGATGGAAGGGGGCTCAGCTGCAGGAAGCTCCTACACCTGAGACTGTTCTCAGTCACACTTGTCCTTGAACTGATGACATTGTCTCTTGTATTCTATGTCTCCGAAACCATAGGTGCCTCAGACAGAGGCAATGATTGTGTCTTTGCAAATGGTTACTTTAGATTTTGTTCCAGATCCACTTTAAGGAGAGACTGCTTAAGGAGGGGTGGCAACACTGTGGTACTGATAGCAACAGTCACACTCCACGCTCTCCTTTGTGACCATAAAAGAAATCAGATCTTGCTTTGCATTCATTGCCTACATGATACCATGGAACAAGCTCTGCCTAATGAATGGCTTAAAGCAACCGCCATCTCCCAGGTACCCATTGGTCTAGTCTAAGCCACTCCCAGCTGAGCACAGGCTGGTCTCAAATCCTCCAAATAGCTAAAAATGACCTTGACCTTCTGATCACCCTGAATTCACCTCCAAAGTGATGGGATTTCTGTGATGGGATGCCATCACTTCTGGTTTATGTGAGTGCTGGGAATTGAACCCAGGGCCTTGTACATGTTAGTTAAACATTCTACCAATTGGGCTTTCCCCCAGCCCTACTTAAAGGTTTTTATAAAGCCTTTTCATTATCAGATTGGCTACTGTCCCATTGACTAAAGATGCCACATGCCCTGGCATAGAGCTAAAGTAGACAGGGATGACAAAATTACAGAATGAAACATACTAAGATTGATAGTATGATGGTTTGAATGAGAATGACCTCCATATGTGCTTATATTTGAATGCTTGTTCTACAGTTGGTGGAACTGTTTGGGAAGGATTAGGAGGTGTGCCCTTGTTGGAGGACATGCTTCACTGGGGGGAGATCTTTAAGGTTTAAAAAACCTCTGTCATTCCCAGGCAGCTCTCTCTGCCTTGTTTTATGGATTTATCAGATGTGAGCTCTCAGCTACTTTTCCAGTGCCATGCCTGCCTGTTTGCTGCCAAGGTCCTTACAGTGATGGTCATGGATTCACCCTCTGAAACTGTAAGCAAGCCCCAATTAAATGCTTCCTTTTATAAGTTGTCTTGGTCATGGTGCTTTGTCACAGCAGTAGAAAAGTAACTAAGACAGGAAGGGCACTAATGGAGGTTGCCAGCATATTTGTCTACCACTGGTCTCAATCGTGCATATACTACACTACAACCGAAACCTAAAGGATCGGGGCTCACAAGCTCTGAAACCTGCATATCATGGAAATGTGAGTCCCACTGCTGAGCATTCAGGAAACTGGTAGATGTCACTTCTGGTGATTAGATCTAGCTGGGAGGGGTGAGGCAGGGCAGGGAATTGGGGCATTGGATATTTCTGTCACCCATATTTGTGACTTTGGCTACTTTGAACTAATAGAGACCTCTTGTTAGGTCATGTACTTGCTCTGCATTTGCAGACAGGCAATAAAAACCTTGTTTTCCTCTTCTTAGGGCTTGAGTTAGGAAGGGAAGGGTATCTTAGCTTTTACACATTCCAGTCTTATGCCCTAGGGAGATGGCGTCAGTTTTGGAGAGCTGATAATGTCTTGTCAGAATTCAAGAGCCACTAAAATGATGTAATACAAACATTTTTTTAAAAATCAAAGGCCAGAGAAGGCAATTTATATGTTGTGCATTTCTGATCATACTTTCTAAGTACAGAAGAAAAATGATAAATATATTTAAAATATCATAGCGTTCCAGAGGGAGCCCAGAACCACTTAGACATTGCATTTATATTATGCTATAAAACATCTCTTTAATCTTGGCAGGGATTTTTTGAAATAGTTTTTGGAGTTTACAGGGAAAAAAATGTCTTGTGCAATGTGAGTTCCTTATCTCATCTGAACCAGGACCTGCTGCACAGTGAGTCATGTCACATTCACTGCGTCTCACACGTAGGCCAGGGGCAACCGGGCTGCTGCTTAATGAGAATGTATAATAGCTAATCGCATTTTGGGCCAATGGTTTGTCACTGTGATGGTGCCAAGTAACGGCTTTAAAAGTGAAGCAATGAGGCCAACTCTGATTCACGCATGAGCCTGCAAACCACAAAACAGCCTGTTTCCTGGAATAGCATGTTCCCAAGGATTCTGGCTCACAGCATACTAGGTCCTGTCCACTAGATTTATTTAAAGTCTGTGTCTGGAATATATTATGAACTTTTTATATCATTCATCTATTGTTGTAATCCTCAGGTAATACCCAGTCTCTCCCACACTCAGCTTCTAGAGCCTGCAAAGACAGAGTCTGCCTGTGAGGAAGGCAGCATTTAACCGCCCTAATTAGTGGCTTCAGATGGAGGCATCTCCAAGGTTCTGGGATTCTGAGAAGATTTACACCTCGCTTTTTGAGGTGCTCTGCAAGCTGATGTATAATTTGTAAGCACATAAAGGAAGAGAATGCTCAGAATATAGCATCCAGAGTCCACCTATTTCTATTTGTATTTATTAGGTTCTTTGTAAATCTCAATTTAGCTGATGTCTTCTGACTCAAAATGCAGCTCTTCTCGAAGGAGTCGGTGTGTGGCTGTACAAGAAAAGCCGCATCATCATCAGACTATAAATATTGCAAAATAGAACAGACTGGAAAATGGAGGGGAAACGGAACACGAACCAGAATCTGCGACTCAGCAGATTGTCTTGTGCACGACGGATTGTAAAAGGCACTGCTCCATCCTTGCCTCGGCACTCTCTTTCCCTCTTTCTTTCTGGGCTTTTGTCAGTAATGAAACTTCTGGAGTGTGTGTGTTTGTGGGTGCAGCTTATGCCTCACTCTGCACTGACTTTATCTACTAGAAGGTTCCTAGAGGTTCCTATAATATATTCCTATTATATTTCATTTTTCAAGATCAAAAAAGTACACAAAAAGGCTGTGGCCCGTTGGGAAGCTTGATCTCGGGAGGGTGTCCAATGGCTGCCTACCTGCCACAGTGGCTTTCTCACCTGGGCCCACGCCCTTGATTTTGAGATGAGTTCCTGGGCTGGTGGATCTCTCCAGTTCCCACTTGCCTTCTCTCCCAAACTCATTCATTCTGTATTTTTTTTCCTCTAAATACCATTTTGTTACGACAGGCAGGTGTTTTTTGGGTTTGGTTTCAGTCCAGACACTCAGATTCCGCTTGGCACCATATTCTAAATTATGTCAACAATTATGGTTGTTGTCATAGGGGAAACTTTGGTGCAAAAACACTGAGGTGACATTTGTAAGTTTCTCTAGGACAACATTACAATGTTAGTTATGAACTACAAAGTAAAAGTTCCTTGCAGATCTGTCCTAGTGCCGCACCAAGGAAAGGATTCAAGCTTTTCAACCTGATTCATGGCTTTGAATTTTGCTACCCCGGAAGCTTAGAAAGTATAAGTTGACAGCATGCTGTCAAAAGTGACTTATTTGAATTCTTCATCCTTTAAGTCCAGGTCTGGCTTTGGAAATCTGAGGCTCTGGACCCTTGATGCCATCATTAGTTTCTTAGATTTATAGTATGTCAGTTTCTGTCACTCTTTCCTTCAGTTTTAGGACCTTTTAGATTTGAGAATCTTAGTTGCTATCATTATTTGACAGAGCTCCTTATCATGGCTGTAGTGACTGACAACTGGGAAGGCAGTCGTCTGCCCAGTGAATCTTTCTGCTGATATTTGGAAAACAGTTGCTTCACATTGTGGTGAAGTGGAAACTTACGGGTTCTTTAGAAAGTCAGTCATGTCAGATGGTGTTTGCTGGGGCAGACATGTAAAGGAGTGTTTTCCTGATGTGGGCACAGGTGGAAGGATGTTTTTTGCTAAGGCAGACGCATGAAGGAACATTTTGCTGAAGTAGACACAGGTGAAAGGATGTTTTGCTAAAACAAACACATAAAAAGACACGATAAAAGATTCTTCACCAACGACACACATATGTTAGTTCACTTTACATTACACAACTAAGCTCAGTTTGTCATGGCTCCATAAAAAATGCACACCGAAAAACTTCTGCAGACTCAGACCAATGGACAAAATAATATTAGCAAATACAGACTCACGTGAAGTTTCAATAAGACAGACTAAAATACTAAGACAAGACACATGATAAGACAAAACCCATGTGATATTTAAAAGAAAAATCAATAGGACTCAAGGACAATGAGAAGACTTACTTACATAACTGACTTTATAACACTTCTTGGTCTCATATGTTCTCCAATCTTCACTTTGTTAAAAAAGACACAACAAAAAAACTTCTCCTAGCCTACCTGCTCCTAATGACTCGTGCCGAGTCCACCGAGGCCCGACTCTTAGGATGTGCCACCACTCCTGACTCATGTTTGCTCTCCTGACACTGCTAAACCAGACTACTAATATAGTCCTAACGTGTTTACAAGTAGATCAAGCGTTACTATTGATTCCTATAAACTTAACTACTAATTTCCTTACAACACAGATTAAATTTACTCCAAAAACAATTTCTAAACAGGTCTATCTCCCCCATAGTCTATAACCTTTCTTTTCTACTACTTCTAGTAGATGATGGGCTTTAAAAGAAATTAAAATGTTTAAAAACCATTATTAAAATTAAAATTAAAAAAATTTAAAACTACATTGTGGTTCCCACCAGTAAGACCCATCCCCACCTGAGGTTTGTCTGCTTTTTTCTCTAGGTTCATCTACCGTGGCTCATGTTCAAATTTCTTATTCAGGTAAAAATTTTCCCCATTGCTAAGAGAATGCTTCATGTTTCTTGATACTATATTTGACTGTGATATTTTGTGTATATATGTGTGTGCTTACTGAGGCCACGTGTCATTTCAATTTGGAAGCTAAACCCCTTCTTTTTGAGACAGGATCTTTCATTGACATCTGTGGCTAGTAACTTAGGCTAGGCTGGATGGCAGTAAGCCCCAGGGATTCTCCTGTGTGTACCTCCCTCGTGCTAGGACTATTACAAGTATAAGTACAGGTGTCACCATGCCTGGCTTTCCTCATGAGGGTGCTGGGGATCAAACTCAGGTCCCCAAGCTTGTGCAGAAAACACTTCTGGGCTGAGTTATCTCCCTAGTTTTTAAGTTCCATCATTTCTTGTCCTGTCAGCGGTTTTCTCCCCATGGGCATGCAGACAGGAGGAGTCATATCTTCGGAATCATCCAGGAGGAGATGGGAAGCAGGCAGTTGGCTTCTGAGTTCTGGAACGCAAAGAAGAGATCACCATGGAAACAGAGCTGGAGTCGTCAGACTTGAATGACCTTGAAACTGTGGGAATGGATTAGATCTCCCAAACAGATGATACCACTGAGGCCTGTGTCAAGGACACTTCTGTAACTCAGTTCACAAGGACATCTTCAGTTCTTAGCAGCTGAGTTCTGCTCACCACCATATCACAGACAGTTGTTGAAGTATTCACTCACAGAGCTCTATCTCATGATCATAATTTCTTAGTATCCTTTAAAGATATAAATAAGTGTGATTGGTGATATTTTTCTTGCTAATTACAATTTAATTTAAAATGTCCAGAAAATTGTTCTTATTTCTCTTTTGCAATCAGGGAGACCAGACCGCCCAGACTCCTCTGCATCTCTGTCTTACTCTCATTTTTCTACATTTTTCTCCTGCCTCTACCTCGTTCCTCATCTGGCCAAAATTCCGGAAGAGAGTTATACAAGGGTATGGGGATCTCAGCACTGGGAAGGAATGAGGCCTTGTAGCAACTGTTTCTCAGGACCATGGTCAGCATCACTACTTCCTTTCCTTGATACCCACTCCTCGCTCCACGTATTGCTGTCTAGGACTTGATACCCACTCCTCGCTCCACGTATTGCTGTCTAGGAGGCTCCTGATTTAATGATGACTCCAATTATTATTTTTTGACTGAGTGATGCTCTGAGAATGCTGGGTCTTCAATAGAAAGCATACTTCGAATTTTAAATGTTGACTTTTGGGGGGCTGGATATAATCTCCTACTACACCTCCCAGTTGGCAGCAAAATCACTGGGCTTTACTGCTGCAGCCTGTCCCTGTAACTTCCCCAGCATCTAACATGTAATTTTTGCCTAATGTTTCAAACACTCTATAGGTGCAGTGTGCCTTTAGTTGTGTTTTAATGGCGACATACAACAGATAACATGTTTTGTTCTTCATTCAACGCAGAGTGATGAATTACATGAGATTTTCAACGTGGTCTTAAATGAGATGATTTTACTTCTGTAGAGTAATATAAAGGAGTGTTCTAAGACACATTCACCTAGGCAGTGGTGGTGGATGGCTAGGTGCATTAAGTGCACTTTTGACTTAAGTTTGTTTGTTTTTTTAATTAACGATGAGTTCACTGGGCTGAACCACTATGGTAAGTCAAGGAGGAGATGTGCATTGAATTTCTATCATTATCTTCTGGTTTCATGGACTCTGACTTTCGAGAGCAAACAGTATCTGTGTGGGTGAAGCTGCTTCTTAAATGTTTAGCTCTTGTCCTTATACCTGACTTCCTGTCACAGCTTCCTTTATCTCCTGTTCAAGGGAAGATGGAGATGCGTTACCCTGGCGTACTGAAAGGACCCGTGACATTGACAAAACTGTACTTGAAAACACACTTTTAAGGGCATGGGAAGTTTATCCAGGGGGAAGTGATTCCTCTGGATCCCTCAGCAGGGTTTTAGTCTTTGAAAGAGAGAAATTGACAGGGACCCTTGGGGAGGGATACATATGGTCAGAGTCCTGGTGAGGTTGGGAAAAAAAGCGTTTTGGGAGGCATCATTTTCAAATGATATTTATCAAGAAAAGACCTCAATCCAACCACAAATAGAATATAAAAACCAGTCCTGAGGAGAGTGGAACAGTCCACCTAAGAAGAGTATGCAAGAGTTGGAGCAGATACCACAAGCCAAAGTTGTTCTTAGCCCCATTCAGGAATGGAGCTGGACAGGCTGAAGTCTCTAAGAACACGTGGATTGCCTTCAGCCAGACTTTCATGGTGCCTGGGAGGCTGTGTTCAGTGCTCCAGCTCTGCTGCTTTTGGGATTGCCCTGCTGTGGGAAGGAGTGTCATCATCCTGAGGCTTGTGCTAATGTTTCCTGAGGTGCTCGCTCTGCTAAGTGATTCAGTGTGTGTGTGTGTGTGTGTGTGTGTGTGTGTGTGTGTGTGTGTGTGTGTGTGTGTGTGATCATGGGTGTGCCTCTGGAAGCACTCTCCGTGATTAGAGGACTTTCTTAGTGACTCTTTCCAAGTGATCTGATATGGTTTATAGATGAAAGGAGATGATTACAGGCACGCCTCCTACTCTGTTCCTACACCCTAAGATGGAATGCCTATTCTGAAAGCAGTGTGTGTGTGTGTGTGTGTGTGTGTGTGTGTGTGTGTGTGTGTGTGTGTGTGTGCTGATAAATAAGAATACTGTTTTGGAGCTGGAGGCTGGGGGAGATAGCTGGGTTGGTAAAGTGCTTACCTTATGATCATGAGAACCTGAGTTTGATCCCCAGAGCCTATGTTAAAGAAAAAAACAAAACAAATGAACAAAACCGCAAACCCAAGCCTGGCAACTTGTGCTTGTAATAGCAATGGCAGGGAAGCAGAGACAGGGAGAGCATCATGGCTCGCTGCTGGTCAGCCTAACCTAATGGGCATGCCCCAGCCCAATGAGAGACCCCGTCTCAAAAACAGGACGGACTGATGAACTGATACTTGCAGTTGTCCTATGGCCTCCACCTGCATCCATACACATGTTCATACACACTTGCACATACATGTGTACCTGTACATACAGGAACATGCTCTTCCCCCTGTTAAATGAAAACTTGTGAAAAAGAAGTACCTATTTTCAATTTGGTAGAAAAGTCCTCTCTTCTTCAATGAAAGTAACCCTGAATTTCTCCAGTGAAAACATATGTGTGTGTGTGTGTGTGTGTGTGCATGCATGTGTGAGTGTAAGCCAGAAATCAATCTTGGATCTTGTTTCCCAGGAGACATACTCTTTGTTTTTGAGACAGTGTCTCTCACAGGGGCCTAGGGGCTGCCAGTTAGGCTAGACTGGCTTATCAGCAACACCTAGGGAGACTCCTAATTCTCCCTCCATAGCACTGAGGTTACAAGCACATGCTGCCCCAGGCCCCCTTCCCCTTTTCTTATGTGGGTGCTGGGGATAGACCTCAAGTTCATGCTTGTGCAGGTAGGCAACCAAGTGCTCCTGACCCATGTTCTTATCAGAGATATCTATGCCGAGAGAGAGAGAGAGAGAGAGAGAGAGAGAGAGAGACAGAGACAGAGACAGAGAAACAGAGAGACAGAGGCACAGAGAGACAGAGAGAGACAGAGACAGAGAGAGACAGAGAGAGAGAGAGACAGAGGCAGAGAGGGAGAGAGATCAGAAGTCTCTGAAATCAGCAGCCTTGCCCAGAAAGCTCAGGTTAATTCCTGTACTCACTGTGTGGTCCCTGCCACTCTGGGTCCTTGTGCTTTGTGCTCAGTTGCCAGCTCCTGTCCTCCATACCCCATTAAGCTGTGGGTATGGATGCTTTCATCCCATCAGCTTTGTATTTTGTCAGTGTGAATGTCCACCTAGGGGTGACAGTGGACTTTAATCACTGCCTGAAGAGATCATCCTTCAGGTGTCTAAAGAGCGCTGCATGTCTAGGCAGCAGTAGCCTTTTCTTCCTCTCTGTTGTAATGTGGATCTTGTCTGTAAAAGAAAAATGCTGTTCTATTTTTGGGGCTGTCCACTGCCGTGTTCTCAGCCAAGCCAAGGCACAGCATATACCACCATAATTGTAATTGTCCATTCTTACTGTTGCTGTTGGCTTCAGTGTTTGAGCATACTACAGGTTCAACTGTGTATGGTCTTCTCTCAAAGAACAGGGTCAGGTTGAGAGAACACAGTCCTGACCACACCATGCTATTAATAACATAAAATGAGCTTCCTCATTCACAAATGACGAAATGCACAGCGGCATAGTTGGGATTACAGATTTTCTTGAATGTGATTCCCCTTGTCACCCCATTTCCAGTGGAGCCATTACTCGCTGCACCAGCTGTCCATTCACAGCATCGTGACAGGGAAGTCGCGATACTGAAGAAGCTGACCCCGCCTAGCTAGGCTTTACATTTGCCTGTTGTATGAAAAGTCATATGCTATGCAACCTCGCCTAGTTGCTACCTCACAGGAATCAATGTGCTCACATGGCCACTTTCTTTAGCTTCTTCTTCTCATAAAGATCCCTTGCCTCTTTCTAGATCTGCACCTATCTTGTGTCTACTCTGACACCACTGTGTTCTCCTTAATTTTGACTGGATTATGTTGGATTGAGAAATGCCTATGAGATTAGTAAAAAACGTACTGTTAGTTGTGTCTATGAGGGAATTTCCATAGAAGATTACCTAAGAGGAGAAGGCTTGCCCTGAATGAGGGTAAGACCACCCAGTAGGCAGGGAGCCCAGCAGAAGAAGGAGGAAGTCCACCAAAGCATTTATTCGTTTCTGTGCTTCTTGCCTACCCTGAGGTGAGCCACTTTGCAACATACATCTGCCATAATGATACTCTCTGCTCCTTTGGGTCCACAGAAGGGGTCCAGCTCACTGTGAACTGACGGAAACTCCCAAAAGAGTGAGCCAAATATAAACCTTTCCTTCTTTAAACTGACCTCTCAGGTGCTTGTCGCCATGACAAACAGGTCTGACTAACATAACATATGAATGTGCTCTACCAGATGCTGTCCTGAAAAATGTCCCCAGTGCCAC
Organism: Uromys caudimaculatus; assembly: GCA_028551405.1. NCBI lineage: Eukaryota > Metazoa > Chordata > Mammalia > Rodentia > Muridae > Uromys > Uromys caudimaculatus. The sequence continues at coordinate 67,168,334 of CM052708.1, read as the reverse complement.
TTCAGGTGCCCCACAGTTGCCTGTAAACCCAGCTCCAGGGGATCTGACACTCACTTCTGGTGTCAAATACTTTGAAAGTATTTATTTATACTCATATGTGTGCAACCCTCCCCCCCGACACACATGTGCACATACTTAGTTAAAAACAAAAAATTTATAAGATATGCCTCTTTTCTGGTTTAAATTAATGACTTGCTTATCTCAGAGTTAGAGTTGAATTCTCTTGACCTATGCAGTTATGTCTGATTGGCTCCTGTATGTCTTGGACGCCATTACACACTGGTTCCCCTCCATTCATCTCTCCCTAAACACACTGGCCTTTCTATGCTGAAATGTACTGACCTCTCTCCTGCCTTCAGGAGAGCATTTCCACACCCTATTTCCCCCTTCACCACAGCTCTCACACTCCCTGTTCATTCTCAGCTCCTGGGGACCCTGTACGGACCACACCCTCTAAAGACGCCTCCTTAGGATACTTTTAAAGAGCTCATCTGGTTCTTCCAAATACTATCATATCTGTCAAAGAATTGTCTATTCACTTAGTGATGTCTCGCTTTCCCTCTCCCTATGTTAGGTTGCTTGCTCTATGAGAGGAAATCTTGCCTGTCACACAGTCAACGTTGGAATATTTGTTGAATAAGTGAATTAATGAGTAAATGTTTTGGGATTGATATTATCTAGGACCTTTTCAACAATAATTTTCTTTTATTGCTCAAAGGATTTTTCTGCCATCCCTGCTACTGTGCTTCTCACAGGAAGAGAAAGCAAAAGGACAAGTACCTAATATTATATTCCGTATAAAATTAGAAAACTCTATATTTAGAAAAGATTGTCAAGTCCTAGCTCTCAAGTTTGATTACATCATGGTATAGTAAATGTACTAATAAAGAGGGTCAGTTCTGGCTGGGAGTTTCTGCCCATTTGTTTTGTGGATGTCTATAAATAAATAGGCAGTTCTTGGCGATAAGACATAGCAAGAACAATCTAGTAGATTGAAGGAGACTGACTCTTTTAGTAACTTGACTCAGACTCTTTATTATGAAGAATATTGATCATAAGATCCAATTTGATGTGACTAGTCACATCTTAAGGGAGCAGCTTCATAAATGCCACTAGAAAGCCAACCTTATGATAAAATTTGTCTAAAGTGAACAGATAGCTGGTGAAGTTTGTGACCTGCTTCCTAACCCTAGATTTGTAAAGACAACTGTTGATCTCCTGTGCACATTACCATGTGATATCTAATTCTGCATTTTGACTCTAGATGTTTACAGAATCTTTTTATTACTACTATCTTTTACATTAGTATATAAAGTAACAATGAGCTTCCGTGTGGCATCTTCATACATGTGTGGCATTGTACTTCATTTTATTTTGCACAGCATGCTCATTATTCATAGTGGTAAGTTATAAAAGCCAAATAAATTTGTTCAAAATGATGCAATCAATTTACTGTCCCTCTGATTAAAACAAATTAAGTCAATATGTAGTAAATGAATATATATATATATATATATATATATATATATATATATATATATATATATATATATTTTCAATCTAGGAATTTTAACATGTGTTAACAATTTTAACATGTAAAATTTGTGTAACCCACTTTGGTTTCAGAGCATAGAAAAACCAGGTTGGAACTGACCTAGAAATTTCCTTCCTGTTAGTTAGCTTTCATATGCTGGAAGGTGCTGTGCAGGCCACTAAGACAGAGAATTCATCAGTGTCCTTACAACCCACTGGACTCTGACCTGCCAGGCAGGATGTGCACACTCGTGCAACGGTGCCGAGAATGTTATGAGGACATCCAGCCACTTTCTGATTGGACTTGAGGACAACTTCCCGGGAGAAAAACCAGGCCTGGTACTGTAAGTCTGTTAAAAACAGAATCCCAGGGATGGGAAAATGATAGCCCTGGGGGGGATTTACTATTATTGTTTTGTTAAATGGACATTTTGTTAAATTGTCTTCTAAATATTATGCTTGTACCCCTAAATTAGTGCTGTCTCAAATCTGTGTCCAGGTTCTTCCCCTTGGAATAAGGACGTACAGAACTTCTCTGATTTCTGTAAGAGCCACAGTTGAGGGGCTTTCCTACAACGTGCTTTGTTCAAGTCACCTACCACCTTTCCCTAGGCCTCCCCAACACAACCGCCGCCTACCATGTTCTACTCCGTTTTAAAAACCATCTTTGTAAATTTAACTTTTTATTTATGTTTATGTTTGTGCCCATGGTAACCAGAAGAGGGTGTCAGGTTACCTGGAAGTGTTGTGAGTCCCCTGATGTGAGGTCTGCTGGGGGAACAGCATGTGCTCTTCACCGAGAGTGGTCCCTCCCTCGCTCTAGCCTTCACCTGCTGAGCCGGCTCTCCGCCCACTTCTCACATGTATCTGGCACTGCTTTGGAGGCATATGCTCTACACTTGTCAACGTAAATGCATTGCTTCATTTTCAGATGTTTTTAGGCACTCTTCATTGTCTTTTTGTTACTGATTTCTAGCTTCATCCTGTTATGGTCAGAGGCCATAATATGTATGATATTAATTCATTTAATTTTTAAGCTTCCTTTCATGCCCAGTAAATGTTCCAGGCTGTGTGACCAATATGGGCACTGCTTTCGACGTGTGGACTAGATCCGGGTGATCCAGGGCTTTGTTCTTGCAAGATTTCCGTCCACTAACTTTATGATCCAGAGACCAGTTTGAACTCTCCAAGCATAACTGTGTCTCTGTCTTTGATTGGCATGCATAGAAAGTCTATAATTCATGTAACTATAGACATGTTTATTTTCAGGTGCACAATCTTCTGTTGGTTTGCTGTTGGACTCTTTTGATGATATTGTTCCTTTACTGGCCCTTGCCTGTTTCTTGTGAGCTATTTCAGCATTTTTGATATTGTGACTTTTGTTTTTAGAGATGATGGTGTCAGTGATATTTATTTGAAATCTCACCAAGGAGATGGTGCTTCAATTTCACTTTGAAATGTTTGTTTACTGTGCTTGTTGTTGTCTATGTGTCTTGGCATGTGTGTGAAAGTCAAACGACACCTTGCAAGAGTCAGTGCTCTCCTTCCCGTGTGAGGGTCCTGCCTGGGAGTCAGGGAACTGAGCTCCTGCTGTCAGACTTGGTGGCTGTGGCTTTACCAGGTTCTCTCTTGATGTGGTGATTGTTTTGAGAATGATGCAGTAGCAGCCATGGTCAGTGATCACTGACACGTGCCTTTCCCATGCTGAGTCTGTAATATTTATAACAATGCTGGTGGTTAACGGTTCTGCTAGTGTCAGCCCTTGCTGGCGAGGATGTGGAGCAAGAGGAACACTCATACACTGCTGGTGGGAGTGCAAATTTGTACAACCACTTTGTAAATAGGTATGGTGGTTTATCGGAAAATTGGGAATAGTTCTACCCCAGGACCCAGCTATATATAACTACTGGGCATATACCAAATTATGCTCCACCCCATTCCACAAGGACACTTGCTCGACTATGTTCCTAGCAGCTTTATTCATAATAGCCAGAAACTAGAAACAACTTAGATGTTCCTCAGCTGAAGAATGGATAAAGAATATGATGTGTTTACACAATGGAGTACTACTCAGCTATTAAAAACAAAGACATCTTGAAATTTACAGGCAAATGGATGGAACTTGAGAATACCCCTGAGTGAGGGAACCCAGACCCGGAAAGACACGTATGGTATGTAATCTACAAACCTAAAGAAACTGGGTAACAAGGAGGGCTCAAGAGAAGATACATAGGTCTCTCTCAGAAAGGGGAAACAAAATAACTGTTGGAAGTAGATGGAGAGAGGGAACTAGGTGGAAGAGGGGGTGCAGAGGGAACAGGGATGGTAGTCATGTGGGGGGGGTATGAGAGAGGGCTGGGAAAGGGAATGGAAATCAGAGGATGCATCTCTGGGACCAGCTGGAGGCCTGGGACAGGGAGGCTACAGAGAGTATGTGGGGGCGGCCCTAGCTGGGATTTCTACCAGGTGGGGATATAGAGACTGAAGTGACCGCCTCCTGTAGCCAGATGGGACTTCCGGTGGAGAGAAGGGAACATCAATCCACCCACAAAACCTTCAACCTCAAATTTGTTCTGCCTACAAGATGCACGGGGATAAAGATGGCACAGAGACTGAGGAAACAGCCAACCAATGACTTCCCCAACTTGAGACTCATCCCATGAGAGAGAGCCAACCCCTAATACTATTAATGAAATTCTACTATGCTTGCAGACAGGAGCCTAGCATAACTGTCTCCTGAGAGCCTTCATCCAGCAGCAATGGAAACAGATGCAGACATCCATAGACAACATCAATCAGACTCAGGAAGTCTTGTGAAAGAGTGAGGGATAGAATTGAAAGGACAGGAGGGGTCAGGGACATTACAAGAAGACCTATAGAGCCAACTAACCTGGGCCTGGCAGGGCTCACAGAGACTGAACCACCAAGCAAGGGGCATGCACCGTCTAGACCTAGGTCCCCTTCACATTTGTAGCAGATGTGAAACTTGGTCTTTATGTGGTCCCCTAACAATTGGAGCAGGGTCTGTCTCGGACACTGTTGCCTGCCACTGCATCCTTTCCCTTACCTGGAATGTCTGGTTGGGCCTTAGCAGGAGAGGATGTGCCTAGTCCTGCTGGGATTAGATGTCCTAAGGAGGTTTCTGGGGGTTCTCTGAGGAGAAGGGAAGGGATAATGGAGGAGGGATTTGTAAGGGCAGGACTGGGAGGAGAGGAGGGAGAGGGCTGTAACTAGGATATAGAGTGAATAAAAAATAAATTATTAAGGAAAAAAAGGAATTCTCTTAGTCTGGGCATGATAGCATGCACCTTTAATCTGATCACTTTGAGAGGCAGAAGCCCGTGGATCTCTGCTGAATTTGACTGTCTACACAGCCAGTTCTAGGCCAGCCAGGGCTCTACAGTGAGACCCTACCAGCTTTTAAAAAAAAGGTATTTCTTTTTATTTTATGGCTGTATAAAACCCAGACTTAAATATTTTGCTCAGGGTCACCTACATGATCATGAGGAGACTCAGGATCTAATCTCCATCATGCTCCGAGGCCCATGTTTTCGCCATGACGAGCTTGGTACATATGGCTTCAAGATACAGAATTTTACTAATTATCATTGTTCAGTCTACTAAATTATGTGACTATGAGAATTGTCAAAACAAAACACAGTTTATTTCTTTACTTAGGATGTGAGTGTGTGTGTGTGTGTGTGTGTGTGTGTGTTACCAGAGGACAACTTGGGGAGTTTGTTTTCTCCTTCTACCACATGTGTTCCAGGGACTGAATTCAGGTTGTCAGACTTGGTGGTATCTGCTGTGTCATCCTATTGCTGTATCTAAAACACATTTTGTATCGGAAGATAAATCTGATTTCTGTCAGCTTTGTGCCTTTTGTGGGAAAGGACATTTTCTCTCCTGTGGCCAGGAAACTCCCAGATCTTTACACTCAAAATTTCAGTCTTTGAAATGTTACAATTCCCAGATTGTCTACAGTCTGAGGCACTACTATGCAAGCAGTTTGAAACTATTACTGTCAGTAGGGTTTTTTTTGCTTTTTTTTTTTTTTTTAAATTCTTTTCTTGCTTCAAATGATGTCCTGGTATGGCACTAGAGTCTCACTGTTAAACTGGGATTGTATATTGATACAATGTTCTATTGTCTCAGGTTGTTGTTTGTTTAGGCTTTGTGGAGACAGGGTTTCTCTGTATAACAGCCCTGCCTGTTCTGGAAACCAATTTGTAGACTAGGCTGGCCTTAAACTCACAAAGATCTGCCTGCCTCTGCCTCCCAAGTGCTGGGACTAAAGACCTGGGCAACCACGCCCTGCATCTCAGTTTTTATTGCGTCATAAACCTCCAGAAAGACCATATAGTATATCTTTAATTTCAATGCTGAGGGCCTAGGGATCTGCCAGTGACCATTTTATAGTCTATTCTATTTACCACGTAAACAGTGTTACCAAGAACCACCCACTTGCTGTTTCTATTCCAGATTCACACTCTGAGAGGAACCACTGAAATGGTACCGTCACACACCCTGTGGATTCTTCAATTCCTAGGAACCTAGAGTCATGTGCCAGGGATGGTCTATTAAGCTGCTTAGAGAGCATGCATCACATTTACCTTGGTGGTGGTAATCAGAAGATGGCCCATTCATCGTGAGGCATGCATTTGCATGTGACCATCTGAATGTGTTCTGCCCAATTTAAAAGAATGTTCTCAAGGCTAACAAGGAGAAGGGAAGCGTGTTTGTGTAGTGAGAACTAGATGGCGTTGTGTTACATATATTTTCTTCATCCGTTTCAGTGGCTCTGAAAGGACTCTTAACACACTGATGAACAGGTTTTGAAGCTTATGACTGGATGCATCAAGCAGTTCATACAAAGCTGTAGAGTAAACAAAATCCAGTACAAAGTATAGGACTTCAAATCCGGTGCAACTACTAGCAGAAGTCAGTCTTTCCCCGTGCACAGTGTTAACATCCATCTCTATAGAAATGCTTCCAATTACATCAGCGTCTGACTCATACTTTGACTTTACTCCAGAATAGTAATAACCTACAGGGCAGAGCAGTATAATTGTTTGGCTTTTTACTGCTGAGTAATATTTCACTCCTCAATAAGTAGTAAGCGTATCCCCTGCCAAATGCCTGACTTGTGCCCAGTTTGGCTCTATGAGCAAAGTTGCTAGGGCAGAGATTTGCTCTGTATGACCTTGGCTTCCCCACTTTTTCACAGGTACTGCAGGCTTGGGGTGGGCAGTCTTACTTCCTCAGTGCAGCCCCAACCTGCCCACTTCCCTGTTGGTACACAGTGGCTTTTGCTCCCCTGGCTTCAGTGCTGGCTCATGGGAAGTAGTGTTCATGTCAGTCTAGTGGACACAACTTATACCTTGGGAACAACAGCAACTGATGGAGCCACCTTGCAGATGTTCCCCTCAGTGGTGGCTCTCCAGTGTCACTCGAATGTCCTCTAGTTCCTCTAGGAGGTCACGTGGACAATGACTTTAAGTTAGGAAGAAGGAAAGTAATGCTGGTAAAGGGGGACTGCTTAAAAGCATGCCGACAGAGGAGTTAGGAACTTGAGGGAACACTAAATAGGCCATGTACATTTTACGCCATCGTGAATTGCATGCTTGTGAATTCACCCTGGAAACTGTCATGCATTTAATCAGATCACATCATCTCTGACTGCAGCTCCCCAAACTTCGACACAAAACAAAGCAACATCTCCAACAAAGCTACAAGTGGAAAATTGTGATTACAGCCCTCCATGATTATTCCAGAGGTTTGTGGGTCAATGCAGAAAGCGCCACTGAACTCGCTGTTAGGAGACATGTACTACACAATGCGGAGATTCTGTCTTGGGCTGTGAAATCCAGCCTGTAGCGCTGAGATGCCTAAGCTCATGTGTGAGGAGATTGTCGTTAATTCTAAGATTGGACTCCTTTCCTCAGCTTCCTGATGCCACCACTGCGCCTTTGTCGTTAAATGTAAAGGTGTGGGTCGTCACCAGCCTTAATCTAAGTTTTCAGGTCTGGTTTTAGATATGTCTTCTCAAACTACTGCCTTGCTAATGTTAGTTTCGGGGAAAGTGTCTTCCATAACTAGAGCTTATAAACCCCAAAATAGAATTTAGGGCTTAACTCCTCTTAGCGATTGTGTTTTATTCCCGGGTGACTAGAACACTGTTTTTCACACAGCTGATGAGCAGGGTTGTCTTGTGGGAGGCACCACACAGCTTGACGTTTACCAGCCAGCCACGACTAATCTTTATGAGCACAAGGTTAAAGGATGGCCCAAGCAACAGAGGTGGGTAATATGGCGATGAATTCCTGACCAGGCCTGCTTTAAAAGTGGTGACCAACCTAAGCAAATCTTTCCAGAAATCTTAGTGTGGACCACAGAAACTCACGTCCTTATCCATCTACAAATTCCAGTGACATTCAAAATTTGAAATGTAAAGCTTAATATTTAATTGCCTATAATGGTAGCATCCAAAGGTATAGGTTTAAATGTGGACATCATTACTCTGGGCTCTCTATTTGGGTTACTGATGCCTCTCCCTTTCTGACCATTTTGTAACCATCAGGCACTGCTCTAAGCCCTATGAGAGAGAGAGAGAGAGAGAGCCATCACCTTAGAAACAGTATGTCTAACAGCCTCTGTGTCTTCCAGTTCACCTTTATCATTAATAAATTCTAGCTTAGCTTCCTTGGTGCCTGATAAGTTCTTGCCAAACTGAAAAAGAGAGAAAATAAAATTGTCTTCACTCCTACAATCCCTTCAGTGATAGATGAACTGTTTACCACTGAAGATCGTTTGTGTTTCTCTAAGTGAGAGAAAACCTGATAAAAGCCCTCACTTAAGAAAAAGGTTCCATGGGATGCTAAACCAGCTGGCGAGGTGTGCTTCCTCACTTCATGGAATAGAACTTTTACAAAAACTGAACTTCAGACAGGAGGGGGAAGAGTACGCAGAGTCCTGTCCTGCGAGCTACAGGAGCTGTTTCCCAGCTGGTAAAGCAAAAGGTATTTAAAGCAGAACCTGATGGGGCAATGAAGTCCCTGAAGGGATCTGAGTGACATTTGAAAGCTCTTCCTATGAAGAGTGAAGCTGTGGGGTGTTAGGAGGTGGCAGAGATACTTCAATCAAGAAAATGTGTCTGGCAAGACAACACATGTAAAAGTGGTGTCTTCAGGGACATCAGATCCAGATGGGGAAAGAGAAAGAGCATGGTTTGGTTTGGATTCAATTGGAAGCCTGTGTGTATTATTTAAAGTGCAGAGAAAAGATGTTAGTTTCTGTGTAAAGCAGATGAAGCTTTACCAAGGTTAGGTTAGCATGAATGAGGAAGATTTGGGTGGAGTTGGGCAAGAGTCATCAGAGGACATGTTTAAAATGCCTCGCTCTACACCATTCGCTTTCTTCCATGTTTATTTTATTATTATTTTTTATGTTTTGAATTTATGCCCCAAATAAAGCTAATAAGATTTTCCTAAAATGTAAACTGCACGAAGATAAAGATTCTGCCTGTGTTGGCTTTTGGTATTCAATGCCCAGAACAGCACTTTGTAACAAACTATGCTCAATGAATATCTGAGTATTTTTGAGTGAATGAATAAATGAAATATATAGAAAAAAAAGTGGTGACCAAGAGAGAGGAAAGCCTGCGGATGCATAGTGGTCCTATCCGTCCATAGCAGCTTAGATGAAGGCAGTCTGTGGGAGACAATGAACTTAGAGCTGCATTTGCTCTAGGTCAGAGGTGACATCTGGCATAGGTAGCTTTTCTTCACCTCCATCGAGGTCTATGCTAACAAAACAAAACAACAAAAAAAACCCAAAACAACTAAATGACAAAAACCAAAAACAACTTGAAATAAGCAGTAATTTAAGAAGGAGACCAATGAGGGAGAATAAGGAATTTTTCCAATAAATAAATCCTGAACAGAGAGAGTTGTAACAAAGCAAGATAATTAACAAATGTTAGTAGGTAATGTATCCATAAGAAAGAGAAATCCTAATATCTTCTTTCCCTGAAAGTTTGTCAGCTGGCCAGCTCCAATATTTACATTTTTAACTTGTAGGAAAATGCCAGTAATTATTTCTTAATCAGGGAAACTGATAAATAATGACAGTCTTTTTTTTAGAAAGCCAAAATTGCTTTTAAAGACATCAGCTTTAGTAAAAGTAGAGCTTTAAATGAAACTAACATCTATTTGCAGCTTATCCCAGTGGTTGGAATTGACAGGAGTCTACCTTTTAGACACTTACCCTGTCACAGCCCCACACTCCTGAGCACACACAGCTTGTTTCAGATTTAGACGCTGTACTTAAAGGGAACTGCTAATTGGCCCTGTGAAGAACAATTTATGGTACATTTGATTTTTTCATTACTATAAAAGTGGCTTAAAGTAATGAGGCTCGTGAAAGGATATGACCTCCATCATAAATTGTGCTTATTATTAGGGTTGTTTGATCAGTCATGAAGGGGAGATTCTCACCTCTTAATAAGTGTAAGTTAAACATTTGCATGGTGTGACACCAAGATGCCCAGAATCACTGTAGTCTCCTGCTCTTTAGCATCCAACCTGGTGTCCAGGATGTTGTGTGTCAGAGTAGGAAAACGATCTTGTCCAAGGATCCTATCTGAGTTCTGACAGACTGAGAATGGATGTCACATCCCTGGAAGAGGCAGCTGTCAAGGCCCAGTGTAGCAGGTCTTTGCTGCTTTGTGAGTTCTTTTTTTCCCACCCTTTATCCCCGCCCCCCAGTTTCACCCCCTATCACTATATAGGACAGAAAGAAGGACAGGAGAGAGAGAGAGAGAGAGAGAGAGAGAGAGAGAGAGAGAGAGAGAGAGAAAGAGAGAAAGAGAGAGAGATCCCTGAATTTAATCTCTTTGCTTTTGTTTCTTCTTTGAGCATGACTAACAAACCATAACCAACCCCTGCGAACGGTCAACAGCCATCCACCCCACCTATTGGAGCTCTAGCGTGTATATATCTTCTGAAAAGTTCCCAGCCTTCCAAACGACACAGTTGCAGAAACTATCTGCCCCAGGCAAAACCACGCCTCTGCTAAAGTGTGAAGCAAATCATAGTCAGCTGCTGCAGAAAGTTAGAAGCGGCCTCATATCCCCACATCTGGGATTAAAATTAAAGCATTTTCTTATAATATTTCCGTACTTCTGGAATTCGCACTGCAGTCCAGGTTGTAAATGCACTGGTACAGGTTGGTACAGGACCCTCAGTGATACGAGTATACCTTCATTTGTTGTTTGGTTTGGCCATCAAAGAGTAGGGAGTTCACTGGGAATGTGGCAGAGTGGAAGACTCTAGTGATGGCGTCCACACCGGATGAGAAGGTAGAGAGAAGGCAAGCTACCTGAATGCTTGTGTTTGGATCCTCAGAATCCTTTTGCAAAAGCCATGCAGGCATGATAGCCTCCAGTAATCCCAGTGCTCAGGAAGCAGGACCAGAGGATCCTCTGGGCAAACTGGCTTGTGAGACTCGCTAGACTCAGGGTCTCTGTGTTCACCAAGAGACCCTGTTTCCATTCAAGTGGAGAATGGTTGGGGGAGATGCTTGATCTCTTGTTCTGGCTTCTGCATATGCATCACACAGAGACACACACATGCGCACATGATACACACATACACACAGATGCTCACATCAACCTCGAGCCTCACTGCACACTGTCATGTGTTTAGATATACATATCACATAGGCATTTTGCATGTGCACATTGGGGCATACAAAGAATTTTGCAAAGATCATTCGAATTTTAATGTGATGTCTTTGACCAGAGCAGAAAATAGCAGGAGATTTTCTTTTTCCATTTTCTCTTTCATGTCTTTCTGGGTAGATATTTCTATCATGAAAGTGTTTTGTTTATTTATGTACTGTATTGTTTAATTTATTTTTACTTTGTATCTATGTGTTCATGTGCACATGCGTGTATGGGTGTGTGTGCTGCACGTGTACAGATGCTTTTAAGAGCCAGTCAGATCCTTTGAAGCTAAAGTCTCAGGCAGTTGTGATCTGGCCAGCGTAGGTGTTGGGGACTGAACCCTGATCCTCTGGAAAAGAGAGAAGTAGGAAGCGTTCTTAACCACTGAGCTATCTCTTCAGTTCAGAATGCTTATTTTTTAATACAAGCTATTTTAATTTTTAAAACAAATTTGAAACTTCTTAGCAGCTTTGGAGAGTGAGACCATTACTAACTAAATTCTCTCCAGGCTATTCTTTTACACAGAGTGAAAGCCAAGACATCTTGGAGAGATGAATGGCCTCACTGAGCAGTTTCTCTATAAGCAGCTATAATCTCCTGCTGAGAGGTCACCCAATAACTGCCTTCAATCAAGCATATACCATGTGACCTATGATTTCCCATATGAACGGCTATCTTTCTTTGATGTTTTTATGCCACATTCTTCAGAGTCCTAAGACACCAGCTCTTGCCAGATTGTAACTACTGAATCACTTGGCAGGACATCCAAATGGGAAAAATAACTCATGGAAATTGAGATGAGCATTTTCATGTTTTTAAAGTTTGGGATAATGGCTATGTCATCGAAGGAAGAGGTAGAAATTTGAAGAGAGTGGCTGTTTGGGTGAAGAAAGGCCCTGGGTTGGGTTTACTGTTCTTTTGAACTGGTTGTGTTTATTATCAGGAATTTGAGGTCAGCATCATCGGGTAACCTTGCAGACAATATGTAACGCCAAGCTGTCAGCAGCAGGTGCTGAGACCCTTCTGGGAGGTGGTGATGCAGTCAGAAGACTTAATCAAAGGCAGGCTGGAATTAAGTGTGTGGACACGCGTCTTTCTCCTTCTTGACCTGGGGAACAAAAATCACATTTATTCAGTGACAAGGATACATTATGTACCGAATCCAGTTTGCTATGGACATCCTGGTCTACAATTACAGGGTATTAGAAGGAAATTGTTTTTCGATCTGAAATGTGTTTAGAGATCCTAAACTTAGTTTCACATTCTATGATGGAATTTTCTGCAAGAACCAGGTAGAGGCTGAGTCTGCACTGCACATGGGGCATCCTGAACGCTATCTCAGGACAATGCAGCTTCCGGTCGTTCAGACTAGTCTGACTTGCTCTAGCCTCTAGCCTTCCACTTTGATCTTTGCTGGCTTGGCTCAGCTGTTCCAGGCTGAAGCCACATTAGGCTCCTTGCAGTTCCTGCCACATATTCTCTGACTACAAGACATTTGCCCTCTGCTTCCATCTGCTGAGATCTTCTCAGTCAATGCACTCTCTTTCCCTATAAAAACAGCAGCCCATATCCAGTTATTTCTGTAGTCCCTTTACCCTGCCTTAGGTTATATGTGCCTGTCTCTATGCTAGGATATTATCCCACCGCTATAAAAATATCAGCTTCATAGAATCAGATCTTTCCCTGTGTGTTCACTACCGCATCTAAAGCTGTGTCTAGCAGAGCAAACATTTATTGAATGAATGAATGAATGAGCAGTAGAAATCCATTTACCCATGGGCACCATGCAGAGCCATTATAAATTTCGGTTATTATAAGTGAGACAATTTTAAGTGCATTTTGGTGAAAGCTGCTGTTAACGAATTCTACTTTTTATCCTTCCTGTAATAATCAACCTTTTGTTTAGACTTAAGTTCTGGAATTTGCTTGTCTTTGCCAGCCACGTTCACCTGTCCATGGTTCTGAGTGGTGAGACACACTTGAAAGGTCATCTAGACACACTTGGGCTTTCTGCTCCAATGGCATCACGATCCGAGTGATCAAACAGAACTCTTCCTAGTTCTGTTTATTGACCTCTATAAAAGGGCGTGAGATCCAAAGAAAATACTAGCTGGAAGATGAAGGACATTAAAATATTAATTCATCTATTGCTTTTTCAGGGATTAGCCCTTCAGTCGTTGGATTATGTAGGAGAGACTGCAGGGTGGCATCTGCCGGTGTCTTTGAGCCAGGCCAGTCCCTGGGGAAGGAGTTTATAGAGGGCTTCAGCCATTCAAAGGTAGATTGCATTAGTTAGGTGCCGAAGGTACTTACTTAACCCAGTGTGGCTGGAAGGCTTTCTGACATAGGCTGGAATACTCAGCATATTGCCTGCCCTTGGTGGGCACTTACTGTTTGACCAGTGTGGTCATCATCTGAGAGCACATGGTGAGAAAGTTTGACTTGAAAGGGTTTTTCCCCTGTGGAGTCACTCTTGCCAGCAACACATGGCTGTTGTTTCTCACAGTAAGAGCTTGAGAGGTCCAGTTGCTTCCTAGAGTCACCAGGAGAGACATGAGTCTGGATGGGCAGAACCTGGGTGGAGCCAGTGTTTACAATTTGGTGATCATCTCTAAGAAAAATCACATAAAGTGAGACCCAAGGTCTGGAAAGAGGCCTTCGGGAGGCCTAGAAGCTCTAATTTATTCCTGGGACTGACAGTGAAGATGTCTCCAGGTTCCTTGTATGACATACCTTCTTGGATTCAGGTATGTTAGGGGCTCCTGGAGGGATGGGGGAGTGTAGAGAACACACTCTCTAGGAGCCTTCCTGCTCTGAAAGAATGTTGGGTCTGCTAGAAATGATGTCTTAGTTATCAGAGACTGACTCCAAAGACCAAAGGCAAACCTCTTTCAGAGCTGCTTGCTCTCAATCTTTGGAAAATATTGCAGCCCAAAGCAGCAATCCTGGGTACCAGGGAGTCTTCTAGAATCTTCAAATAGTGAGATCTGAGGTCCTGAGCACCTGGCCCCCACAGAGGTGCTGGTCATTGTCTGTCTTTCCCATGCCACTTAAAGGCAGTCGGGGTGGCAGTCAAGTCATGGGAACAGGAGCATTTTGCTCTTGGAGGGGAACCTTCAGGCTGCAGCTTCACATCTCTCTGCTGTGCTGATAAAGGAACCTACAAGGTGAGTCTCATTAAACCCGTTTTCCAGGTATAGTGAAATGGTGGACTTAGTCACATAGACTCAAGTGCACAGACACAATGCAGCCTCTTCATTTCTCTAGCTAATTCAACCTGCTGACTTCTCACCCTGCCGGGTTGCACAAAACTGAATCTTGCCAATTAATGGCTCCATCTCTTCCGGTTTATGGATTCCCTCCTGTTTCAATGGTCAAAGTTTTTTAAAGCCCAATTTCCTATTTTATTATTTAAAAAATTAAAGTAAATTTGTTTTGTAACTGTAGCAGAAGAACATAAAAGTTGTATGTATGAAGAAGGTAATATGTAATGGTCCATACATACATGCATTGGGTAATGTTTGCATTCATAACATGGCCCTCCTGAGAGTACCTGAAGCTTCTGTAATGTTACATAGCACATAACTGTTTTGTACACACTAGCTACCAGCAGACAGCACCTGGCTGCTTTTGCTCCTCAGATGTAACTCAGGACCCATTTGGCAACCTTTTCTCTTCCTAAATACATTAGTTTAGCCTTTCCAATGCCGTGACCATATTACCTACCAGAAGCAACCGAAGGGTGGAAGGGCTTAGTTTGGTTTGTGGTTACAAAGAGCTCTTAGCCCACCACACAGGGAAGGCATGGTGTGAGTTCACGGTGGGGGAAACCCTTATATCTTGGAAAACCAAGATTGGGGTGACTGTAGCCTTCAAAGACCCACCCTTAGGGACCTAATTCTGCCAGCTGGGCCCTACCTCATAAAGGATCCACAACTTTCAGAATAGCTCCACACATTGAGCCTACATTCAAAATGTAGCCCAGTGGGGAACATTGGGGGTACTCCCTTACTCTGCTAATGACTGTGCTGGTTTACTACTCTGTGGGTTGAAGGCACAGAAATAAATTAACTCACATGGTCTTCTGGGATAGCACATACCTGGTATTGTTTGAATCTGGTCACCTTCCCTCATGAGATAATCAGTGCTTTTATGTCCTGTGCTGCAGTCCATGGAAGCTTCTGGAACTCCACATGTCGTGCACAGGTCATTAGGAGCCCAGGGAGCAGCCTCCCTCTATACTGTCACCTCGTGGCCCTCTCCCCTTTGGCTGCAGCTCTGAGATAAAACCCTCCTAAGAGTATCTATCTGAAGCTCCTGGAAGCTTGATTCTCTTCTCAAGTTGACATCAGATGCTTCTCATTTAAATAAAATAGTTTATAAAGACTTGATTTCTAGCATCCTGAAAATATTGACATTTTGGAATAAAACTGTTACATCCCTCTTTTAAACCTCCCCTGTGTTGTCTCAGTACTGCAGTGACTTAACACCATGGTTCAGGAGGCACAAGGACAAGCTCTTACGCGTCACAGTTGGAAGCGCCATGCATGGCCTTCCTCTTCTCTTTGAGACTGCGTTTCCATTTCATTTCTGTGGCAGAACTTTACCCCAATGTGATGTATGCTTATGCTTGAATGTCTTTTATGGATCACCCGATCTTTCTTCTCTTCAACAAAAATGCGTATATAAATCCAAAGTTGCGAGTTCTTTTTGTTAACACAGCACTCTGTTAGAAAATTTATTATGGGATAAGTTTTCATTTCAATTATTTTTAGTGTAGGATCAGTCTGAGTTTTATGTGTATATACCCATATCATGTGTTTTTATGGTTAATTATTATACAAGCTCACTTGTCCTCGAAAGGCTGTCTGTTACTGAAATGAACAGGAGGGTTATTGTGTCGCTTCAAGCAGGCCTTGGGGACATCAGAACCTGAAGGTGCACTGAGGAAAGTGTGTTTTAGTGAGGCCATCCTCTTTGAGCTGGGGAAGGGCAGGCACTCGGGGGTAGGACAGGTAGGCACTCATGGTGTGTACAACAGGAAGCCGACTCCCTTATGATTAGCCAGACCCACAGGCACCTTGGAAACTCAGGAGGTTTGGGAAGTTTGAACCTATTACCCTTTGCCCTGGCTCACCATGGAGCCTCTTCTGTAAGTCTCTGATAAATGCTGTGGGTTAGAGGGCAGCAAGAAAATGCAAATAAAAGCACTGTGTACCCAACACTGTATGTGGAGAGGGGACATAAAGGCACAAGATGCCACAGTGACCGTTCTAAGATGTACCACAAGTGGCAGAGCAGGACTGGATTCAGGCGTTGACTCTCCCCTTTCCAGGACTGTGGATGCTGTGTCAGGACTGATGGTTTCTGCTTATTCAGATAAGTGCTTGCCTGACACCCTTAAAGGTCAGAAGTGGATGTCAGATCCCCTGGAGCCACCACGTGGGTGCTGCGTCCTCTGGAAGAGCACCCAGTACTCTTAATCTCTGAGCCATCTCTCCAGCCACACGACTGTCTCTTTTAAAACTGTCTTTAATCAAAGAGCAGCTACTCATTTGCTACCTTCAGTTGGCCTGCAGGTGGGTCTTAACCAGTCAATCTTCCTTCCTTCTCTTTCTCCCCCTCCTCCTCCTTTTCCTCCTTGTCCTCATCGTCTTCCTCTTCCTCCTCCTTCTCCTTCTTGAGACAGGGTCTCTCTACAGAGCCCTGGCTGTTCTGAAATTCACTATGTAAGCCAGGCTAGTTAGAGAGGCGTCTTCTTGGTTTGTTCATTGCTGTATTGGTGACATCTGGGTGGCCTCTTAGAATGTCAGTGTTCAAAGGCAACCTGGGAATCCCGTGATGGGGGAGGGGTGCATCAGGAAGCAGGAGGAAGAGCTCTCTCTGGCTGCTTTTGTCCCAGTTGTTGCCAAAGCAGCAAGGGTCTTTCTTCAGCTCTCCTGGGAGGATGTGTGTGGTCCTGGACCATCATCCTGGACCTGACTAAGGTCTTTGGGTATATTAGTTACTTTGGTGTTGCTATGGCTAAATACACGACAGAAACAACTTGGGGAGGAGAGATTTATTTGAGCTCTTGGTTTCAGAGAGTTTTGTTCATCAGGGTGAGTGGGGAAAGACAGGGCACAGCATCTCAGCTCATGGTGGCCGGAACATCAGTGGAGGAAGCCGTTCACATATCCCTGGACCAGGGAACAGAGAATGAGACAGTAACCAGATCTTCTGTATCTTCCAAGGGCCTCTGCTGGTGACCTACTTCTGCCTGCTAGCCCCATCTCTTAAGAAGTTCCCTCGCTTCTGGAAATGGCACCAGAGGCTGGGGAACAGGTGCTCAAAACAGCCTTCAGGGACATTTCAGATTTAAAGTCTAACCTTTAGGGAGTGGCAGCCGTGTATTTCCAGGGTGGGGACAACCTGCTCTCAATTAATTGCTTAAAATTTTCTCAAAGATCTGCTCAGCCACGTCTTGTTGGGCAGGTAGTCTTTTCTAGTGCCCCTTGGTTTTCCCTGAAGTTGTTGGACTTGAGAGTCTTTGAGAGGACTAATTTTCTGCAGGGAGGCTAGGAGTGAGGGAGGGTTAAACTGCAGGTTGGCTATCTTTGCGTTGTTTTAGAAGATCTGGAGGAAAAGCAGGTGTTATCAAGCCAGCAAACTGCTGATTCAGCTCTTGGCCAGTTCTGTGCCTGACCCTAGGATTGGAAGACCAGCTCTTAACACCTGCTTCTTTCTAGCAAGCTGCTCGTAGAAATGGCTCTCCTATCAGACAGGGCTGAAGGGTGAGTTTTACAGTGCAGAAAGATGGTAGCCCTGTTCATCACCATTTTGTCACTGGAACAGAAAACAAGCTCTACTCGGCTTGCCACGAGACCCTGGTGGTCCCTGCCAACTGAGTTACTATGTTCCTCTTTGAAAAATTGTGCCCAATACCGGTGTCTTAGGGGGCTGTCCATAATGGGAAACGATGGCAGAACAATAAATACCAGTTCTTGCCTGGGGCACAGGCCTGAGCGCTGACGCCCCACCCTACACTTGGCCACTCATCTCTTTTCTGGAGACTTCCAGACCTGGGAACTTGATGGATATTCTCATGGATATTTCAAGCATGCCATTAGAGTGGCCTTCAACTAACAAGCCTGAGCCTTGCCACAGAGCACTGGCTCCTCATCAACTCTTTCTCCCTTCCCCTCCCCACATCCCTTTTCCCTTTCCTTCCTCTCCCCCCCCCTTTCCTCTCTGTCTTCGATACACTTTCCCTATCCCCTCTTCCCTCTTAGCTCCTTCCTTCTTCTCTTCCCCTCCCTTCTTTTCCTCTGTCCTCTAGCTTTCTCCCTCCTCTCTCTCCTCACCTCCTCCTCACTCTCTTTCCCTCCCTTTCCTCTCCCCTCCTTTCCCACCTTTCAGCAGTCTCCCCTCCACCACTGGTCTCCTTCCTGCTTCTGTCCCTCTCCCCTTTCTCCCTTCCTCTCCTTGTAACCATCTCTCCAATCCCCTTCTCCCTCCCTCCCTGCCACTCCTGGCAAGCAACTCCCTGGAAACCCTGTTGGGGAATTCTCTCCTCTTTTAAGACCTGCTCATTCTGCTTCTCATAAAGGTTTCAGAAGGAAGGTGAAGGAAGGTCTGGCCGACGTTTACCCAGAGAGCAAATTTTCCATTGTGAAAGCTACTTCTCAAGTTAGTTGCGCTGCAGAAGGCTCAGAATCCCTTGCTGACTACCTCAGTGCTGCTCAGATGTGACAGATGACAGGGAAACAGCAAACAAGGAGCCTAGGGATGTGGCACTGTCCTCTCATTAAGGCTCCTGAAGTGTGTGGTAAGCCAAGATGCTTGCGGGAGACTGGAGAATAATTCAATGGTACACGGTGTGACTTCCACACAGGCACAAGACATTGGGTTTGATGGACAGTTTAGTCTGCCAGCAAAAAAATTCTCCTTCCTCAGTGGGAGAGCATATACTTAAGAACTAAGCCGCACCAGTAAGAACCACTTGGTTTCAGTTCTTCTGCCTAAGAAATATGGTCACAGAGATTGATTATGGACCCCAACAACAGGGGAGCTAAGCACATAAGTGTTAATGTTACACCCCACCCCACCCCCAGCTAGGTGATATCTCTTCCAGAATGCCTGCCTTGGAGAAGAATCTTCATGCTTCCTTTGTACCACTGGGCACCAAACATTCATTTAATGAATTACTAGGGAGCCAATGAACAACATGGGAAAGTTCTCTGGGTGACAGCCCAGCTAGGGGAAGGTCATTGTATGGTCTCGATGTTCCCAAGTCACCAACAAAAGCAACTCTTTGGCAGATGTCATTTTTACACTTTCCTTGAAACCTGTCCGGTGACCATCCCTGTGCTAGAGCCCTGGGTTGAAAGCCCTCTCTCTCCCTCTCCCTCTCCTCCTCAGACATGTTTGCAAATCCACCCAGAGCCTGCCTTCTCTTGGAGCCCTTCCCAAAGTCCCCATGTTAATGTGGCATTCTTTCTGTGTTCTACCCTCCCACCCTGGTCAGGTACTTTGTGCCCAACACTGTTCATCTGTCAGCCCTTTCCAGGTGACAAGCCCCTTGAGAACAGGGCCTCTGTTGTTCTCTTCTGTAGACTCAGCGCCTGATACTCTGTTAACTATGCATAAATGTAGTTGAATGAATGAAACTAGTTTTCCTCCCCCAGAAAGATCTGTGGGAAAAAAAAATCTATGCGCCGCTATGAATTCATATGTTTTGCTTTGACAAAGCACTTATTAACATTCCTTGATCCAATTAAACGAAACACCTCGACTGACTCCGAGTCTCAGCTGCAAAGGAAAAGGCTATGAAATTCTCTGGCTCTCATTAGCCAGCGCCTCCCCCAGCTTGGAATAGCATCCTATTACACAAATAATTTACATTTAAGGAGAGAGTATAAACAGCATTCTGATTCATGAATATTAAGCAGCATCTGCATGTCATTTAAATAAGGGAATTACCATCCTGGGAAAATTAGGAATAGAAAAGCCAACACCAAAAACAAGGAAGGAAGGAGTAGAGAGTGCTCAAAGTTTGCTTGTCTTATCTGCCACTAGCATATAACCAACCCTCGGGAGGCAGGGTGCTGTCTGGGTCAGTGGGCACTCCCATTCACAAGAGAATACGATGAAGGAGGGAGAGAAAGCAGCCGGAGGAGAGACGGGAGGGGGTGGGGGGAGACGGATGCTTTTTTATAAACACAGGTGCAACTTGCTTTTACACAAGATATTCACAGGGTTTTCAGTTGCTGATTCCCAGGGCTAGACACTGTGGTCACTCAGTTCAGAACTCTGTCTTCTGTGCCCACCTTTCTTCCACTGGGACAGGGAGTCTGTCTACTACATGACTAGCTTACATGGAAACATTCTCTGAGTGACAGCTGGGCACAGGGAAGGTGATCACATGGTCTAGGCATTCCCGGGTTGCCAATGAAAGCAGCTCCTTGGCAGACATCACTCCATGCTTCCCTTGGCACCTGTCCTGGGATCCTGCTCTTCCTGTGGGCAGCAGTAGCATCTGCAGATACCCTGAGTGGCAGCCTAGAGAGCTCAATGGCCATGAACCTTGGGGCTCTATTCCCCACTTTGGTCTTCCAGAGCTGTTCACCTTCCAGCAGTTACAATTTGTCTTCTTGACCCCTGAAATCCTCCCAGTAGCCTTTGACCTCTTACTTGTGCTAAGTCCTGTCTGCACTATGGGGAAGAGTGGCTGTTTCCCTGGTTAGGCACTGTGCTGTCCACACTACACCTGAGGCACAGCATGTCTGTGTTTCGTTAAGGGTATGCAGCCCTCTCTTTGTTATAAGATCCACTAGAAAGCATATAATAATTCAAATAAAGTTAGTAACTAGGAGAGAGGCACGCCAAGCGTGATGCCCGTTCAGTAGTAGCAGATGTGTTCAGAACAAAGAGCAATGTAGACAGTGTAATAACAGAAGGCTCCTGGGCCAGGCCATAAGACCCCCAGCTCTCTGCCTGTGGGGCCCATATTAACTCCTTTGGCTCTGCTTCACTCTCTGAAAGTTGAAAAGGTTCATTTGGATTAATTCTCAGTAAGAGCTTCAGCTAACAGAGTAAGAATATATGCCCTTGAGGGAAGTCATCTTTGAACAGAAGTGGAGGAAATTTTCCTGTGTGAGAGGTGATTCCAGGCTTGGCTAGAGCTTGCAATTTAGCCTGAACCTGATCTGCATATACCCTAACTGCTGCACAGTTAGTGAACCCCCAAATTCCACCATTGCCAGAAACTGTCTTCATTGTGTGGACAGGGACTATTTCAAAAGCTGAGGGTGTTGGGCCATTGCCAAGGCAGTGACCTCTGGCCCTTCAGATTATATTCACATCCTCCATAAAGCAAGTTCCCAGAAGATATGAATGATGAAATTAAGAGCCTGGTTACAAACACAGGGCTCGTGCAGGAACCTGCTGTATGGCTGAATGCAAACAATGTTTCTAGAAATTGCAAGCTTTTCTTCTATTGTTACACCTTATCGCCTGTATTATCTTTGATTTAGGTCCCTCAATGTGTTCTCCAATCACTGTATATATTTTCGTTAATATTAATGTGTATATGCATCTTGAAATTGCCTAGTTAATCCCTTGCTTTCTCAATGAGTTATATAAATTGGTGGGTTTATACGATAAATATCATGAAGAAAACACAACAGAGCATAAAATATTAACTTAATTTACCATGCCTATAGCAAAGAGGGTTAGGCCATGGTTTCCTCCGAAATTAATATTTCTTATTGTGTCTCCTAATTAAAACTTATCCCTTTCCTGCATCCTAAGGGTGCCGTTTTTATTCCTGAAACGGTTTGGAAGTGACAGTGTATCAAGCGACCATGTTGGCTGTTTCAGGGAAATACTAAATCCCAAACATGCTCCCCACATCCAGGAGCTTTTGAACCTAAAACAGGATCGCTCAACCTCAGCATTTTTGACATGTTTGACAATTGGTGCTGTGGACATGATTCTATGAATTCATGGTGGTTGAGTAATTCCCTGACCTGACCTCTGTCCACAAGATGCCAATAGCACTTCTGTCCAGCTGAGATCATTAAAAATGACTCCAGGCACCGGGTGGCGGTGGCGCATGCCTTTAATCCCAGCACTTGGGAGGCAGAGACAGGCGGATTTCTGAGTTCGAGGCCAGCCTGGTCTACAGAGTGAGTTCCAGGACAGCTAGGGCTACACAGAGAAACCCTGTCTCAAAAAACAAAAACAAAAACAAAACAAAACAAAACAAAAAGACTCCAGGCATTGCCACATGTCTACTACCTCCGAGGATGACGAGACATAAGATGGTCACTACTACCTGACGCTGAGAACCGTTGGCTGGTAGGAGTGACAATCCTCCACTGGTTAGCAAAGCAAGGACAGGCAGCAAGCTGTTCTGGTTACTTCTATCGACTGAGCATTTAGCTTGGTGTGGGGCTACATAATACTCATGGAGTGTTGAATAAAAATATAACACAAACAATGACAATACCACATAGGCCAATAGAGAAGGAAGGCCAATGTATCTCAGGGATTCAAAGGACAGGGATGGGGACCAGTAAGAAGAACCCTTGGAGAAGGCATCCTGGGTAAAAGAGTGGAGACGTCATCATAAGGGCAGACCAGGAATAAGTGGAGAGGTCCTCAGCTTGCCTGGACTGTGGAGTTGACAGATGGTCCTTCTGAAGATGGAGAAGAAGGGACTCGGTTCCAGACTGCGGAGCATGTAGGATGCCAGACTGGAGACAAAGCAAGTCCATAAAAGGGAAATCACAGCAGTGATCGAGCAAGATTGGGGCCTCTGTCCCACCACCAGGAATATAAACCTGGAGGTGGAATGTGGGGTGGAGAGAGGACAGAGAGGGAGAGCCCAGTTAGCATATTTTCCAGCAGTTGAAAAGAAGGCATGAAGTAGGCTAACGATAGGCACAGAATTTCGAGGGAGGAGGAGCTAAACAAGGAAGGGCTGAGTGCCATGCTGCGCACGGGCTTTCAGTTGTACCAGGTCCCAGCTCCTTAGGAGGACATGTTCGGCCCTTTCTAACTCCTCTCCTCCCCTTTGCCCACTCTCTCCCGTCACCTCCACCCTCCTATTCATTTCTCAGTCTCAGTGCACACTGGTCTCCAAGACACCGGCTTTTAAATGATAGCTGCCCTTTGGAGTCTTTCTGGGTCGCCATTTCTACCTCCATCTACTTCACAAAGTTTTATTCATCTGTGAAAACACAGGTAGGCTAGCATTTGATTCACAACACATGCTATGGAGAGAGCTAATGTTCTCCATGTCTGTGTTTTGTGCAGAGCACATTGTAGCATGGCTGATTTTGGTTTTTTAAATATATTTAGGTGGGGCTAGGGATGGAACCCAGGACCTTGCATATGGGCTGCAGTTTTGTATCACTGAGTTATACCTACAGTTTTTGTTTGTCATTTTAAAAAATATTTATTTTCACTCATGCATATGTCTTTATGTCTGTATGTATATGTTTGTACATGTGTTTGTGTGCACCCAAGAGGGCAGAAAATAGTGATGGATGCTCTAGAGCTGGATTTCCAGGTAGTTCTGAGTTGCTTGATGTGGGCGCCAGGAACCAAACACTTTTAACTCATGATTCATCTCTCTAGCCCCTTGTTTATAGTTCTTCTAAATACCATTGTCCCTTGCATGCATTTTGAGATGAAGCTTAATAATTGTATCTTAGTTTATATAGGAGAAGACTGAAGCTTACATGAAGATCCACTCTCCTCAACTGACTGTATGTGACGGAACTTAGGATATAATGCAGCTGTTCCAGAGGATGAAGAGGCTCAGTATGTGTTGTAGGTATTGATATGGAGCAGCCACCAAGACCTACTGCTGAGGAAGGGAAGCACAGTGTCTATGTCAGCACAGCATGTCATCAGTCTAACGCTAACATAACAGAAAGAAGAATGACATCTTCACTGATGCTCACGATCTCCTTCAAGTGCACACAAAGTATTGATAAAAACTTCCCAGAAGGAAGGCAGTACCGTTGCTGGAGAAGTGAGGTAGCAGGATTTGAAGAACAAATAGTGCATTCGGCCGTTTGAATTTTTAGAATTTAGAATGTGAAGGTTGAGAGGGGTTTCCAGGAAAACTAAGAGACACACATTATTTAAGACTCTGGATCATTGTTAGGAATCAGAGCTTGAAAGATTCAATCAAAATCACTGAACTGGTTATATACCAATGGCTCCGGCTGTATTCCTGATGTTTGCTTTGGGTTCTTGGTTCTTCTCAGTATAATAGCAAAGAGAATATTAGCCAAATTCGCAACTCAACCCCCGTTGACTTCCAAGGAAAGTCTGTAGTGTGTAATTTTAAAAACACGCTAGCTCTTTTTCGAAAGCTCTACCTGAGCTCCTTCAACCTCTCACGGCTAGCTCCAAGCCGCCAACAACCGCCCAGGCTGTGTGCCCTTTCTCTTGCTCACCTTAGTCACCCGCGGATGGAAAACACCAAACAACCTTAATATTTTAAAACTAGCCAGATAACTCAATGGCTGGGAGAAGAATATCCTGCCTCATCCTCCTTGGCCTCTGCCCAGGGTGGAGGCTACAAACTATAAATGTCCCGAGACCTTATAAGTCTGCTTCTTCCTCCGCTCCACTGCCTGTCCTGACTCCTCCCTCTCATCCTCCTCTCTTCCTCCTGGGACTCGGAAGTCCCACCTTTTCCCCCTTTGCCCAGCTTCTGCCTCTTTTATTGACACAATCAAGAACCAATTAGGGAATCAAAAGTTGTTGCCAGCTTCTTGCTCTGTTGTGCAGAACTCAGCAGTCACTTTGTACTCAGGAGTATAAAGAAGCAGGGTTTCTCTTGTATGCAAAAGGGTCCTAAGCTTATCCCAGAAAGACTAAGTGAGAAGGAGATTTGCGATGGGAAAGAGGAGAAACAAACATGGTGGGGATGGCGCGGGATGGCGCGGGGATGGTGTGGGATGGTGCAGGATGGCCCGATGGTGGGATGGCGTAATATAGTGGATGAGAAACAAAACAAGAATGGCCAGAATGACCAAGACACTGTAGCACACAATTCTTTTTAAAAAAAAAAACAAACAAATATTTATTTGTTATTTATTTGCGTGTGCGCTCTCTCTCTCTCTCTCTCTCTCTCTCTCTCTCTCTCTCTCTCTCTCACACACACACACACACACACACACACACGCACGCATACGCACGCAGCGTGGTGCCAGGTCAGAAAGATAGTTCGTTCTCTCCTTCCACTGTGTGGGCTTGTTAGTCCTGTGATTTGCAAGAGAAAAACCAGTTCCACAATTTTGAGCCAACTTTGAAGCAAGCTTTATTTAAATTCTGACCAGGTTGGACTTTGGTAAGAACTACTCCCTGGAATTTCCAGCTTAGTGGCCCAGAAACACGTATTGTAGGAACTTTTAAGGACAAAAGCCAGATGGTCACCATATTTTCCCATGTGGCTTTATTATTTTCTAAGAATTACAACTCCCAGCGTTCCAGGAAGTGAACTGGTCTGTGGGTGGGTGTGGTTTACAGGTTAACTTTTGGGTCCTACAGGCTCTGTGGATCCAGCTCAGGCCCTTAGGCTTTGTGACAAGCACCTTTACCAGAAGAGTCATCTCACTATCCTCTAAGACACGGTTCTATGAAAATTTCCTTCTCCGTCCACCTTTCCTCCTGTTTCTCTTCTTCTTGTGTCTTTTCTGAGAAGATCATGATGCTACATCTCTGTGATCCTTGGATCTTAATTTTGCTGTAGGCAGCATGTCTGCATATCACACAGCTGTCAGCCAGATCAAACAAGATCACATGCCTAGATGTTTTTACTATGTGCCTAGCGCCAACAATATTCCAAATTAATTTAGCTGAATTTGTTTTTGTTTTTTGGGCAGGGTTTCTTATATAGTCTTGGTTGTCCTAGAACCTGCTCTGTAGAACACAGAAACCTGTCTGCCTCTGCCTCCCAAGTGCTGGGATTAAAGGCATGTACCAACTGCCTAGTACTTGAACTTGTTCCAATGGTGGGGATTTAGAAGGGTGAGTGATTTTTTAATTTAATTTTATTTATCATTGGTGTGTTCATGTATCACAGGTGCGAAGGTCAGAAGGTAGCTTCTCTCCTTTCACCTTTATATAGGTTCCAAGTCACATGGTTAGGATGTACAGGTCATGATTCTACCCACTGAGTCATCTTACTGGTCCAGAAGACTGGATTCTTGTTCAGGGTGATGCCAGAGTGGAGAAGCAGTAACAGCAGTGAAACCCATGTCTTGAGCAGCGAGGAGTTGGAGGCCAAGGCCAGCTTGAACAGGTAGCCTTTGGGATCTGAGGAATTTCAAAGAGAAGATTTGGGTTTTGGTAAGAGGGCGAGAATCCATCCTAGCTCTGGTCTGAAGTGGGTGTGATGTCCCACTCAATCTGAATCACAAGGCCAAACAGCCCCCAAGCTGACAAACCCTGCTGACTACAGAGGGACAGGCACATTGTTCCTACTTGCCTTGACTAAAAGCACAGAGTAGGGCTGGCAGGGGAGAGGCTGCTGTAGGAACAAAGGTCCTCGCTGCTTTACGAACATCTTACAGCTGATTTTCTTAGTATGGCGCATCCTGATGCGAAGCCATTCCTAGGGTTTTGAACTAGTGTTACCGCACTGTGGTGGAGTGGTTACTTGGCTTTATGGCTCACAGAAATGAACGTGGCTCTTGAGGGTGAGCCCACCCAGACATACCTGATACTTTAGAGGGTCTGATGGAGAAGATGGTGTTCTGATTAATCTCAAGGTTATGGCTGATAGCCAAAGGTCACCAGGATTTGATGCAGATATTTAAAATGCTGCCTCAGGAGGAGGTACCTCTAGGGAATTACATAACACCACCAGCAGCTGTTGTGGGATTTAAATTGAAATTGGGTTAGAAGAAAATGGCTTTAGCATTTACCTCCTGTCTCCCTTGCCTGGGTACTGTGGGCATGCCCCTCAAATCACTTAACTCAACAGGGCTGTGTCTTAGAAGCGGGACTAACCGATTACTCAAAGTATTTCCCTAAGGCTGTGATGGCACGTAGGGGCATCCAGAGACTCGGAGCCAAGACCAGACGCCTGTGTTTAAGGGCTGGCAATGCCACTTAGCTGCCAAATTTAAGTTCCATGGATCTCAACACCAAGAAATGGTCTTTTAAAAGGTTTATGCTGTATTATCTTATTATCTAATACCCCCTTCTCTCTGGTGGCTAGGACTCAAACCTCGGGTGTTGTGCATGCTAGGCAAACATCTCTTACCAAGTTATATCCCAAGCCCTATACTGTATTATCTTTTCAAGTGCTCATACCCTTGGGCATGTCTTACCTTATCTACCCCACCTAATCATCTGTCTGTCTGTCTTTCTGTTTATCCACCTACCTATCAATCATCTATGTGTGTATCTGTCCTATATCTCTTATGTGTTGTGCATCTGTCTGTCTCTAGCTAATTTACCCTTTGCTGTTTATTAAATACCTTTCCAATATCAATTTCTGGGTATGCAGAGCAAGTAGAAGTGACTGAGGCGAACAATATCCTCTGGAGTATTTCTGCCTTTGCCTGGCCAGTGCCACCCCCTGGTTCCTATGCACTGGCTTGAGCCATTGGCTTGAGTCTCTGGTGTATTGGCGTTTCTTGGCAGCAGAAGACCATGGTGAGGAGTCAGCAGCATTGGCTGCTTACTCTACACAGAGTGTGCCTGTTTCATCGTGGGCAAGCACACCCCGGATAGTCCTCAGTCCGTTCTGGGATAAGTCCGCCGTGGAAACTGCAGGCAGTTGTTCCAGGCATTTGTCAAAGTGAATTCAAGACAGACTAAAGCCTGTGATGAGGCTGTGACATTGGAGAGCTGGACATCTCCTTGCAAAGTAGATCTCCAAAAGGTTGCTTGAGCTGGGTGACTAAACTCTGGCTGTCCCCAGCTTTGGGCGATCTTGTGTGACTGGAGGGCCTGGATCAGAGCTACACGTCTGCGCATTCTACAGTATTGAGTTCTTTCTGTGAACCAGGCACCCCAAGGCTGAGCGTGGAGGGGTGCCGGAGACCTCGCTGATGATCACTGCTCAGTTGCTATGGCTTAGATGATCGGAAAATTCCACAGGCCTTCCACAGCTGCCCTGACACTTCCTCTGGGGGAGCAAACTCTCAGGGGGAACCTCTGAGGCTGACCTTTAGTTGGTCAAAGGATACTTTCCTGTTCCTGGCCAGAGCAATAGGGTCCTGCTGAAAGGACCATGTGAAGTAGAGAGGGACCAGGTTCTGATGATAAGGCCTGGGAGGCTGCGCTGTGTGGGGTGGGTACCCAGAGAGGTGCATTCAGAGCTGGAGAACTGATCTCAGACCAGGGTGTGATACAGACCAGGTCATGGGTGTGATGAGGACCACTAAATGGGTCTGAAAGTGTGGGTACACAAGTCCAAGACATGGAGAAATAAGGTGGACATTCAGTGTGAGTGGGGCTAGACCTTCCTCTATCCCTTTACCCAGCATAGCATTTGTTAAAAGTATAACTAATTTGAATTAAATTCCATGGATAATCCCATAAGTCCATTGCCTTTAGCCTACACCATGTTAGATTGAGTCAAGAACATCAAACCTCTTCCAACTGAGACACAAAGGATGAGAAGAAGGACCTACCCTTGCCCTCCATCTTCCATCAGGCGATGTGCTTCACTTTTGGGATCCTACTGGAGTCTTACATACAAGAGGAGACATGGTCATCTACTAGCAGCCTCAGGGAAGCTATTTCCACAGGTTCACAGGACTGGGTATAGTGTGGAGCCTGTGTGCATGGGAACTAAGGTTTGTCTAATTTTCAAAGCTCAAATCTGCCTTTTGGTCCACTCCAAGAGCCTTGGGTACAGAGCTCGCACCTCTGGTAGCCATGTGCTTATGACACTGGGCCAAACTCAGGAAGCAATCAGTGTGTTTGAAGATTGAATTGCTGAATGAAGAACAAACGAGGAATGGAGTTTCATCTTTATTTTAAAATGCTTTTGGATTTGAAAAAGATGTTTTATAATTTATTCGTGAGCATGTGTGTGTATCTGTTTGGCTGTATGCGCACATGTATGCAAGTGCCCTTGGAGTCCAGCAAAAGGCATTGGCTCCCTCGGAGCTGTTGTCACAGCCAGCTGCGAACATCAGACATAGGTGCCAAGGACCCAGTTCAGGTCCCCTGGACAAGATGCTAGTGCTCATAACTACTGAACCATCCCGCCACTCATTTTGAATGTTTTTAGAGTCCTTGGCCTTGGTGTCCACTTGCTTAAGATGGGTGGAGTGTTGGTTTCTTCTTTTCTTGTTGGTTTCTTCTTTTCTTGTTGCTGTAACTAAAGACCTGATTAAAAAAAGCAACTTAGAGGATAAAAGGTTTATTTTGGCTTGTAAGTTCTAGGGAACACAGTCTGTCATGGCAGGGAGTCAAGTGGTATGAGGCTGAGACAGCGAGGCATGTCACATGCGGAACCAAGAACAGAGGGATGCTACTGGTGCCCTTTGCTCACTTCTTATTTAGTCCGGGACCCCAACTGTGAAGTGGTGCTGCCCACAATTAGGCAGGGTCTTCCTACCTCAGCCAGCCGCTTCTAGATACTCCATCACAGGATTCGTCTTTTAGGTGATTCTATGAGCCTGTCAAGTTGTCAAGGTTAGCTATTAGAAATGGAGACTTGGTTTTTGTGATCTTATTAATAAAAATTGAAGGCCACACTGTTTCTTTAGTGTTCTATACACAACAGGTCCTGTGTTAATTTCCCTTAATATTCCTGCTACCCAAAGTCTTCCTGGCATTTAAAGCAGCTCTGATCTCCAAAGGAGAACATTGAAGTGGGTCAGAAACAGTAGAATTTTCAAGGATGTCCGCAGCTCCTTGAGGAATATCTGAGACCTTGTCTTCCTGTTTCTTAGTCTCGTTATCTTTTCTGATTCTCAGATTTACCACAGCTCTCATCTTGACAACAACTTAAAATCTCCCAAGGCGAAACAGGCATCTTCTACAAACAAAAGTTTATTTGCTGTGTATATATATAAAAAAATGCCACCTGAGGACTAGCTTGGCAGCTTTGTTGATTATCTGTTGTAATGAGCCATGTTACATAATTAAAAGAAATTTTTTTTCTTAACTGCATTTCACTACCAATTACCTTCTTATACATTCTACAGCAGACACTTTAGGTTGAATCATAGATGTAATTATGCCATTTCTATGCAAAGAGCAGCTTATGAATTATTAATTAATATTAAATCTGTTGATTAAAGGCTAATTCATAAGTAAACATATTACAGCTCACCAAAGATTGCTCTCTAGAAGCACTCGTCTGTAACTTCAGTAGTCCCCTGTCCCTTGCTAAATAGCCAAAATAGAAACTGGCCACACAGATTCCAAACAAGAGGAATCCATTTCAAACTCTGTCTAAAGTCTTAACTACAATTAAGCCTTTACATTTCAGTTGCTTTAAAGTTCCAAGGCATGTAGAGGGCAGGACAAACCCTATGGAAAGCTAGTCAGCTTTATGTCCTTTCTCTCCCCCCCACCCTGTCATTCCCTTCCCTTCTTCTTGCTCCCTCCCATCCCCCATCTCTCCTTCCCCTCCTCTCCTATCTTTCCTTTTCTTTATTTTCTTTTAGCTCTTTTGCTCTAATTCAGAACCCTGTGCATGCTGGGTAAATGCCCCGTCACTGAGCGACATCCCAGCCCTTTTATATTTTCTTAAACTCCAAACTGGAGACTCATTCTCTTATAGTGTACAAGCAGCTCTGAAGAAGCAGAACAAAGACACACAGGGGAACTACAGATCGTGTTCCTGAGACATGATTCTAGGGCAGAATGACACCAGTTCTTGATCTCAAGTCAGCTGTGAAAGAGGGCAATTTCCAAGGACTTTATGAATGTCTTTCTTGTCAGTCACAAGGGCTGAAGTTAGCAAAGATCTGAATGTATGAAAATACTTTCGTGTACCAGCTAACCACACATTCTTATATCCATTGATTCATTGAATGGATTCTTTAGAATGGCAATTGAATGAGAAAAAGAAATTAAAAAGACCACTCCTAAATTATGGAGAAGGTTTGTTATAGATATGTGGGAGAGAATAAGAGGAAGAGGTGTTTGGAAGAGTCCGACTAGACCTTGTCAGTAGACTGAACTGGTGGGCCATGAGATGGGAGAGTGGGAAGGCCAAGAGGCCAGGAAGATGAAGAGAGGAGCTGGAGGCCATCAGAGTAGCAAGAGAGTGGCATAGCCAAAATGGCTGGGTTATATAGGGGATAGAGGAGCGGGGGCGGGGGGGGAGGGAATCCCAGTCCAGTAGCATGGCTGGAGAGTTCAGTGTAAGGTGTCAGGGTATTTCAGGTACTGGTGGTACAGAGAGAATGGCAGCCAGCATCTGCTTTGATTTGTTAGCCTTTTGTCTAGGGTTTGAGACCTAACACCAGTAAGGAAACTAAGCAAGCAGGGTGTTGCAGCCAGACTGAAAGCAAGTTTGTCTGGAGTGCAGAGTCCATGTTTGGGGTATGACATGAGTCTGATGGAAAGGAAGACTAGGTAAAATATCCCTGCTATAGAAATCAGTGTGTTTATGCTAGACAAGAGGAAGGTTCTGTCTGATTGAACTATCAGCGGAGTGTATAAGAATAGTGAGAAAAAGTTAGGGGCATGTGGACTGGATGGAAGGTGGGTCCCAAAGCAGGTTAATGAGGACATAATGAGATCTGGATTAGGAAGGCTGTGGAAATTAAAAGAAAGATATCAGGAACAAAGAACACGAGCCGATGGACAGAGCATGATCTCCCCTGGCGGGGAGAGTGAGGAGGAATGGATCTGCAGGTTCGAGTCAACAGCAGCATTGGCGAATGGAGATTGTGTGGATGAGTCAAGATACAGCTGAAGATGATGGGAAATTAGTGATAGAGATGAAAGGCATGGGTGAGGCATGGTGATGAGCGGCGTGACCTGGTCCTGGCAGTATATCAAGAACGGGTGTGGGTATAGCTGAGTATGTACCCAAAGTAATAGAAAACTGCGATCTCTAGCGACACCTTCACAGCTATGTTTATTGCTATGCTAGTCATGGATAAATGAATGGGTAAAGAAAACACACACACATATGATACATACATATGCAACACACACACACACACACACACACACACACACACACACACACACACACACACACTGGAGTTTTATTCAAGTGTAAGGAAGAATAGAGTTCTGTCCTTTGCAGGACAAAAAGTGGAACTGAAGAGCTCCACGTTAAGTGAATAGTCTCACAGACGGGTACCTCCTGTGTGCTCTCCTATGTGGCATCTAGAAGAAGGATGGGGAGGGCATGGAGGTGGAAAGGAGGCTTCTACGGATATGGACCTGGAAATGAGTGAGGAGGAATGGTAGTGGGGAGACGTGTGATGAAGATATTATATGCATGTGTAAAAAGGTCACCAACAAAACCCCTTAAGCTTGTAAAATTAAAAAAAAAAAAAACAAAAAAAAAAAACAAAAACCAACAAGGATGTGGATAGAGGCAGCAAAGAGCCAGGTGATGATAAAGACAGTGACTGTTTCTGCCATGATGTTATAAGGATGTTGCCCAGAGAGAGCCAGAGAAGTAGTAACGTATCCCTTGTCATTGTCTCTGTTCCCTGAGGACACAAAGGTCTTTGTTGTTGATTCTCCTCACTTGTCTAGATTCTGTTGAAAAAGATTTAAGGGAGGCAGGCACAGGGACATGAAGTCATTTGCTTTTAGTCCTCAAGTTAATGGCTGTAATAGTAACATGACTCGGGATGGTAGCCATTAGGACCGAATTCCCTGAGTCTGAGAATCGATGCTCTTTGGTTTCATTAAGAAATGTGAAGCTCCTGGACAAAGCATGCTGCTGGACTTCCTGGCATCTCAACAGTGATCTTCATGTCAATTTTTAAAATCCTATGCTTGGGATGGTCACACTCTGTTTTATTGAATTCCCTGGATCCTGACAGCTAGCCCCGAGGAACCCCTGAGGCGTCTGGATCTGGTTGTTCTGGTCTCCATTCAGACTTGCATTCATTTCGTCTCTGAAATCTAATGATAGAATCCAATAAAATTATGAAGGATTCTAACCTGCTCAATGGCTAATCAGCTTAATTCAAGAGAATTGAATCAAAGCTGTAGGTGTGTGTACTTTCTTGGGGGACGTTATTATTTGGGAGGTTTGAAAGATACCGAGAACTTGGCAGGACAGGGTCAGTTTCACGGCTTGGTATAGCTTTGCATGAAGTACAGGGCAGTGGGTGAGGGGTCAGGGAAGGGGGAGAGAGACTCAAGTCACATTTGTCATGTGACTTTGGCAATTACTGCCTCTCGCCATCTGCAGAAGTGAACAAGATAACAGAACTGCGTGGAATTGTAATGATTAGTGGAGATTATACGCACATGTATACGTGTATTCCAGCAGTGAGTGCATGTATGCATATGTGTGTACTTGAGAAACATCTGCTGCAAAAGTATATGTTGTCATTTAATTATGTCACTAGTGGTTTGTACTAAAATATTGTATGTATGTATTATAACTAAGATGAGATTAGTAATCATTTGTACTTTTGAAGTAATGCAAATATACTTAGCCTGTATTAAAAATAAATAGCCATAGGTCCAAAGAATGAGGGAAAGGCTACAGAGCACTGAGTAGACCTGTGTGTTCTGTCTGTGTCCCACCAGACCAACTTCAGGAGGTAAGAAAGACAAATGCAGAGTCGACAGATACCTTGTTTGAAGAGGCTTATCGTAAAGAACATAGCTACAGAGATGGTGTAATGCCTGAAATTAATCTGTAATCCCCACCTGCCCAGGTAACTTCCAGGATTGCTGGGAATTTTAGTTCTTGGAAAATAACAAAAACTTCATGGGAAAGTATGGTGGCCTATGGGTTGTCTTTATAAGCTCCTGCAAGCATGTCTGGGGTCACTCATCTGGAAGTGCCAGGGAGTGGTCCTGACCAAAGCCCATCTTGGTCAGTGCTTAATAAAACTTGCTTCAAATTTGGCTCAAAATGGTGGAACTAATTTTTCTCCGGCAGATTTTAGGATTATGGTTGTGACCCTGGTGAAGGTTGTCTTTGTGAGTATGTATGAGAACATGGGTGAGCCGTGCCTTATTCCAAGTGTGGGCTATTGTGTATCTCAGACTAGACCAGGAGTAACCTTGGAGGGTCTTTTGTCAGCAGTTTTGCGATAGGCAGCTTGCTCTGGGACAAAAATAGACTCCTTTACTAAATTTGGTATCCATTAATAATCAGAAATGCCTCCTGAGAAGGATATAAATCCATCTGCTCATCTATCCATCTATTGATCCATCCATCCATCCATCCATCCATCCATCCATCCATCCATCCATCCACCCACCCATCCATCCACTTTCCTACTCATTGAATTAAATATTTGAACACCTATTCTCTGTCCTGGGCCAGGCACTCAAACAGCAGCTGGCATGCATCATGGGGAGTTGGGAGTGGGTGGACCTCAAGGGGCTGCAGGATGCCAGGAGCCACTAGTTGAGGTGGAGCTGCAAAATCGGTCCATAGTGTTAGCCCACCCAAATCAGACTTGGAGACCTGGTGACTGGCATGCCACTGTTTTCTGGAAGCATTCTTTTGAGAGCAACTCACCTTAACATTTCTTTTATGACTCAGGGTCCTGTTGTCTTTGAGCCCAGGAGCTATTTTAAACTTGTGACTAAGCCCTGTCAGATATGTGTGAATATTGCAAAAGTACTTTGTCTTTCCCAAAGGGAGAGCTGATTGGTATAGAAAAAAAGTGTGTGTGTGTGTGTGTGTGTGTGTGTGTGTGTGTGTGTGTGTGTTAGCAGTGCCCTGAGTACTGTCCTTGGTACATTTGCAAATCACTGACAGTTTTGATTATGTCTACATGCAATGCTGACAACATACAGCTTCTGCATTAGAACTCCTCAGTGCCTATGCTGTCATAGTCTGGTGCACAGCGATGGCTCTGTGGCTCAGGAGTCAGGTTCCTTTAAGGCAGTGCTTCTCAATCTGTGAGTCATGACCCCCTTGGGGGGGTCACATATCAGATATCCTGCATATCAGATATTTACATTAGGATTCATTACAGTAGCAAAATTACAGACATGAAGTAGCAACAAAGTGAGTTTATGGTGGGGGTCACCACAACATGAGGAACTGTATTAAAGAGTCAGGGCATTAGGAAGCTGAGAACCACCACTCTGAGGGTTCTGTCTACGTGAATGACAACATAGTCTAGATTTGCACAGTGCACAACCTGCACGGGAAAGCAACACACCTTAGGTGAGAGCTTTAAACTGCAAAGGAGACAATTCTCTTTCCTACCCCGTTATAGATCAGGATTGGGTATAAATATTGCGGAGATGAGGAAGACGTTTGGAACTTCTTAATATCTTTCTTTCTATGATCCCTATCTAATGAGCTAGGCTGCCAAGATTTACACGAGTGCTCTACTTCTGGAATCTTAGGCAAATGCATGTTTTCTGAACTTCATCCACAACAGGGAAACTTGAAGTAGTAAAACGGATGCTAGGAAGGATTTACTTCACAATAAACTGGCTTCGGAACTCGCAAGTTATACAAAACAGAATTTAGCTAAAAGACCTCTGCCTCCAACATGGCTGGAGATAAGTAGTATACTCATCAGACTTGTTAAAACTGAAGGAATAAAATTTTTGTACCATAATTGGAGCTTGGGGTCTCTGCTAATGTTTATTCACTAAGACTGACCTCCAATTAGGCTCCATTCCCATAACAGAAAGAGACAACCATGACTTAAAAGAGGCCATTAGGCCCTACCCCTTATCAAAGGACATGCCTCTAAGGGGCAACTCTGGGGGACAGCACAGGATCACAGTCCCCTTAAGCTTGGGTCTGCTATTAAGTCCCCTGTGTTCTCATCAAGAAAGGCATTATTCTACCAAGTAGGCAAGGTGACCCTGGTAACAACTATTCTAAAAGAACAACACCAGTGTTCTTAGAAAGAATCCTAGCAATATCTTTGCTGTGTAGCTCTCCCATCTGCCCAATCGGCCAGACTTTTCGTCCCCTGTCTGTGTTTAAATGGTTCAGAGTGTAACCTGGAGCTGGGGCCTAAAAGAGATTTAATAGTCAGAGTGTGTGGAATATGTAAGCCCAGGTTGTATATAAGTTAGTAAGATCTTCTCTTCACTGGTGTGTCCTTTCTGAGCAGTAGCTGAAGTAACTAAGGCACGCCATCTTGTTCTGACTATTTTGTGTGTACGCAGTCATTTCTCAGACCTCTAGCCCCAACCACAACAGTCATGGCTGCCTTGGCAACACATCTGGGGTTTCCATGACCCTAACCATGGTTCGGATATGTTAACCAAAATAAGTAATGCGTGTATGGACTAAACATAAACTAAAATAACCGAAGAAGATGTAAGTAAAAAATAATTGCCATATTATGTCTATGTTCTGTCAAACACAAAAATTTCAAGATTACTCTGCCCCTCACCTAGCCTTGATGTAATTGCGTTTTTCCCTTTTAAAATGCTGTGTCCTGAACTTTGGCACCAAGACTTTGAGGCTTGAGCCTGCTCTCAGTCATTAACCAACATTAAAGGACTCATACTCTTAATTGGATTAGTCACCATGGTTGTCTATATCTTTCTTGTGTGGATTTATTACACTGGCCAGAGATAGACCAATGCTATATTAAAGATATTTCCCTTTTATTAATCTCCAACTGTGCGAGAGATTTATCCGTGGGAAGGAATATTATTTCTTTAACAATAGAATTGTTAATTGTCAACACTTATTTAACTCTCAGTATCTGTCAGGGCATGTTCCACACAGGCTTTGAGTATATTCTCCAATTTAATAAAAATACCATAGTAAAGTCATATTGTTATTACTTTCTCATCAAAATTGGGGATTGAGGGGTCAAGGTCACTCTGCTAATTGATTTTCTTTTTTAAAGATTTATTTATTTTATTTATGTATACGAATGTTTTGCCTGCATATGTGTGTTCAGTGTGTTTGGAGGTCAGAAGGGGTCATTGGATCCTCTAGAACTGGAGTTATGGATGGTAAGGAGCCACCATACAGATTCTGGGAACTGAACCTGGGTCCTCTACGAGAGCAACAAGCACTCTTGACGGAAGACCTGGTGACTGGCGTGTGATTGATTCCTGGAAGCATTCTCTTGATGACTGAGCCATATCTCCAGCCCTTTAGCTAATTTTCAAGGGCAAGTACTTGTCCAAGTTCACTTGGCTTCCACAGCCACTCATGAACCCCTACATCATAAGCTGACAACTGGATCAATGGGCTTCAGTCCCTGTTCAAAATCCTTTTCTCATCTATGCTAGCAAATAATTACTGGCATTTAGTGTAGTTAGGATAGCCACTGTCTGATGCTCAGATTTGCCTTGAGTGGTCTGCTTTAGGGAACAGATAGGAGCAATTCCTCCTGTGCTGTAACTTGGAAGACTTTGGTTGTTCCAAGAGAAATTTCATTTGTTTTAAATACACTTTATGTTGATGGTTATATTTTCCCTCCATCCTTCAAATAAGATTTAAATCTACAGAATATCCCCAGCCTTAACACACACACACACACACACACACACACACACACACGAGTCAACAGGAATCACATGCATTTAGAATGCATGTCTTCTGCCTAGGCCGTTTCTCTCTGACAGGAGTTACTAAATATCCGATAGCTATTTTTGAGTGTTTTCCTTATTCAACAGGCTTTTGGATGGCTATTGCTAGTAGCCATTGGGGATTTATTTTTAATGACATTGAAATAGTCTAATCAGTTGTCTGGGTTGCTTTTCTGTGAAGGAAAGTGTATAACGTAGCGTCCCTTCCACCCCACACAGACAGGCAAAGAACCACATGGGTGTTTCAAAGGCTGAACTCACAATACAGAAGTCTAGATGCAAGACCCTTCTCAGGACTGTGTTCTTGTGCTGTTTGTTTGTTTGTTTGAAATTCAAAGTAATACTTTGTTATCTAATTCTGTATTTTTTCATATAATATTCACCAAGTTGATTTTTACTGAATCAGGTATCTAAATAAAGTTGACTTCCACATGGAATTTCAGCATCATGTATACTTGTGATAACAGACATGGAATCCAAGATTTTGAACATGGGACGAAAGTGTATCTCTAGCCATTCACATTTTTATCATTATAAAAGTAATACATACTTTTGTATATACAAATTTTTATACCCACTTTTTAAATGTTCTTTTTTCCCTGTTGTTGTATCTGTGCAAAGGGCATCAGAGTCCCTGGAATTGGAGTTACAGACAGTTGTGGACTGCCATGTGGGTGCTGGGAATCGAATGTGGGCCCTCTAAGAGAGCAGCCAGTGCTCTTAGCCACTAAGCCACCTTTCCAAGCCCTGTTATCCCCACTTTTGATGTATGAAGGCACCAAGAAAAACGAAGATACCCACAAAATAATTTTCATGTGTGTATGTGTGTGTTTGTATATATGTGTGTGAGTGTGTGTGTTTGTGTGTGTGTGAGTATGTGTGTATGTGCCTGTGTGTGTTTGTATAGTTGTGTGTGAACATATGTGTGTTTGTCTCTGCCTTTGTCTGCACACATAGGTGTGACACTGGAGACCTAATCCCTGTGCTGTTTTGTGGCTGCATTTCTTTCTTATTGTCATAACAAACTTAGTTTATCATAATCACGGACATCTTTTCTCCTGTAGTTCTTTAGGCCAGACAGTGGAAGTCTTGCAGAACTCAAATCTAGGTACTGGCAGAGCCTTCCTTTTGGAAGCTTAAGAGAATACCTCCCTCATTCAGTGGGTTAAGCTGAGTCTAGTTTCTCTAGTGGTTGAGGACCAAGGCTCTCACTTCCTCTAGCGGTGGGATGAGGGCTGTTCCCAGCTGCTGCAGCTGCCAGCTTTTTTCGGCCGCGACCCCCAAGCCCTTCTGTGTCAGAAGTGCCAGTGGCTGCCCTTCTCACACATCTCTCTCACTGCAGCTGGGAACTTTCTGGATTTAAGGGTTCCTGTGATAAAACTGGATCCACCTGGGCAATCTAGGCTGCACTCACTACTTTAAAACCCACACCCATAAACGTACCTACAAAGTCCCCTTTCCCAGTCATAGGTCCTAGCATTAGGAAATGGGCACCTGTGGAGGATTCTGGCCGCTGACAATCTCGTGTGCATCCATCAATGCAAGTGGCCTTCAACCATAAGTGTGCCTAGTCTGAGGGGCTGCAGACCCATAATCTTTGTTTCAGCACGCTTCTTTCGTCTTTCTAGAATAGGCTTGCCATGACTCAAACTTAGAATGATAACTGTGAGGGGCTGGAAGATGGCTCAGTCAGTAGAGAGCTTGCCGTGATAGGTGAGGCCTTCAGTTTGGGTCTCCAGCGTGGAATATTCAAAGCCAGGCATAGTAGTGAGTATCCAGACTGGGGAGGTGGAGACTGGCTGGATCCTGGGGTCACTGGCAAGCTAGCCTAGTTGAATCCATGGACTGCAGGTTCAGTGGGAAATCTTGTCTCAGAAAACAAGGTGAGGAATGATTAAAGATCAACATTACACTATGGCCGTCATACACATATGCATACACACACATGCATACACACACATGCATGAACACAGAGAGTCATACCACACAAACCACCTATCTACACAGGAAAGGTGATCAGGACCCAACCATCCTTCTAGAATATGTGTTTTAGTGAAGGCATGGCTGGCATCTATTGTTTTTCCTTTTAAAGTCTTTGTAATTGTGTATTTGTAGGGCTTGTGATTATTTCTTTACACACGTTTCTCTAAACCTAGCCTTTTGCATTTCCGAGCCGTGCTGCTTTGCTGTGGAGTGGTTTGGTTCTGTAACTGAGTGTGCAAGAGCCCTTGTGCCTCCGTCCTTCCAAACCTCCGGCGGCTACAGAATTATTGATCATTGCCTGTCGCGGGCACTGGCTGCATGCCTCTTGCAGCCTATTCGACCATTGCATCTCCACGGCTGGAAGCCGAGCTTACCCCGGAGATGGCAGAGAACACATTTTGCAGAGTTCATAACTTTCTGAAACCTCCTGGGTTCAGCGTTTCTGCCTGAACTGGAAACTTTGGATGTGAAAGTCAATTTACTCTTAAAATAAAAATGTCTATTGCAAAGAAAAAGAGCAAGAAAAGTCTTACAAACATCTCCCAGAGGGGGCGGGCCTCACATACAGCGTCCAGAGGTGGCCAAGGCATCCTGGGTGCAAAGAATGAAGTAGAAAACAGTAATGGCAGCAACATCTGTAATTTACTTAACTCTAAAACAGCAAAAATAGTTTGCTTTTAAAAAAAGACTTTTCATTCTCTTAAACTGTGGACTTTGAAAAATAATGCTTGCTATCAGGACGAGTACCTGTGCCCTGTGCATCTTTCTATTATCTACTTTTAAAAGAAAAAATTTACACATCTTTAAAGAAAGATCTTGGAATTTGCATCTCAAAAACTTTTTTTGTTCACTTTTATTTTATTTTATTTTTTTTGTCCAAGAAAAATCTGATAATGTTGGAAATTTTGGAAAAAAAGTACATCAGTGGTTTTGGTTGTTTGTTTTTCTGTTTTGTTTTGAGTCAAGGTCTTTGTAATCTTATTAGAAAATACCTTGTATGTTTTCTTCATTTTGCCACAGGCGGAGATTTTAATTTCTAAGACAGGAATTAATAGCATGAGAAGAGACATAACCCAGACTGCTCACATCATGAAGCAATGGGTTTGCGTACAAGGACAATCAATGGCCAGACACTGTGAAGTTAGTGACTAGCATGACCTAGAAGCCAAAAGGGACTGAACAATGACTTCAGGTGACAAGTGAAGAGAGACAGACATTGTAGATTTCACTGTGTCGGCAGACATTAGGAACTAGGTCTCGGAAGGGGTTACTCCAGAGCTACACCTGCCTGAAACATGGGGGGTGGGAGGTTGCATGGGGATCAGTCTATGTGGATTGGGGGCAGGGAACTGTTAGCAGGGGGTTAGTATGTGTGGATGTGTGGATGTGGTGGAGAAAATGGGAGCAATTGGGAGTGGGGGCTGAGACGTTCCTGAGGTCCTTTAAGGGCTGGAATCTAAAGCTAAGTGCTTTCACCTTGCTCTGCCCTTCAGACATCAAATGGAGGGGTAGAATTTCTAGAAACTGGCAGCAGACAGGGTCAGAAGAAGAAATGCTAGGGAGATCCAGGGGAAATAGAACAAAGACTCATAAAAAATACAGTCACCACCCTACCAAGTTAGAAGGCACACAGAGCTACAGAAGTACTTACTGCAGGCGAGAAAGGGAACTGCCGGCTTCCTCTGGAGAACTGTTGGCGGCGTCTTAGAGTTAAATGCGCATGTGTCACATGACCCAGCAATACCACTGCTGGGCATTTGTGAGAGAAATGAAAGTGTGCTCAAGGATTTGTATGTATATTCATAGCAGCTTGATTCTGAATGGTCAAAACCCAGAAACAACCCAGTTCATCCATAGGTAAATGAACGACTTCTAATTTTTTTATATTGGGATAACAGAGCACTGCTTAGCAATAAAACGGGAAATGGACTATTGATATGTGTGATACCGTGGACAAATCTCAAAAGCATTCTGCTGTGCAAAAGAGGCAGACTCAAAGATTACGTGTGGTCTGGTTCCATTTAAATGGAACTCTGGGAAAGATGAATCTAATCTATAATAAATGTGACTTGCGGTGATTGTCTGGGGCTGGAAGGGGCGGTCAGTAAGTATTGATTAGGATGGGCACAAAGGAGCCTATTTGGATGGTGGACATTTCATATATTTTGATTTAGGTGGTAGTTACCTGAGTGTAGACATTTGTCAAAACGTGGCAAACTACACCAGAATGTGTCTTTCTCATTGTATGCAAACCATACTTCCAACATGACAGTTTTAAAATGAAGCCGCGGGAATTGTCGAAATGATGTTAGCATGGTTCAGACCACTTCACTAAATTTAGAGAAACTTATGACAAGAAGTGAAAGGAAAAAAAAATTCTGAGGATTTTAAGAAGTGCTAATACCAGCTAATTGCTAGGTCACCGGTGAGTGAGTTGTTAGATATTTAAAATCTTCATATGGGAATTCCTTCCATTAAAAAAAAAATTCAGGTGAAACATGCATACGCCCTCTGAGATGCTCAAGACACACAAGGAAAATGAGGAGCACCTGCTGTTATTCCTAGACTTTGAGGGAATGTTCTTATTGAGTCAGCACTGACTGGTTCTGCCACGTATTCTGTTTTTTGTTTGTTTTGTTTTTGTTTTTTCGAGACAGGGTT
This sequence comes from Uromys caudimaculatus, assembly GCA_028551405.1. Taxonomy (NCBI): domain Eukaryota; kingdom Metazoa; phylum Chordata; class Mammalia; order Rodentia; family Muridae; genus Uromys; species Uromys caudimaculatus. The sequence goes on along the minus strand of CM052708.1, from coordinate 67,125,766 downwards.
TCTCTGTATAACCCTGGCTGTCCTGGAACTCACTCTGTAGACCAGGCTGGCCTCGAATCCAGAAATCCGCCTGCCTCTGCCTCCCGAGTGCTGGGATTAAAGGCGTGCGCCACCACTGCCCGGCTTCTGCCACGTATTCTGGGAGGAAAACATGGCTCTGACCCATCTAGAACACTCTAGGAAAAGACAGTTATCATCCTAACAGTGGTGTCAGTAAATAGAAACAGCGCCTGTAGTAAGTATTGTTTACCAGCATCTCCCCTGGAGGCAGGCAGCAGCCTAGTGATTGACAGTTATCTCATTTAATCCCCTCAGCCCTGTGGCTTTAAGTGCTTAGCTCCCTCTTTTACAGAAAGCACCACCGAGCAGGGAGGGGTTTTGTTGCCGGAGATCACACTCTGTGGATCAGTATTGTGGGTTGGTGCGTACTTATGTACCACAGCCCAGCAATAACGTGTGAAACGATAGCAGGAGAACGCTGACTTGCCGCCTCAAGAAAACAACCATTTGTGCAGCCTGTCCAGCGTCCCCTCCATTTCCAAGCCAGCCAGAGAAGCGATAGTTCTTCCTCAGCAAGCAGGACCGCCACTGCTCTCCCCTCCCCCACCCCCTACTCAGTTCTGCCCCAGGCCTACGTCCCTGCAAGTCCTGTGGCTGACATCCTGCCACCCAGGGGGGCTGCAGATCTGAATACTGTTCTTGGATTTGTGTCTCTCATCTTGCAACTGATTAGTCCTAACTCTTCCTGGCAAGGCTCCTGCTGGGCTATTTCAGGAAACAAAAATTCATTACACACATCCTTATTGATTTTCTCTCTCCTTTGCTTATTGCTGAAATGCGTTCCCTCCGTCTCTTGGAGAAACAATGTTCCGATTACTGGAAGCTTCGCTCCCCCTTGAAGCCTTCTGAGGACCAACGGGCTTTGAGGCTCCTGGGAGTAGGGGGCTGCCTGCATCTCCATGCTCACTTTCCTTAAAGGAAGGGGAGCGGGCAGCTGATTGCCTCTTGCCAAAGCTGTTCTACAAAGGCCTTGACTTGAGAGCGGTGCATTAGAGAAATAGCAGGGCTGCTCCTCAGGAACAGATGCGCTGCCTGGCTTTCTCCATCTCCTTTCCTAGTGCTCTTGAATAACAGTGCTGTCGTGAACATCCCAGGATACTCACCCAGCTTTGGGGGAATCTCGTTTACCTGTGGGGTCAAAAGAAGGAAAGAAACTGTCTTCTCTGGAACAAATTAAAATACAGTGACAATCTTGTTATTGAGCACCTCTGCTGTGTTAGGTCTGGGGGGGATATATGTGAACAAAGAATTCTGGTCTGTTCCCATGGATTGATAGTCTGGCAAGGGACAGGAACAGCAGGAACAGCAGTCGGGTAGAAACCACACAAATAACATAACTGCAGGTCGCACAGTAGACTCTGAAATGGAAAATGATCAGATATTATGCAATACCACCAGCCATGCCTATCCTGTGCAGCACCATTAAACTGCCCCACCCCCACTCCCCAGATGACTTAACATTCATCCCAAATTTAGGGACATTAGGTAGCTGGTTCCAGATGACCCGGTTAAAGCTGGATGCAAGGTCAAATTTGTCTGGCTCCAAGATCAGTGGTTTTTTTCCACTCTGCTGAGTGTTCAGGCACACAGAGTTCCCTGCAGGACCCGTAGGCTATGGTGGAGTTCGCAGCAATGGCCAGTCCTTGGTTTTTGCCTGCTCATATCTACAGGTTCATGTCTGCATCTAGAGAAATGAGAAATGCAAGCTTTTACTTTGAATCCATGGCAGACTGGGCATAATGTATCCCTGGGGAAGGTCTTCCATTGTTTGATCAAGATCTCTGTCTTGGGTTCAAGTGGGTGAGGTAGGTGTGGCTTGCCTTTGGGAAAGACCTCAAAGCTATGGGGGCTGTTGTTCTTCTGGACCTGGCACCATGTGCTCTCTGGGCTTTGGCACAGCCTGTGCCTTCTCTGCCAAGCCTGCCTCATAGTTATTCATAGTTATTCACATTTCTGCTCAGCCTCTCCCTCATAGCAGTGCCCTCAGGACCTTGCCTCTCACAGTAGCATGGGAAGGAGAAGAAACCCCCTCCACTTTTGAGAGATCAACCGAGGTCAAGTGTGGGCACACAAGGGGTCTTCTCATGAGCACGTAGACGTGGGTTAGAGAGGGCAATGCCTTCTGGCTCTGGGATCTTGGAGCCACATCTCAGAGGGGGGAAAGGAAAGTCTAGAGTCTGGGAACTATGCCTTTTGGCAGGTTCAACCCCAGTGTACTGATGTGTACACATTCCTAAAGGACATTGGGAAATCTGTCTTGCTAGAATGAAGAAAGCATGGAGAGAAGGGTCTACAAGGGAGCACCAGGATATGGGCTTGGGGAATGTCAACGTTAGTCCCCCAAACATAGTGATGTTCTGTGTCTGCCTCCCCATCTGTACCCCAGAATAACAAACAGCTGACTCAGCGCACACACAGAGAGCCATGCAGAAACACCTCATATAGTGCTCAAAGCAACACAACCAAGGCCTTGGTTTCTTGTGGCACAAATGATTCCCATGCCAAACCCAGGGAAGAAAGCTGGTTGTTTCTACATGGGTTTGTCACTGCAGCACCTTTCACATATTACCCCCGTGGACTCACAAGTTTGTCACTCTTCTCCCAGGCCATCCAAAACACGCTGGCCTCCCAGGGTGTGCAGGCATGGTAGGTATGATGGAACAGTAAGGTACTCATTCTTCAAAAGTCTACAGAAATGTTATTTCTCTCTTGATCTGAACTAGATGGTTACTCATCTAAGAACTGTGTATTTTTCTTTCACAGTTCTTACCAAAACTTGCACACATACATGTATGTCTGCCATTCTGCATGCAAGGATTACCTCTTCCCACGTCTCCATCCTCTGCCACTAATAATTCCAGTAGACCATGATTCTGTTTACTTCTGAATTGTCAGTATCTTGAAAACGGCTTTGTACATAGAACACACACACACACACACACACACACACACACACACACACACACATACACACACACACACACACACACACACACACACAATGGGTGGGTAAAACTCAAGCCTCACCAGTAAGTCTATGTGACTTGCCCATGATCCTGTGGGTAATTAGTGGAAAAATACCATGTAAACCCCAGCCTCTGGGGGCTTATAATACATCTCTTTCCAATGTGTGATGCTGAGCCCAGCTGCCTTTGACAGGGTGTTAAAACTCTGAGTAATTCTTTTCAGGTTTTAAAGACTTGTTTTTAATTAAGAAATGGCAGAATATTAGGTTGTGGTATGAAAAAGGGCATGCCAATAAAAAAGTGACTTTACTTTGGACCCCTTAGAATTATGCCCCTGATGTAACTGTGAGCCCAAGAAATCCTGAAGATATCATTGACACATGCTGTGCTCAAGTCAAGGGACCCCCAAATCATGAGAGAATAGGGAAACCTCTGTCTATTGACTCCATGGGGAAATTATATCCTGTTTGTATCAGCAAACAAGGGTTGTGAGTGAGGGGGTGGGGTTGACCTCAGGAGGGGGCTGATTATGGATGCTGCTGTCTGGTACCCTGCTCTACTCAAGCAGTGGTGGTGTTCTGGCCCTTAGCTGCCTGTCAGCCAGGTGTCATGGTGGTTCTTGTGTTGGGTATGGCAGAGATGGATGCAGACAGAATGTACCTTGGGTTCTTCACTACTTAATACTTCTTCCATTTGCCAGGCTTGATTCCAATTGTGAATGGATTCAGCACTGAAAGGGTAAATTGGAGCATGCTTGTCATTGCAAGGGTGGCTTGCTTGTGACGGAGTTGGTCACAAAGCTTAGAATCTGACTCAGTCCAGTGCATGCATGGAGCCTGACAGTCTGGGCACTAAGTTTAGTCTTAACTAAGCAAGACCAAGAATAACCGGGATGTTTAAACTTTACCAAGCCGTAGATGGCCTTAGATGGCCCTCAGTTCAGTGTCCATTCCCTTTGGTTGATGTCACTGTCTCACACACAAGACGGTCATAGGTTATAGGAATGCTCGGGAGTGAAAGGCTAATCCTCAGTTCCCACTGTAGTATACACTGCTCTTACCTGTTATATAGTAATCAGCTCACTCCTAGCCATTTCATACTAACAGTTGACTCCTATTTGAAATATCAGTCAGTGCTAGAGTTTGGAGTTTTAAATTTAATGTGTGCGTGTCTGTGTCTTGCATCTGCACGATGATATCTGTGGCTTTATGTGTGTTCCACGGGACACTTAAAGATCAGAGGACAATGATTGGAAGTTGTCTCCTTCCACCTTTACATGGGTGCCTGGCACTGAGCTCAAGTCTCCAGGTGTTACCCAAGTGCCTTTAAATGCTGAGTCACCTCTCAAGTCCTATAGCATGGATTTTTAATATCTCCCCAAAACATAGAGGTTTGTTACTAGCATCTTCTGTTTGGTGTGAGTGGGAGATGAAAACCTTCAAAAGGTAAGACCTACCTGGAAGTCTTTCCATCTTAGGGTGTGTGCCCTACTCTAGAAGAGGGTGGTGGGACCCTAGTCTCTCCTCTATCTTTTCTAGCTTCTTGGCCTTTCATGAGATGAACAGTCTCCTCTGTCATGTGCCAAAGGAAAGAGGCAACTGACTATGGACTAAAACTTCCAAGACTATTGGCCAAGACAGAGCTTTCTTCCTTTAGGTTCCCAGTTACTTTGTTGTAGTGATGAAATACTTGAAGAACACGTAAGGATCAGATTCTCTTGTCCTTTGGTTCCTGAGTGTAGGAGGAACTTAGCCAAGCAGGCCCAGCCACAGTGCTGGCACATGCACCATTGATACTTCCTCCCTGAGCCAACCTAGAATCTGCCATCATGGCTAGAGACCATGGACACTGGATGAGGCGATGGAGCGAGCCAATGAGAAAGAGACAGCGCCATATCTGGCTACTTGAGAGCCAATAAGATGCTGGGAGGAGGGTATAAAGGTTTGCCCAGTTCCTGCAATAAATGAGTCTGCTTTTGCCATTTGAGTGACTCCTGGAGTCTGTGTTGTTGACTCTGTGTCTTCTTACCCTTGCCCCTGTAGGGTTAGATGGGGTCCTGAATCTGCTCTGCCACAGGGCTTGGGCCGCTCAGGAGGGAGTTTTGACTGCACTTACCCAGTGCCATCACCAGGTGGGTATAGGGCTATGGGTAAGCCGCAGGACGACACTCTGGGGGTGGGGTAGTGCAGTCTGAGATCCCAGGCCAGCTGGAACTGGCTCGGGGGTCCCTGGGCCTGTGACAAGGCCGGGGCCATCTGGTTCTCAGGCTCTTGGGCATCCAGGAGCCTCTGGGAGCCATGGAAAAGCTGAGAATGGAGTGGGGGCCCATGGGCTGGATCTAGCCCAGGGTGGAGGGGGAAGAGGGGAGATCTCTGGCTGGGTCCTGAGGGGAGGAGTCCTTGACTTGTCATCAGGTAGCTTGGCTTGGTGGTGGCCATGGCTGGGAGTGTAGAGAGACCTGGTACTGGAGATTAGACTGTGGCTCTTCAGGTGAAGGTCTTCTCCATGGCTCCCCATGACGGATCCTGATGAGAAGAGGCAGTCCATAGTTTTAAGGCATTTATTGTCATGGTGGAGAATATATGAATAAAACTGTACCCCACTTCTCAGGGTGGACCTGAGGTTAAATACCTTTTGCAGGGAGGAGTGTCTGGGAAGGAAAGCTTAATTGGCTAAGCCCTTCAGGCCTTTAGGTACCTCATTAAAATGGAGATCTGTCTTGAGGCTATGTGACCTGTGGTCATGTCCTCTATCTGTGGAGGAGCTTGGGGCATTGCCCTTATGTGACTGATGGCCACAAATCTATGGAGGACTGTGGCCTTATGCCAGGAGCCTGGTGTCTGGGAGCCAGCCAAAACACCGGCCATCCCTCAGGGTCACGGGGTTTCCAGCCTGTGCTTGACCAGGAACCAGGCTGCCTTTCACGGTTCTACATGCCCCCAAGGGTCTTGGTCCAAATCAGGTTGCAAGCAACACCAGAGCTGAGGCACAATGCCTTACATTCTTTCACATAAAGAACTAGAGAAGAAAGCAATGATCTAGAGGTTGTGTGGCAGCTGCATGAAGTCATCCAAGGCCCAGTAATTCAGCAATTTTTTTTTTTTTAATCCAAGAGCCTTTGAAGAAGCCTGCTGCTGAAGCTCTAGTTGTGTTTATATACAAGGCAGTGAGGAAGAGGAAGGCCAGAGGCCTTATTTCTCCACATTGTCAGACACCTTTGAGGCTCTCTAAACAGTCTTTTTGAAAGCCCTATAGGATCCTGTCAGTGAGTCAGCTGTGTGACTACTGCAAAGCACACTGGGAAATGCCTTCCAGCTGTGTGTGTTGGTGAACCTGATAAGCATAAAGTTATCTCACCAAGAGAAAAAATAATTGGAGACTAGAGAATGGGAGAGAACTGAGTTTCTGCCACATTCTGTTTGGATATCCTGAGGCTCTTTGCTGTTCCATCTTATTGATATTGGGATTTTTACAAAGAGAAAAGAAAACAGAAGAATACGAAAAGTTGTACATTTGGATATTTTCTATCGGGTCTGACCTCAAATAGATGGATGGACAAGTGATTGTCTATCTTCATGAGAGCATAGAGTTTCCTATTGTTTCATGGCATGTGTGTTCTTTTCTACTCACAGGTTAGAGGACAGAGATGTCACATTTGGCTGTGGACATCCAGGGTAGAGTTCAATGGTAGGCTAGACTGTAACTGTACTTTTTGCTACTGTATTGGGTTCTTTTACCTAACCCCCTTCACCACCCTTCTCCACCCTTCCAACTCCCCAAGACTAGGTAAAAGAGTAAGAAAGATAGAGGGGAAACAGGTGTTGAGCTCATTAGACCACTTCCTGCTGATTAGGAGTATCCAGTTCCTTGCATAAAGTCCAATCTTCCTTGTCAGGATATCTCCAACCAGAAACCAGCAATCAGAAATCCATCAATCCACCAGCCAGCAGCCAGCAATCCAGCAAATCCAGTCACAGCCGGAGCAGGAGCAGGAGCAGGAGCAGGAGCAGCAGCAGCAGGAGCAGCAGCAGCAGGAGCAGGAGCAGCAGCAGCAGGATGTGCAGCAGCTGCTGCCTCTGTCAGAGTTCTGGCATTTTTAATGCCCTCTCGAGAATCTCCAGAATTCCAAACGTAAACTATTTTCAGCTGGCAAAATCACGCTCCGCCAGAGCACAAAACAAATCATAGTTAACTGCTGTGGATAATCTGAAGCAGCTCCGTATCCCACACCTGGGATTAAAACGAAAACATATTCATGTAACATGTCTATATTTTTAAAGAAACCAAAATTCTCACTACACTAGACAGTGTTCTATCTAAAGCTATAGGGAGTGATCAGGGCTGAATACACAAATCTCGGAGCCCAAGGTCAGATGGGGGAATGAATATGAGAGGCATGGACAAGGGGCCTTGAAAGATCCCCAGGGAAGCCCAGGACAAGGTCCTCTCTGTGGTTTACCTCATTTGTATGATGTCTCTGGCTATGCATCCCATTGGGGAGTTTCCATGACAACTATGGAAGAACTGTCAACAAGTGCTTTGAACTTCCCAGAAATTAGGCATTTACCAGCACAAGGAGTTGGTATGAATGTCAAGAAGCTCACAGAGGGCACATGCTATTTCCCATTTCTTCCATAAGACTTGCCATCTCTAATCCCCAAGCTTCACACATCAACTGGTCTCCTCGGCAGTGAGGAGGACCATCTTGACTTCCAAGCAAGAAGAGCTAATTGAAACAACTGGTTTTATTTTGGTACAATCCAAGAATCCAGCATACTAATTGCGATGGATCATAAAAGCCGTTCTCGGTATGCTATGATCTTCCACATGCAAAGGCCACTGATGGCACAGTGGCTTCTTAGGGGGCCAGGGTCTCCCCAGTGCTCCAGAAGCGTGCTCTGGGCATCTGCTCTTGTGTTCCATTCTCTGCTGTGCTAAAGTGCTATCATGTCATCAATTTCAACATCTGTTTCCCTCACTGGACCACAGACTCTTGGAAAAGAAGAAACATTTTTATTTAAATGTCATGTCTTCAACGTTCAGGACAATGCCTGGTACTTGCTAGGTTACTCATTAAATATTTGTTGGGTGGTTGGAGGAATAAATATGAGGAAAAAACTCCAAATAAGATAGTTGCTGTGGAAACCAAAGGCACTTCTGGTAAGGTGCCAGTACCAGAGACAAGCCCATAGTCTAATGTGGGCCAGGTTGATGTGGCACACTGTTTTATTGCTTTGACTTCTGACATACTTGCATTTCTTTGTAACATGTCAAGTGCAGATCATGAAACTTGTCCCTCTGACAGACAGAGCTGGGGGGGGGGGGGGGGGCGGAGCTGAGTAGGGAAAGCTCAGAGCATTTCAGAGCCCAGGCATGTGGAAACCTACAAAGAACTGAAACAGGTGGTTGAGATAAAGACTATGAAAAATTCTTTCTCACAGGAAAAACTAGAATCTGCTTGCCAGTGGTGACCTGAAACGATTGTTAGGTGGTCAGAAAACAGTTTCTGGCAAGACTGTGTGTCTGTCCCTCTGCTCATCTCTGGGAACTGTCCCTTGGGTCTGTGTTACAGGGTCTCCCCCAATCCCACCAGCCTGGGCAGTACTCTGCTTGATTTTCTGTGATGGTGTTGGCCATGCTCGCGCTCTTGAATGCCATTCAGGCCACCTTCCCAGGGTTCTCTCACAACTTTTTGGTGGCTTCTTCATGCCATTATGGGAGGCAATTGCTTTAGACTCCAGTGGAGTCTGCTTTCCCTCCTAACTGACTCCTTAATAAAAATAAAACTTCCCTTTAAGGACTGCACAGCTATGCCCGGGGACTAGAGGCTCTTCCCACAGTGCCACACCTGCTGGCAGGAGAGGCTTCTCTACTGGGAGTGTAGAGTCCTAACCTTTGCTCCTTTGTTGATTTGACCACTTGGTCACAGGTAAGCCCTGAGCTTGGCCTCAAATACAGAGCTTTATGAGAAGAAGTAGACTGTCCTGGAGCAGGTCAGTGCCGACACCCTGAGACAATTTGTCACGATGCAATTTGGGGTGCAACAAGGAGCACCCCAGGAATAATCATTGCAATGGAAGTTTCTGGTGTGAACCCATGACTTAACCAGGACCTCTGAGGGCACCTGTAGAATTTCTACACAAGAGCAAGTAAGGAGCAGTCATCTACTTGGTAAAGAGGCTAGAAATCTTACTTTGAAAAATGGCTTTAAATACATCAGTTTTTCGCTCAGACCATGTGTGATTGAAAAAAAAAAAAAAAGGCTCAAAGCCTCAAAATTAGGTGGATAAGTAGATAAATTATTATCCCTCAATATTCACATGGGATTTGTTCCGGGCTCTCCTTGGATATCAAAATCTGTGGATGCTTAAATCTCTCATATAAAATGATGTAGTGCTTGCCCAAAACCTATACACAGCCTCCCACGTACTGTAAATTATCACTTGATTACTTATTATGCCCAATACAAAGTGGGTGCAATGTAAGTAGGTGTTAGACTGCAATTACTTAGAGAAGGGCAGGAAGAGCAAGTCAGGACACGATTGGAGAGAAGCAGTGCTTGCAGACCTGATGTGTCAGCAACAATGTAACATTTTCTGGGAGTGTTTTTGATCTGCCCTTGGTTGAGTCTGCAGATCTGTGAGCCATCAATAGGAAGGCCTTACAATGGATATCTACTTTTAGGTAATAGAATACACTAACTACTGAGAGCTCATAGCTGTAATATCACATGTGAACCTCAGATGCTGTGCTGAGCAGGAAGAAGCCAGACATAAAACCTATACATTGTTTGATTGTGTTTTTTACCAATGTAAGTCCCTCGAGGCTAGAGTGGCCAGCCCCGCCCCCTACATTAATGTCCGTGACAGCTGTTTCCAGCCCTTCAAGACATGGGTGGCCAAGCTCTGCCCTACAGAGCAAAAAAGAAGCCCAAGATCAGGCCACAGACTCCCAGTCTGAGGCCACCCTGGAAAGCCCCCCACCCCCCAGTCAAACCCTATATAAAGCCTGCCTCCTGCTCAGTTCTTTGCTGCTTCTCTCCCTAGCAGAGGTAACCACCATATTGTGTCTTTCCCAATAAGTCTCTGTGTGAAGTTTGTTATGCAGTGTGACTTTGTGGTATTCCTTGGCTCCTGACTGCCAGGATTCCTTTTCCCTCAGAGCTGCAACACTTACAATCAGTTTATCTATAGGGGAAGAAAAGACATTAGTAGCTGCCTACATTCAGAATCTAGGGTGACATTGCCTGAGGGAAGATATAAAGGAGAATTTGGGGGAAATGTTTGGAAATTATGTGCTTGTGGCTTGCACGGGTGTATAACATTGTAAAAACTTGCATCTTGACAATTTAAACACGCATTTTAAATGCATGCATTTTATTGTATATAAGTTATATCTCAATAATGCTGATTTAGAAACAGGAAAGTTTTCAAAGCATTTTCTTTAAAGCATCCTGATGAACTCTCCGTTGTCCACATCCTACCATTGCTTTCCATAAAATTCAAGGTGGCTCATGGAGAAGGGATTTAAAGTCACCCCTCCATACTTTTCTTTCTTTTCTTTTCTTTTATTTTGATACTTTATTTACATTTCAAATGTTTTCCCCTTTCCGGGTCTCCCCTTTGGGAATCCCCTATCTCCTCCCCCCTCCCCTGCCTCTATGAGGGTATTTCCCCCCCCCCCCCATCTTCTCTTCCTGGCATTCCCCTATACTGGGGTATCTAAAACCCTCAGACCCAAGGGCCTCTCCTCCCCCTGATGGCTAACAAGGCCCTCCTCTGCCACATATGTGGCCAGCACCATGGGTCCCTCCATGTGTATTCTTTAGTTGGTGATCCAGTCTCCCGGAGCACTGGGCAGACTGACCAGTTGACACTGTTGCTCCCTCCCCATGGAGCTGCAAACTCCCTCAGCTCCTTCAGTCCCTTCTCCAATTCGTCCACCTGGGATCCCACACTCAGTCCAACAGTTGCTGTGAACTGAATCATGGGTATTCCGAACTTCTGGGCTAATAACCGTTTATCAGTGAGTACATACCATGTTCATTCTTTTGTGACTGAGTTACCTCACTCAGGGTGATATTTTCAAGTTCCATCCATTTGCCTCTGAATTTCATGAAGTCATTGTTTTTAATAGCTGAGTAGTACTCCATTGTGTAAATGTGCCACATTTTCTGTATCCATTCCTCTGTTGAGGGACATCTGGGTTGTTTCCAGCTTCTGGCTATTATAAATATGGCTGCTATGAACATAGTGGAGCATGTGTCCTTATTACATGTTGGAGCATCTTCTGGGTATATGCCCAGGAGTGGTATAGCTGGGTCCTCAGGTAGTATTATGTCCAATTTTCTGAGGGTCCGCCAGACTGATTTCCAGAGTGGTTGTACCAGCTTGCAATCCCACCAGCAATGGAGGAGTGTTCCTCTTTCTCCACATCCTTGCCAGCATCTGCTGTCACCTGAATTTTTTTATCTTAACCATTCTGACTGCTGTGAGGTGGAATCTCAGGGTTAAATGAGCCTAAAACTCTGCCAGAGAACAGCCACAGCTGATAAACAACTTCAGCAAAGTGGCCGGATATCAAATTAACTCAAACAAATCAGTAGCCTTCCTATACTCAAAGGATAAACAGGCTGAGAAAGAAATTAGGGAAATGACACCCTTCACAATTGTCACAAACAATGTAAAGTATCTTGGTGTGACTCTAACCAAACAAGTGAAAGATCTGTATGACAAGAACTTCAAGTCTCTGAAGAAAGAAATCGAAGAAGACCTCAGAAGATGGAAAGATATCTCATGCTTGTGGATTGGCAGGATTAATATAGTAAAAATGGCCATCTTGCCAAAAGCAATATTCAGTTTCAATGCAATCCCCATCAAAATTCCAACTCAATTCTTCATAGAATTAGAGAGAGCAATTCTCAAATTCAAAAAACTCAGGATAGCAAAGACTATTCTCAACAATAAAAGAACTTCTGGGGGAATCACCATCCCTGATCTGTACTACAGAGCAGTAGTGATTAAAAACTGCATGGTATTGGTACAGTGACAGGCAGTTAGATCAATGGAATAGAATTGAAGACCCAGAAATGAACCCACACACCTATGGTCACTTGATCTTTGACAAAGGAGCTTAAACCATCCAGTGGAAAAAAGACAGCATTTTCAACAAGTGGTGCTGGTTCAACTGGTTGTCAACATGTAGAAGAATGAGAATTGATCCATTCCTATCTCCCTGTACAAAGCTCAAGTCCAAGTGGATCAAGTACCTCCACATAAAACCAGATACACTGAATCTAATAGAAGAGAAAGTGGGGAAAACTCTCAAACACATGAGCACAGGGGAAAAGTTTCTGAACAGAACACCAGTGGCTTATGCTCTAAGATCAAGAATCGACAAATGGGACCTCATGAAATTGCAAAGCTTCTGTAAGGCAAAGGACACTGTCAATAGGACAAAATGGCAACCAACAGATTGGAAAAAGATCTTTACCAATCTTACATCAGATAGAGGGCTAATATCCAATATATACAAAGAACTCAAGAAGTTAGACTCCAGAGAACCAAATAACCCTATCAAAAAATGGGGAACAGAGCTAAACAGAGAATTCTCAACTGAGGAAATTCGCAGAGCTGAGAAGCACCTAAAGAAATGTTCAACATCCTTAGTCATCAGGGAAATGCAAATCAAAACACCCCTCCATACTTTTCAGTAAAACTTTAATGGTATAAAGTCTAGAGTTCTAGTCTTGCACATACCCCCCAGATAATTCTGCAGCTTGAGCCCCTTTTCTAAAGTGATCCAGGTCCTGGGGACTTTTCAACTGTTTTTTTTTTTTTTTTCATGAATACACCTTGGGTTTTATTTAGCTTTTAAAATGTGGTGTGATCAAGGCATGGCATGCATTCCGAGAGTTGGCTCTTGCCTTCTGGCTCGTTCTTCCAATGTTCTAGCAAGCTTTTGAGCTTTGAATGGATGCTCTGTCTCCACAGGTGCGCACACACCATAGTACGTGGCTTTACACATGAGATCTAGGGGTCAACCCTGGGTCATCAGGGTTACATGCCAAGGCCTTTTATGTGCTGAGTTGTCTTCCAGGCACAATTTCTTTTGTAGCCCAGGCTGCACTCCGTTACCTAGCCGAGGCTGGCCTTGAACATCTGCCCTTCCTGCCTCCACCTGCCCAGTGCTGGGATTATAGTCTGCATCATCACGTCTGGGGTTACATTGGGGATTAAACTCAGAGCTTTGCGGCATAGCTTCAGCTCCAGGGGATGTTATTTCTGTCACAGCCAGGACACAGGAACCAAACACGAGACCCCGGGATTTTCCTCTACAGAGGGCAGGGTGGGAAGAGCAGCAGGCCAGGCTCCAGACCATGGTCAGGCTCCGAGGCTCTCTCCCAGCCTGAGGAAGGTCTGGGCTGTACATAGCATTAGAAGGTTTATTTGGGGGCAGGCAAAATGGCTCAGTAGGTAAAGGCGCTTCTCGCTGAGCCAGGCAACCAGCCAGGACCCACACGGCTGAAGGAGAGAACTGACTACCAAAAGCTGTCTCCTGGTCCCCCTGTGTGCAAGCACCCGCACACAAATATTTATTTATTTACTTATTTGGTTTGTTTTTTTTTTTCGAGACAGGGTTTCTCTGCATAGCCCTGGCTGTCCTGGAACCCACTCTGTAGACCAGGCTGGCCTCGAACTCAGAAATCCACCTGCCTCTGCCTCCCAAGTGCTGGGATTAAAGGTGTGCGCCACCACTACCAAGCATAAATTTTTAGTTTCTTTTTCCTGTGCTGCTCCCTACCCCCAAGTCCAGAAGTGAGTAACAGCAGCAGGCAGACCAGGCATTCTGCTCAGCCTAGGAAGTAACACTCAGTCACCTATCAGCTGCTCAAGGCTGACTGTGGCCGGCCAGAGAGACCAGCGGGATGACTCATACCAGGGGCTGGTGAGCCTATCCTGACAGCCATGGCCACCTTGCTCCCCATTCCTCACGAGTCAGCCAAGCCTGCAGCTCAGCTCTAATACTGCTGACAGCCCAGGCTCTTAAGCTGTAGCTACTGTTCAGGTGGTGACCGTCCCTTCAACCTGGCAAGAGGCCAGCCTCCTTCTCCACCAGTCGGCTGACCATACGCAGGGCCAGACGCAGGGCCACGTTGGTGTCTCTGTGGTAGTGGGGCTGGCACACGCCCACGGTGGGTGCGAATACAAACTGGGCCACACTGGGCATCTTCAGTAGGGTTAGCAGCTCTGTGGCCCGGGTCCGGATGGATTCTGCGTCCTCCTCATTGTGCACAGAGCTGGTGGCTGGGTTCTGGCCCAGGGTCCGCATTTTTGACAGGAACAGCGACACCCTTGGGATCAGGTCTTGGCTCCGGGAGGCTAGCTTGGTCAGCGTGGTCATGAGTGCAGCAACCACTTCTGGGGGACAGCAGGGCAAGTCGGCGGAGGGGCGGGACTGGGTGACTTCAAACAGCAGGGCTTCCAGGGCTTCAAAGAACTTGTTGATCTGCTCCGCTGTGCACTTCTTGTCGTAGGTCACCAACAGGTACTCACCAATGGCCCACACCTAAGCCTGGAGCAGAGGGTCAGCACGCACCGGGTCTTCCTGTCTGACGGTGGGAAAAATATAGAACGCTTCACGAATTTGCGTGTCATCCTTGCGCAGGGGCCATGCTGATCTTCTCTGTATCGTTCCAATTTTAGTATATGTGCTGCCGAAGCGAGCACGACTTTTCAACTGTTAATGAGCATTTCCTGAATTAATAATCTCTCCCAGAATAAAGAAGACTATGAGCTAGAAAAAAATAAAACAAAAAAAAAAAAACCCTTTTTATTACTAAAATAAATTTATAATCCCTTAAGTTTCAAAGCTGTCCATAAAGCCGGCTACATTTATTTTTGGCCAATTTGTGTACAGAAATTATCTCTTGTTTATAATGGGGTGTTATTAATTGCTTTGTTTGTGTAACCTATAGGTCCCTTAATACGTTATCAGCCAAGTGTCAGCCTAGCCAACCAGTGTTATGGGGATACATATATGTATATAGCTTGATACTATTTCTAGTGTTGTTCTGGAGTGTTCTTTGGGAGGATGAAACTGGTGAGATTCTAGTACATTATTGACCTTCCATTACTGCTAACATTACTGTAACAAGACAATCCATCTTCAAAGGGAAATTTTTCATTTTGTTTTACAGTTTGAAAGGTTGCGTTCAGTCCATGGAATGGTCAGGTGACTACACTGCTTTTGTGTCTGCAGTGCGGTACACTGTGGTGGGAGGGTATAGTAGAAGAAAGAGAAAGAGAGAGACCTTTGAGATTACACCTTAGTGTCCAAAACTCTCCTGCTAGGCCCTATTTCTGAAAGAATCTACCACCTTCCAAACGTGACACTGGCTAATGTCAAGCCTCTAACACTTAGGCCTTTGGGATTTCCCAATCCAGATGACAGCATATAGTCATTTGAGCTAACATTTACTGAACGTTTACCGTGAGCTCGAGATAGCCCTTACCTCTTTAGATCCTCTTGCTATTTCAATGCATAATCAACAAAGAAGACTCTGAGGTTCTTTGAGATTAAGGAATTATCAGAATGTTTGTAGCTGTGTGAATACCAGTGCTAGACTTGAGTTCAGGTCCAACCCAAAAGATGTTGACATCAGTCATGGCTTCATGCCAGAGTCATGTGGAAAACTGCAGAATCTTAGATTCCTAGGTTGTATCCAAGAACAAAGAAATCAGAATCTCTTAAAGGCATGATGGAAACATTAGTAATTTTTAAAAAAGTTTCTTGGTGAGTTTAATATATAAATCTGAGAATCACGATCCTAAATCCATGACATTATAATGGAGAACAATGAGCCTAGTACCTAGAGTAAGCTGTGATTGAATACTGCCATGCAAGTTAGAGAGTGTGGTATCCTTGAGTCTATTCGGGGAACATTTCCTTCTC
Source organism: Uromys caudimaculatus (assembly GCA_028551405.1). Lineage (NCBI taxonomy): Eukaryota > Metazoa > Chordata > Mammalia > Rodentia > Muridae > Uromys > Uromys caudimaculatus. The sequence continues at coordinate 67,109,786 of CM052708.1, read as the reverse complement.
TTTCATGTTTGCCAAATACCTATTGTGTGTCAGGCTCTGGTGATACAACGGAAACAAACTCTGGCCATGCTTCCAGTCAGCATGGTGTCTTATGTAGAACATGGACTCATGAGGGGAAACTGAAAAACTGGTGTGTTCCCTGAAAGGGGAAGGAAGTTCAGGGTGGCAAAGAACAGTGAAACCAACAAAGGTTTCTGGAACAGGTGGCATCTGATGGGATGGATGGGAGGAGAGAGCGTGCGGTCCAGAGGACCACAGAGCAGAGAGACAGTACAAACATGAGTGACAGCTGTCAGCATCCAAAACAATGGACAAAGCAGAGGATGAAGGGAGATGAGACCAGAAGAAAATGATGGATGACTTTGAAAGCATACCAAGATGGGGTCTTATCCTGTAAGACATAGTAAGTCTCTTGAGGTATTTTAAACAGGAGGAGTCATGACTAAGGGTAATGATAGGGAAGAGAAACTCAGGGAGAAAACAAAAAAGGCAAATACACACACACACACACACACACACACACACACACACACTATGCAGTATTCTGCCCTTTAGTCTGCTAGAATCTAAATATCCTGAGGCATGTGACTATGGAACATAGCTCTTAACCTGATGATCTTATCGGACAGACCAATAAAGATGACTATGGCTGGTAGTAGCAAGCTCTGTTCTTCCTAAGACAAGCAAGAGAAAGTTTGATATTCACAATGTATTGTTATGTACACAAGATACAATTTAAGTGGGTCCCATGAGGTGGGATCTTGTGGGAAGTCCTCAAGTTATGGTGTTGAAGGGCTTTTGTGGGCTACTTATCCAAACCATAGCCATCACAGTACCCTGAAGCTGTATGTCAACCTTTGTGTGTGTTTCTTGGATAGGGTCTGTAACCATCAGTTCATGATCAAAGATACTTAGGACCCAAAGATAAAGGGTGAAAATCCAAATATTCTAGGTAAAATGCTCTACTTGTTATGCTGAACTACTCCTAAGTGAGATAAAAACTCAAATGGGTTCCTCTTTTTTTTTAATGAGGAAGTTATAGGTTATCTGACCCCTCACATTGTATACACATAGCAAGCCTGGTACAGACTCGCCCCTAGCGTGGCACCACACATGGGGTGTTTTTCTAGGTCTACAGATTTAGCATTGGGGACGACAAGCTGACCCAAACAAAGGCATCAACCCTGTGCTGAGGGCATTCCAACGACATCCCCAGCTGCTAGGATGACTGGGTTGGCTGTGGGAGGGCAGAAGGCTTAGATGTCTGCAGCTTGGAGCCCAGGTGGCCAGTTGAGAAGAGACTAAATTATCCGCCTCCCCTAGGCTTCTGTTGCTGCAACTCCACACAGAAACAAGCAAATGTTCACTTCCCACTGTGCCATGATTTATGTTGACAGTTGCTTGGTAAAGCAGGTGGGCAGAAAAGGTTCTCCCAGCAGGAGAAGGCTGTCTCTGCTGCTGCATGACCAGCTCTTCTGCATTAATGAGTTGCATCCAGTGCTGCTGCTGCTCATCCTGAAGCAGCTACATCCGAGAAGTTAATTCACTGATGGAGAGGGGGATGGGTTGGGGGTCAGTGTCCCAAAGTAGGGGAGTGTGCATATTCTGAACTTGACAGATGATTAAGAGATGATTGTATTCGTCAGCTTTATGTTCCTCTGATGGAATAATGGATGCCATTAACTCACAGAGAAACACAAACTTAGCTCTTAGTTTTAAAATCCCAAGATTGGGTGGACCCACCACTTGGTAAGGATGGCAGAGGGTGGCAGATAACTGTGCGGATCACTAGCCAGGAAACAAAGTTAGGAAGAGACCTGAGAATCCCCCATCAGGCTCTTAAAGGTTCTGCCAGTCCTCAGTAGCACCACACTGGGTACCTCACTACTTTGGGTACTAAAGAAAGAACCTTGTACAAACAGGTGACATCATCACTGCTTATTAATATTTCCATTGGATTATAACCCTCCCATTACTCAGAGGACAGGGTCCTGGCATCTACCTGCAGTGTTTACAAGAAAGCTCATATGTGAGTCTGAGTTCCCCTTTGCCCCTGGGATGTGTAAACACTGCCTGGGCAGACAGAACACAGAGGCATTAGACTACAAACTTAGCCTAAGATTGGGGCCCCAGCCTGGGTGAGACCCAGGCAGGCTGAGGCCAAGGAGGCAGGGGTTCCCAAACTCCTGGGCATCCAGTCACTGCTGGGAACCACATGGAGTCCGGAATGGGGGGGGGACTTGCAGGCCAGTGATGAGCACTGGGGGGCCAGAGTGAGGGGGAACTCTGGCTTAGCTCAGGGGTGAGTGTCTGTGTCCAGAGGGCAGAGGGGCCTTCTGTGGGAGACTTAGGCAGTGCAGCTCTGTATGACAAAGGCGTCCTCTCATGGCAGTTCTTGATGAGAGAGACAGTCTTTGCTTGTCCAAACTGTTTATTCATTGTTCATTCCTGGAAAATGGGTGCATAACACTTACTCAGGGTGGACCAGATTAAATATCTTTTGCAGGAAGGAATGTTCAGGAAGTGAAGCTTACTGGCTAAACACCTAGGCCAACCTGTCTAGATACCTCATTGGCATGGAGAACTCTGTGTTCTGTGCTATGTGACTAGTTGCCATAATCCTCATTTGGGGTGTCATTGTCATGTACTCCAGGACAGGAACTGGGTTGAGAGCAGATGAAACACCCACCTTTCTCAAATATGAGAATTTACCGGGTTTTCTGAATCTGCTCAACCTTCCCAGTGTTTGTCTGGTGACACAGTTCCACTTGCCCCACACTCTTAGGTATTCCTCTCCACAGGCATTAGTCTCCAAAGAAACAAGACACTCATAAGAAGTACTGGCTCACAATTAGACAACAAAAGGAGGTCAAAGGGATACAAATTGGTAAGGAAGAAAGCAAAATATCACTATTTGTAGATGATATGATCATATACTTAAGTGACCCGAAAAACTCCACCAGAGAACTGCTGCAGCTGATAAACAACTTCAGCAAAGTGGCCGGATATAAAATTAACTCAAACAAATCAGTAGCCTTCCTATACA
>CM052708.1:67046539-67096599 GCA_028551405.1 Uromys caudimaculatus | reverse complement strand
AACAGCCCTTGCACCCCTAGGAGATATGCTCCATTGCACGGGGATGGGTGTTACTCATAGCATAGCCTCCTTAGCCCTTGCACCCAGGGGTCTTGTACCATTGCACCTGGAAGGGTAAGGATAGAATGCTCTCAGAATATTGGCCCTTGATCGCCTATTCACTCATGACGGAATTCGCTTGATCGAGCCTGGTTCTGTGTTTTGATACCACTGTAGGGAGGTGTGGCCTATTTAACCCAGCTGACCCCCCTCTCCTTCTTACTTGAAAGAATGGTGGGAGATTTAGGGAGCGGTTAGAGTATTCGCCATTACAAGATGGCGCTGACTTCTGCTGTCGCTCTGAGGAAACTTGTGGATAGCGCGGGGTGGCTCGCCCGAAGCGCCTGCGCATTAAGGGTGTACATGACTAATCACCGCCCACTCCCGGGCGCGCCAACCAGTGGAGGACACGTTGCCTCAGGGCTATATAAGCAGCGCCATTCTAGGGCCCCGGGTTCTTCCTCCATCAACGGCTGAATAAAGCTGAACTGCAGACGAGGCCTGCGTGTCGCGTGTCTTCTTGCTGGCGAGAGGCGCACGGGACAACACACTATGGAATAATGAAGGGAATAATTGAAGACATTGTTAAGGCAATTTAAGAATTCCTAGGATTAAATGGACAAAAATTTATGGGACTCAAAGAAGAGAGTCTTAATGGGAAAGGGCCTATGCTGGAAAAAAAATCTAGATATAACAAAGAAATAAATTACTGATATATAGTTTAAGACCTTGGAAAAACAATAACAAACCAAATTCTAAACAGTAGCTGGGAGAAGCAAGCGATAAAGAGCCAAGGGGACACCACCCAGGCTCCTGCTTGTCAGTGGCCTAAACTATCAGAGGGGTTTCCTTTCTGAGCAGTGCAGATCACAGGGGTTGAGGGTCCACCACGCAGCCTACAGACGACTACTAATCAGCCGAGACACTCAAGCTTTTCGTAAGCCAGGGAGTGACCCAGTGGGAAAGAATCACTTGGCAGTCATTCTCTGCGCCTGATTCTCACCAAATACTGTGTTAGCAGGTTTGGATAAGTTAGTAACGGTAATTAAGGCCGAATATGCCTACTTATATAATTTCAAATCATTTGCTGTTAGTGCAGCTTTCCTGGGATACCACAAAGCACGGTGGGCAAGACTGAAAACGTTTTAAACAAAGCTCAATAAGGATGTGATTGATAATTGAGCTATATCCAATACTCGAATGAATTAAGCCAAGATCTCCTTGACCTCTCATTTGACTAGTGTTTTTAAATATTTTTTAAAGAAAGTCATGAAATTGGGTTTCTAAGCATACAACACCCTGATTTTGAAAAGATTAGTGTCAATGACCTATAGCTAAGAGGCGCTCTTTCTGACTCTCTCACTATTTCCCTTTCACGCGGTAGAAGAAAAAAGTGAGAGAGACCCTACAGATAGGCCTTTGTTAACAGATCCAATCCTCCCTAGTCAGAAGCTGGTGGCTTCCCACTTAGCCACAGTGAACTGTTGCTCATTAATAGTTACCAAGCCGGAGCTGGTCCAAGAAAATGTGCACACCAAGGCTCCTTAAGATTAGAGCTGGCAGAGTCAGAGAAGTGTTTTCTACCCAACACACTTCTGACAATGAATGGAAAGGGTTTTCCATTTCAGAGCAAGCAATTCTCCAGGAGACACCACCTCAAATTCTGACACCATCTACCTAGAGAGACTATCAGACCAGGAACACAAAGTGCTCAGCGCCACAAGGCTGCTCTCTACTTCAGATGTCAATCAAAGGTCCCAGGTTCTGATCCATGCTTCTGACTGGCCAGCTACAAATGGAGGCTCCCTTGACTTTTGGCTTTCGTTTGCTTAGTTTGCTGAAGTGGCTTATGGAACTCAGGGAAATGCTTTCCTCACATTATATTGTATTATAATAAAGTGTATTTAAAAGGATGCAGGTGAACATTCCGATAGACAAGGAGCACAGGGCAGAGTGTGTGGGAGGAGGAATGGGTTCTCCATGTCTTCAAAGAGCACCTCCCCTGTGGGTATCTCACTGTGCTCAGCCATCTGAAGGTACTCCCCAATCCTGTCTGTCTGAGTTCTTTTTTGTTTTTGTTTTTGTTTTTGTTTTTTTGGTTTTTTGAGACAGGATTTCTCTGTGTAGCCCTGGCTGTCCTGGAACTCACTCTGTAGACCAGGCTGGCCTCGAACTCAGAAATCCACCTGCCTCTGCCTCCCGAGTGCTGGGATTAAAGGCGTACACCACCACTGCCCGGCCCGTCTGAGTTCTTATGGCTGCGTTAGTATGTAGGCATGGTTGGTTCCAACCCTGGCCATTGCTGGTCAACTCTGCTGTCAGGTCAGATCTTCTCTTCTCAGGCTAGAGTTAGGCTGGGAGTTTCAGTTCTTTAACCATGTTTGAATTTCCTACTGGAGTTATTCCAAGGTGTCTTCTTGAAGCTTATCTATGCTCCCTCCCTCCAGCCTCTAGTCATCTTAAGAGAACACAAAATACACCCTTCACGTCCTGAAGATCTCAAAGGTTCTTGGGATGAGAGTGGAGCCATGTTGTTCCTCAGTTCTGCCCTGTGGAAGCATTCCGTTCTGTACTTACACTCTATACTCAGGTTATGTGGTGTTGCCTCTCACCGTTGCTCCCAGGTCAGGAGTCTGTACTGTGTGTGATTGTCCTGAACACTGTACGTATTGGGACACCATACAAAAACGTCTGTAGATAAGCATATTCAAATGTAGAAAACCAGACTACAATATGGCATACAAGATAAAAACAATAGCGCCACTATTTACGGTAGCTTTTACATGTGGAGCTTGTAGGACTGGATGGAGACTGTTCTGGATGAGTCAGTGAACTGGTGTCTGAATGGAAGGATTTAGATCCCAGGGTATTACTGTCCTCGTAGGCTATGCTAAAATTTCTTTAAAATTCCTTTTCTTGAATAAGAAATTAACCATGGCTTATTTGTAACATTCTTACTTTGTAAACATTGAAATTTTATGAACTTTTCTTTTTCAAGACAAATCATTTAATTGATTATTGGGGTGATGGTGGTGGTGGTGGTGGTGGTGGTGGTGTGTGTGTGTGTGTGTGTGTGTGTGTGTGTGTGTGTGTGTGTGTATGTATGTGTATCTGTGTATATCTCTCTGTGTGTATTTCTATGTATCTGTATGTCTATGACATGATATACATGAGGAGATCAGATGATAACTGTGAGTCCCTTGTTTCACCTCTATGTGGATTCTAGAGGTTGAATGTACATATTACAACTGTACAAAATATATTTTTTTAAATTTATATTTTATGTTTCCCCTATTTTAATTTTCTACTCCCTTTTCTCCTTTTTTTAAAATTTAAAAAACTAAGTCGTGTAATTGGTAAGTGGAAAAACAGTAGTGGGAACTCAGCTTATTTGATCTCCAATCCTGGGTTATTTCTGACTACTAGAAATTACCCTGTAAACCAGTGGTTCCCAATGTTCCTAGTGCTGGGACCCTTTAATACACTTCCTCATGTTGTGGTGACCCTCAACCATAAAATTATTCTTGTTGCTACTTCTTACCTGTAATTTTGCAATAGCTATGAATTGCAATGTAAATATCTGTGTTTTCTGATGCTCTCAAGTGACCCCTATGCGAGGGTCATTTGACCTCCAAAGGGGTCACGACCCACAGATTGAGAACTGCTGCTATGAACTATATCTATAACTCAAACGCTTTTGCTCCTTGGCTCCCTGCTGGCACAGCAGCACCACTAGGAATGACCTAACTAGCACCGCCCAGTTCTGATGTTCAGCCTCATCGGGAGGAAGGAACTTCTCTATCCCACATCTGCTCCTTTAGTACTTGATCTCACTTTGGCAGGGCAGGGAGGTCCTGTTTGGAGCATCCACACCAGGGGGGCAATGCTCAACAGCAGGCTTACTCCCTATGTTTAAGAAGGGTCTAACATCGCCACTGTGGAGATTTGCTCTGAGGCTTGAGGGCTGGTCAGCTGGTCGGTCAGCTGGCTAAGCAGTTATATTTTACGACTATAGCAAAATATGGTAACGATGGAGGGAAGCCTTGTTCAGATCCATAGCACCGCAAGATCAAGCATTGACTCAGTTATTGTTTTTCTCCTCAGTCACTGTTTAATGAGCACCTATTTAATGGAGGAAGTATGGCAGATGTTCAGAGATGTGAGGGAACCGAGTAAGAGTGGTGGATTGGGGTATAAGAGGGCACTGTGCAACAGAAGTCAGCTGTCTACTAGTAAAGATGCAGCAGAGACATGTGAGGAAAAGTAATAAATTAAAAAAAATGCCCGGGACCATTCCTGTGGCCAGGGTCCTGCTGTCTGACTCATGGGCTAAGAGAAAACACTCAACAGCCAAGAGGCAGAGCAGCATAGGAGATGAGGTAGTGGTCCCATTTGCCATCATCCTTTGTTATAGCTTTAGATCTGTCCCTTTTCCACCTGGCTTCAGCTGTTCTACGGTCTGAAGGATGATTTAAAGTCCTCTCTCCTCTGTCTGGCAGGAAGTGTAAATGTGGAGACCATTTGTGGACTGCTGGCCACTGGCCCAGTCTTTGTGCCTGCTCCCCTGGCAGCGCTGTGCTGAACACATGGGCATGCCTAAATGTTTATTCAACACTAAGCGGTCGTTGGTGCTTGGTCATTCACTTCCAAGTCATGTCAAGTGAGAAAATTTGTGTTCAGAAGGTTTGGAGCAGCTTTGTGGCATACACAAGAATGTCTGGAAACAGCCGAGGAGAACTTGTGGCTTCTTCCAGTGCCTGGCAGCCAGCTGCCAGCTGCCAAGCACACAGTTTCACATCTGGGCTTGGTTTCCTGAACTTGGTCATCAGATCCAGGGCAAGAGATTGTCTTCGTGACTTGAAGAACTGAACACAGACAGTGGCTTGGCGTTAGGGTAGTTAGCAGGAAGAAGCAAAGCCAACTCTGAGAAGAGTGCCAACAGCTGGCACCAACGTGCCTGGCCCATCAGTGGGGATAGCTTGGAAAATCAGAGTGGTCAGGGCAACCTTGAATCATCTCCCAGCTGCAACCTCAATTCGATTCCACACATATTTCTGAGGCCCTACCACATACCATGCCTCTTTCAAGTGCATAGAACATATCAGTGAAAGAGATAGACTGGACTCCTGGTGCTGGAGAGTTCCACCGGAAGAACGAACAATGGGTATGATTAATACAAATCTCTGGGGGCTTTGGAGGACAAACTTTGGACATCACAGCTGGGTACAGGAGACCGAGGGCAGGCTGCAGGTTACAGTGTTAGCTTGTGTTTGTTTTCATCTGCTTTTCTTCTACAGAGTATACTTCCAAATAGAGCTATTCGGATAGCTTACTCACTTGACAGAAGGGGTTTGGGACTATAAACAAGCTTCCCAATGTGTGGTCAAAGTGTTAGAAAAATGTCCATAGACCAGACCATGTGTGGTAAAATGTATCTCCAGAACCCCAACCATCTCCACTCAAGCTTGGTTCACCAATTCCTCTGAAGGGTGAACTTCCTCCATGGTACGTACAGGGTTTGTGAGTATACTCCAAAAGTCCTTTCACTTCCCTAGTTTTCCTGAGTTATGAAAATGTGGACCCAAACACAAGACAACGATGATTTTCATGAGAAAAGAAGACAAGGGTTTTAAGCTGATAGTTATAAAGGCTGAGATTAAAGACTGAGTCTGTGTGTGTCATATCCAAACACATAGGGGAAATCTCAAAGCTCTAAAGTGATGGAATTTAGAGGTGGAGGTTTTAGAAGGAGACTAGTTTAGATGAGGTGGGACCCCATCATCCTATCAGTGTTTTTAGTGACAGAAAAGAAGGTAATTATTGCTTTCTTTCTACCATGTAAGAATACAGGAAAGTGACCTTTGTAAATCAGGAAGAGAATGCTTACAGGCAACCACACCACCAAGCTTTATCTTGGACTTCCAGAACCATGAGAAATAACTGTCAGTGTTAAGCTACCTAACCTATGGTATTTTGTTCTGTTTAAGCCAGCCAGCCTAGGGTATTTTGTTATAGTAGCTTAATCTAAAACTGTTAGAATTATAAACATGGCTGCTTCCTTCTATAAACTAACCTTACTTTCATTGTTTGGGATTAAAGGTGTGTTCTAAGGCCATGTCTGCATTCCAGCCAGATCACACAGACCTAGGTCTTTGAATGTGATCCCTTGCCAGAGCAGCCATGTTTCTGGACTAAATTCCTCTACAAATTATGAGAGAGATTGGGCCTTACAAGAATAAGAAACCACAGAAATGATCTGGGATGAAGAAGTAGGAGGGAAACCCTGTAGAGGTGGGAAGAGGTCAGAACCAGAGAGATGCATGTTGCCATTGTTCACCTGGTGATAAGAACACACCGATATCTTAGTTACTTTTCTGTTGCTGTGATTAAAAACACCAAAAACAAAAGCAATTTACAAAAGAAAGCATTTAATTTGGGTCTCATGCTGCCAGAGGGTTAGAGGCCACGACTATCACAGTAGGGAGCATGGTAGCATGCAGGCAGGAACAGCACCGAAGCAGTAGCTGAGAGCTTATATTTTGATCCATAAGCAGAAAGCAGGGAGAGCTAACTGTGAATGTCCCTGAGCATTTGAGACCTCTAAGCCTGTTCCCAGGGGACACACCTTTGCCAACAAGGACACACCTCCTCATCCTTCCTAAATAGTTCCACCAACGTTTTGAAATATATAAGCCTGTAGGGCCATTCTCATTCAGACCATCACCACTGGCAATGAGATGTGTGAATGTCAAAATGGAAGAGGGGTATCAAGAGCAGCAATCTCCTAAGTAGGAGAAAAAGTTCACACAGTTCTGATGGGTACGGTTATAGTCTCCTTGTGTGTCAGCAACAGGCAGTGGAGGAAATTATGGCCAGAAGCAGTGGGCTTTATGAGTGGATTTGAGAGAGGCTGGTGATGGTGCATGCCTCTTATCCCAGCATGCAGGAGGCAGAGACAAGCAGATTTCTGTGAGTTCAAGGTCACCCTGGTCTACAGAGTGAGTTCTAGGACATCCAGAGCTACACAGAGAAGTCCTATCTGAAAAAAAAGAAAAAAAAGAAAAAAGAAAAAAAGAGGGTCAGTGTTGGATAAAAGGGCAAAGGAAAAACACCCTGACTTGACCCCAAGACTAAGACCAGGACCAAGAAACAGAATCTCACCAATCCCGGAGCTTGCCACAGAAACCCATTAGTCCCTGAACAGGAAAACCCACCACTCCCCGAGCTTGCCCATGCTCAGGAATTGAAAGCCCACCAATCCTCACCCTGGAAAGCTCCACACCTTAAGAAATCCTATATAAACCCTGCCTTCTGCTCAGTTCCCTGCTGCTTCTGGCTGAGTAGAGGCAACCATCTTCCTGAGGTTTTTTTCCTTTCAATAAATCTTTTTGAGATTTGTTGTGTGATGTGACTTTGTGGTATTCCTTGGCTCCTGGTTGCCAGGATACCTCTAGTGGCAGAGCTCTAACTCTGGCTGGGCAACCCGTCTCCTGCTGGAGCAGAACGGTTACACTTGCGCTGGGGAAACATTCCCCTGCCATAGCTGGAACGGAGCATACCACCCCTGTAGAGAAGCCTTGCCCTTTGCAGCTCTTACAGTTTGGCTTTGAGACAGGTGAAGAAAAGAAAAAGGTCAGGAAGGCTCTTTCTGAGATAGATGACCTGCTGTGGGGATCAGGCTGTGCCCTGCTCACACTGGAGTAAGGGTACAATTACTCCACACTGTGAAACAGTGCTTTTCAGGCTGAGCCTTGCCCTGGGTGACTCCATTTCACAAAGCAGCAGTTGACTCTGAGTACAAATGCAGAGGAAAGCTGAGTGAGTCTACATCCTTGTGCATGCAGACACCATGGGGCCAGCACAAACCATGAAGCACAGACTGATCAGACTTCAGCAAGTCAAAAGGTACCACATCGGAGCTTACTAAGTAGGTTGGGGATGTGTAGAGTAAAGTCATATCAGAAAAGCCAGGCCTAATAACTCAGACACAACAGACCAGTGAAGGCTATATATAACACCGAATAAAATGAACCTCATAAAAAGGGCTCATGTAACACTACAGTGTCAAAGGCCCACTGACCTGTCACCTGTCCACCGGGCTTCAGCTCAGCATGGGTCCTACTGTTTAGTAAAACTCTCTGGAAGTGCCATCAGTCCATCACTCCTCTGTCTGGAAACCATCCCACACTTCATCTCAATGATACTACGCTTCTGCACTGTAGTTCTGTGTCAGTAGGGGTGTGTGTATGTGTGTGTGTGTGTGTGTGTGTGTGTGTGTGTGTGTGTGTGTGTCTGCGTGCACACGCGTGCGCATGCGCACACACGCACATGTGCACATACACACACACTAGCGCACAACAGCTCTCTAGAATGGGTTCCTTAATATCCAGCTACCTTCAGTGGCTCTATTTATACCTGTATCAGTTCCCTGCCTCCTTTTTCTTTAACCCATTCTGCAATACATATACCCACCCCCACATAACAACAGCAACAACAACAACACAAAACCAAAACCAAAACCTCTGTGAAGTATCATGGGTGAAGTGAGGGCTTAAATAGCAACTAAGAGACTCCTTGGTAGGTTGTAGCCAAGGAAACCAACTGTAGCTTGTCAATTTATTGCTAAGCCCTATATTCTAACATTGTATAAAGGACAAAATTGTCCATCTATGTTTCTGGCATAGAGCATTCATGACTTCCTGAGCTAGGTGAATTCAACAGGAAATAGTAGAGGGCCATAGCTCAGTAGGCAGAGGACAATCAGAGAAGGTCTCTAACCTGAACCAGACACAGGGTCAGTTCAGAGGGTCCCCACACTGTTGCAAGTGGATTGAGAAGAACTTAAGCCTCTCCTCTGCTTGACCACAGCTAGAAGACACTTAAAGTTGACAGCTGGGTCTTGCTATTCGTGTCTGAGAGCCGAGAGCTTTGTACCCATCCTAGGCTTTGCTCTAGTATTTGCTGAACACACATACATGTTTAGCTTTCTAATAAAAGTCTTAATCATTGATTAATGAAAATTAGGATCTTAAATGCCTGAGAACTCCACATGGCAAGTCTTATCCTCTGCTCAGATATCCTAACAGCAGGTCATCTTTCTAAGGGGATAAAACGGTGAAGGACATCTTGGTGGCAGCATTGCGGGCATGGTTGTACGCTGAGAGGAACTGAGGATGGATCAGCCCTCCAGACAGGCCATTTTCAGACCACAGTGTGGCTTTGCTGTGGAACAGCACAGGGACTACACACAGCAGAGTCATCCCAAACTTGGCGGCGAGGCCAGAGGACATCAGTACCTTGCATTTTCACATGCACTGTATTGTTTTCTTATTGAAGATATTTCAATAAGAAAGGTAAGAACATTAAATTAAAAGTGAAGGCTGTCTAAGTTCATGCACATCTGTTCCAAAGGGAACACTTTCACTACGATATTCATCGTTCTCTTTCCACGGCAGCTATTGATGCGAATTATACAGATGCATACAGCTTGAGTTTTTTCACATACAAATGGAATTATGCACTTCCTATGACTTGAGATGTTTTGTTTATTCTATTGATAATTCCTCCACTGCCCATACAAGTAGTTTTACCCCCTCTTGAAAGCTGCCTTGCTTCCTTCCCGAGCACAGCTCATAACATATTTGACAGCCTCCCTCCTATTGGTTCTGTTGATAAGTCCTTTTTCCCCTTTTTGCTATTAAAAACCATGCCGTAAATGCTGTATTTATCTATGGATGTGGACACTTGTTGAATATTTCCTCAAGGTACATTCTTGGTAGTGGCATTGCTGGGTTGGTGATTATGAATAATTAAAATTAAGATTATGTTGCTGAATTGTTCTAAAAAGAAAGTTGGACCAGTTTGTGTTCCTACGAGAATGAATGGGCAGCCATTTCCCACGTCTTTGCACCCATTTTAGTCATTTTTCACATTGTGTGATGGATACCTATCCAGCCATTAGGCATCTTGGTTAGAATGAGGGCTCAATATACATGTGCTCCATGCTTTGTGTTAAGGGCTTCCTGCTACACTAACTTCAGATCTGCCATAGCCCAGAACATTCTGTCTCTGTGTAGCCAAAGCCTGAGGCCACACTTGTTCACATGATGGCAACCATTGCTTAACCCTACTCTGTAATTTTATGCCAGGAAAAATGTGGGCAATATATTTTCCTTTCTTATCTACTGTCAAGTCTGATAACTATCATGGAAATTTTTCCTTTTCTGGTCTGGCTCCAAATGTGGCCAGTATTGCCAAAATCCTTTATGAGACTCAATATACATAATTGACTTTTTTTCCTTGGCCAAGATTGAGTGCAAGTGATTAGAGGTTAGGCTTTGCTGATGCAGATTTCTCTGAGTCACCCTTGGGTAGGGGAAAGGATTGATGGAAAGGTTATGTGAGTCTCCCCACCCTGTCCCTTTCCCAGCAGATATAAAGACACTACACAGACCTCTTCCTGCTTGACAAGGTGGACCTGAGTATCCCACCTCCATCTCCTCTGAGGCTAGAGCAGAAATCCTTTATTTGTTAAGCACTAGGGTTGTAAAAAAATGATTTAAGTTTTGCTTTACATGTTTCTAAAATAGTTATTGGAAGCAGAACCTCCAGCTTTGGACCTTACTCAGTTCTAGGTTTATCTTAGGTCTGGTCTGAGAGCTTTGGCCTACAGCTCGTGGGCCAGGGAAAGTCTTTAGAGCTCTACAGGAACTGGCCACCGACTTTCTCCGTGGTGCCCTCATCAGCTCCTCTCCTGGGATCCCAGCCGACCTGCTTGAAGGTGTGCAGGGCCTCTGCTCACACCCTGTTTCCTATGCTCACCCTTCACACCCAACTCACCATTGTGCAGAACATTTCAATCTCGTCTCGGCAGCCAGTGGTATCACGAACTCTTTTCTTTGTTCCTAGTCTGTGTCTTGCTTAGATCTGCATGGCTCTCTGAACCTTCCTGGAACATTTAAAGAGTTTCAGTCAGGCTAAACTTGTCAATATATTTACTAATTTGCACAAATTTAAGGCTACAGAGATGTTTAAAGGATGCTTGTCCAAGCCACACTGGGCATGTTAACACCTTTCTGTGGTTGACACATCAAAAGGAGCCTGTGATTATGCCCTGCTTAGATGGCAGTGGTTCTGTATCCAGCATTTCATGGGCCTACAGTCTAGTGTTAAGTAGTCCACTCCTAATCTCTCTCAACTTTTATCATCTGATTTAAGTACATGGTTTGTACACTGATTCTACTAGCTTGTTGCACCCTTGACCAGCTTCTGAATTTATTTATAGTGAGTTTTCCTTATCCTGCCACGCTTTGGTCTGACTCTGCTCTGGCCACAACAGGTGAATGGCACTCAGCAAACCCTGCAGAAGCTCGACGACCCAGACCTTGGCAACCTCTCCAGCCAATGCCACCCACCCATGCACCTGCCTGTTCTCCAGGCATGTCAACTCTGTTGGATGCCAATTCCTTCTGGCTTCAGGGTCTCCAACCATCTTGGTCCTTTTGCCTAGAAGAAATTTCTCTAGCTTTTCTACTGGACCAACCCTTTCCCATTGTTCACCTCTCAGCCTCAGCATCCCGTCTCTGGGAGAGCCACCAAGTCTTCCTTACTTCTCATTCCCAGCATCTCCAGGGTGACACTGATGGACTCTTGACCAAGTTCCCTTAGTATTTAAATGATTTATTCACGTGTTTACTCAAAATACCACAAGAACTGCTCCCCCCCCCTCAGTGCTTAGTGCACGGTGAACTCTCCCCAGTGCTTAGTGCACGGTGAACTCCTATGAACGAGTAACCAAGCCTGTGAATAAGCTCAGGAAAGATTGCCTCAGTGGATGAGTTTCCTGGGAGAAAGGAGAAGGACACTAACACATGTCAGTCTTAGGGCCAAAGGATTACATTCCTCAACAGAAAGAAGACAGGACTCCCTGCTAAGCTCTCCAATACAGCAGGACAGCTGAGACACATAACTCAGAGACAGAGAGTTTGCATGATGATCACTTAACAGGACCTGTGTAGGGCCTTTTTAGGAGCTAGCTCCCTTGTTACAACAAATATGGGAAGAAAATACAGATGCAGAAACCACGTTTCACCAGTAATGAAGAAAAGGAAGATTTGAAATAAACTGTCTGAGTGGGCTATTCCCATCACACCGTAATATATCCATCTTGGAATTAATTTGCTCAGCCATAAAATACTTCATATCTGGTCTCTGTTAGGTCAGTCCTACATGCCAACAAGTATTAAAATGAATTTGATGTGCTTGCCTTCTCAGAATCTCATTCTCCTCTGAAAAGAAAGAAGTAGAAATAATCAATAACTATGTCATCATTCATACATTCAAAAAATATCACCAGGTGTGGTGGTTTCTGTGTACAATCTCAGTACTTGGGAAGCAGAGTCAGTTGAAATGCTGTGAGTCTGATGCCAGCATGAGTCACTCAGGGCTGGTGAGCCTTGGGTTACGGAGTGAGACCCTAAGTCAAATAAATGAAATGAAAATCCAGTACCTGGTATATGTCAAGCACTGGGGACACAGTGGGGAGCTAAATGGGCATGTTGGTGCCCCCGTGGAGTTTATAGTCTAGTGGAGAAGGCTTTCCAGGAGTACCTATAGAGCCACAATAGTGAAAGGGCTCTGAAGCCCAAACACATGAAGATTGAAGGTGCGGGCGTCTGCCATAGTCAGCTACGTAAGGGATGAGAATGTGGGACCTAAGATAGGTGGGTGTAGAACCAACACAAGAGGACTTTAAAAAGCACAA
Organism: Uromys caudimaculatus; assembly: GCA_028551405.1. Lineage (NCBI taxonomy): Eukaryota > Metazoa > Chordata > Mammalia > Rodentia > Muridae > Uromys > Uromys caudimaculatus. Next base: position 67,083,797 of record CM052708.1, on the reverse strand, counting down.
ATTTTGACAGCAAGAAGAAATATAGCAAATTTTGGAAATAGAAACAAGGTGCTTAGAGGCAGCAAGCATGATAAGGCTAGACCAATGAGTAGTAGCTGTTCTGTGGAGTCTTTTGTGTTCTTTTCCTAAAAGTGATATGACCTGATCTGGATTTTGGAAATATGGTGTTGGTAAATATTGCAGGATACCTGATCACACTGTGAACCCTGAGATTGTGTGGTTTACTGGAAAAAAAAACTTTTTGGTGTTGTGGTGTGGTTCAGCCCTTAGCACACACCTTTAATCCTCCTGGCTGGGATGGACACACACACACTCTTAGTACTTACCTTTAATGCCAAACCATGAAGGCAAAGTTAGCTTGTAGTAGGAAGCACTCATGTTTGAAAATGATGTCTAATTGAGTGGCAGTGGCAGACAAAGTGACAAATCAGAGAAAGGTTTGACAGAATAGAATACGCCCAACTCTTGAAAAGAAAGAGGAAAGGGAAGCTACTTAAGAGAGCAGTGCAGAGAGAGAGAAGGAGAAAAGGAGGCAGGCCATTTTGCTAGGACAGCTATGCAGAGACAGGTTGCAGAGAGAATAAGCAAGACATAGATGAAGACAGAACAAGCCAGAGAATAAAAGAAGCCAGAAGAGTAGAACAGATTGTCAGAGTTAGCATGAGGCTAGGCAGAGCAACTCAGAAGAAGTCAAGAGAAGCCGGATTGAATCAGTCAGCTTGGAGAGGAGTTTGAGCCAGAACAGCTGAGTTTATCAGCCAGCCAGAGCTCAGAAGGAACTAGGAAGGGGGAGCTCATTCAGCAGTAAATCTCAGAGGCTGAAAACATTGTAGGCCTAGCTAAGATGGCAGCGAAGCAGTAAGCGTCTAGACAATCACAACAGGAGAATAAACGTTACTGTAACAGATAAACAAGTGGTCAGGAAGGGGAAAGTCAAGAAAGGATGCAGGGAGAGCACCTAAGAACCAGTGTGGAGTCATGTCAGGACTAGAGATCAGCCTGGATGCAGATGGTCATACAGAGGGAGATGCACCATCTGTCTGTGGGCAAAAAATGGAGAGATCCTGGAGCTTCTTACAGCAGAGCTCCCGGCAGAACAAGGGATATGGCCATGGTGTGGCCATGATGACTCCCTTTTCTGGTGTGTGCATTTTGATGAAGCTCGCAGCATTCCCTGAGTGAAGGATCAGCTAAAAGAGGACCAGCTTTGAGGATGAACAATTTTGAATTAACTTCTGGACCCATAGAATTTGAGTTACTTTGAGAAACTCCTATGAACATATCAAGTAGGCAATCCAGTCAGGATTGGAGCTCTGGGAAGAAGGCTGAGTAGATGGTAAAAAAATGTACATATCAGCACCATCCCTTAATAGCCATTAGGGACTGGTTTCAGGAATGTGTTGGTTCAAAATTCCTCAGATGTTCAAGTTTTTTTTTTTTTTTTTTTTGTTGAAAATGGCAAAGTATTTTTATTTAATCCATGACATCTACCCATAGACTGTAAATGAGATATAGATTGCATATAATACCTAATATTTTTTCATAAACACCAACAAGAAAGACCGTATATATTCAGAACACCTGCCCCCATACACACACAAACTCCAATTTTCAATCTGCAATTGGTTGAATCCACAAATGGAAAGCTATGGACACAGAGGCCAACAGTAAGATAGATGGCATGAGCTGCTATGGGAGGGAATCTGAGCCATCGATTATGGGTGGTGTAAAGAAATGGGAGTTTCATCTTCTGTCATAACTTCACCTTGTGACCTAGTGCTTCAGCAGTTTGTCAGGCACCCTCAGCTCTATTATGCAATTTGAGCCTCGTGACATTTCACAGAATTTGCAGCCGAGAAGACAGATGTTTAAGTATGAGGGAATGCTCAGATCTCCTTATCAATTCTTTTCCCAATTTCTGTATCATATCCAAAATGGGAGCCGTGATTAAAACTATCTGAATGTGTATATTACAGCATCATCTATTGCAGTTCGAGATGGACATGTTCCCCCTGCCTCCACACCTGTGTACTGTCTAGTTTTATGTCAGCTCGACACAAACTAGTTATCTGAAAGGAGGGAACATTAAATGAGAAAATGTATCTCCCACTCCCAATAAGATCTGGCTGTAGGCCATTTTTTAAAGTAGTGATTGATGGGTGACCGCCCAGCCCATTGTGGGTGGTGCTGTCCCTGGGCTGGTGGTCCTAGGTTCTATAAGAAAGCAGGCTGAGCAAGCCATGATGAGCCAGCCAGAAAGTAGAACCTCCTGCCTCCAGGTTCCTACTGATTTCCTTTGATGATGATTGTACTGGCTGGTTTTGTGTCAACTTGACACAAGCTGGAATTATCACAGAGAAAGGAGCTTCAGTTGAGAAAATGCCTCCATGAGATCCAGCTGTAAGGCATTTTCTCAATTAGTGATCAAGGGGGGAGGGCCCCTTGTGGGTGGTACCATCTGTGGGCTGGTAGTCTTGGGTTCTATAAGAAAGCCAGTTGAGCAAGCCAGGGGAAGCAAGCCAGTAAGGAACATCTATCTCTCCATGGCCTCTGCATCAGCTCCTGCTTCCTGACCTGCTTGAGTTCCAGTCCTGACTTCCTTTGGTGATGAACAACAATTGGAAGTATAAACTGAATAAACCCTTTCCTCCCCAACTTGTTTCTTGGTCATGATGTTTGTGCAGGAATAGAAACCCTGACTAAGACAATGATGACCAGTAATATGGAAATATAAGACAAACCCTTTCCTTTCCCAAGTTGCTCTTGTTATGGTGTTTCATCACAGCAATAGTAACCCCATGACGGCCTGTGTTCTAAACATTTGTGGGAGGCTATGGAACCTTTATCAGCTAAGATCCGGCTGGGGAACATGGATCACTAGAGAAGAGCCTTGGGAGATTCTCCCTACCCTTGGTTCTGTCCCTGCTTTTCTGTTTTTCTGGTCTTCTAGCTTGTGACTAGTCTCTACCACACACTCTTGTTGATACGGACTTAGCTGCTTCATCAAGCCTTTCCGACGTGACGATAAATTACACCTTCCCTCCCTTTGGTTGATTCTGTCTGGTGTTCTGGTCATGGAGACCTTAAAGAACCAACATATCATCTATCAGCATCCTATAGGAAGAACACCAACGTTACAGGAGTATGTTTGTCTTTCTATAGGAAAGTAGCAGATCCTTTCAACATTGGGAAACTAAGCTGTATGATGAAAGTACTTCCTTGGGGTTCATATGCCACACAGAGCCAGCACAGGACACACACTACTTAGGGTTCATTCTCTTGAATTTTCCAGCAGTTTGTATTAATTGTTCAATAGTCTGACCTTCAAAGTTTGAAATCCTTACTCTCACCCTGCATTGTATTTTCCAGTAAAAAGAAAAAAATCTCTGCTAGTCTCCAAGAAGCTAATAACTCTTAAGTAGTACAACTCCAAAAAATTTTAAGGAGGAGTGCATATTTATGTTGTTTCTCAAGGAAGAAAAGATGAGGAAGAGCGAGTGAGAAGCCAGTCCTGTCTCCTTATGTGCATGTAAGAGACTCGGGGCCACAGTTCCGTGCCGCATCGTCTCACTCGTGTCTCCCGTATATCCTGATTTTACAACACAAGATGTTGCTTCTCAGGCAGGGAAACTGACTGTTTCATTGTCCCAGGAAAGATTAATCAGTGTTAGAACAGGGTTTCGTGACTGCCAAATAATGTCGCATGGATTTAACATTCTGTATTCTCACACTTGAAGTGAGCCAGCTTTCTGTCATGGGTCCACATGAGTGATGGCTGTGGTGTAAAAGAAGAGACAGAGATGACTAAGCATGGGGCCAGCTGTGAGACACGTGACACACATGTACATTTTTACATGTTATCATCTATGAGTCCTGTGGTTTCCAGTGGCTAACAGTCATTATTTTGGAGTGGGGGTGAATATTGGTTGCTTGAAATATATATATATTTATATCTTCACCTATATGATGAACTCACCAGTGGGGTTTAGGGGTGGGGATGCCCATGAATGGACTTCCAGTGTGAAGGTCACTGTTATCTTGGGACCTTCAGCCAGGCTCATTTTTTTTAGGTTCACCAACTAGTGACCAACATGTGTGACTGAGGAAAGCAAGATGCACTCCCCCCCCCCCCCCCCCAGCTTCCTGTGCTCTTCTCAAAGTTAATGTGCTCATGTCGGAACATGGGATGCCAGTGATACAACCAATGTCCTCATGGTGTTTGATCAAAAGGGGACTAGAGCCTCCAACCTGTCCCAGGCACCAAAATTACACTGGCCCTGCTTGGATAAGCACAGGAGAACCCACTTGCCTTTGGAAATGTGTGGCATCTACTAACATGAGCACTGGTTCCAGACTTGCTTCATGGGCCTATTTCTACTCATGGACCCACCAAACTAGAGTTAAAACCAAACTGACACCACAAGGAATAACAACAGAAAACTTCAGGTTGTACACCAGCAATGCTATGAACTATAGTTGCTGTTATTTGCCCCTCTAAAACTCATGCTAAGATCTGATTGCCAGTGTACCAGTGTTGAGAGATAGGGGGCATTAGAAAGCATCTTAGGGCACTGAGTGAGGCTGAAGCCTTTCTCATAAGACTGCTTTAATTCCCAGAGGAATCAGTGAATGAGAGCGCTCTTGGGACTGCATTAGTTAATCACAAGAGAAGATTTCTTGATTCACAAAGAAGCAAGAAAATATGACCCATTTCTCAAGTATAGGACAATCAATATATGTCAATGACATTTCTGGGATAATGTAGATACTGGGTTTGTCAGAAAAGAACGTTACAGTAACTCTTATAATTGTGTTATGTCAGTTCATGTTAGTTATATTACATCACTGTGACCAACACCTGACAGAGAACACTGAAGGGGGTGCCTTGTTTTGGACAAAGAAGCAGAGCCAGCAGGCTAGAGCCCTGGGTGGGTCTAACTTTCAATGGCCCCTCTCTTAGTGACCTACTTTTGCCATCTAGACTCCACCTCTCTAAGGTTCTATAGCCTTCGAAATATCAGCACCAACTGGGGAAGAACCATTCTGAAAATGAGCCTGTGAGGGAGATTTCAGGTTCAGACCATAGCACAGGTGTAAAATTGCTTATTTATTTATACTCATTATGTGTATTGCAACATAGCAAAATATCCATCAATAAAGTAAAGGCAATGCTATGGTAAGCAAATGTTTGCATTTGTCTCACTCTTCTTCAGGAAAATATAAGCTGAAATTATGATATGACTTCTCACTAGTTATTCATAAAAGGCTGAGGAGTCTGATGAGTCTTGCAGCGTAAGATGGATTCTTGTCCTTTCTCTGTACTTGCTGAGAATGGGCAGAGCTTCTCCTGGCCAGGAAAGCTAAAGTCCCCAAACACATCCAGCATCTTTCCCTCCCACATCTTTCACAATCAAAAGCCAGGACCTATTATTTGAATCTTCTCAATCAATGTTTTTCTCAGTGATCCTGGTCCAACACCAGCCTTTTATAAACTCTTGCCTAGGCTGCTTTTTTCAAACTGACACACATTATGGTTTAAAGTGGGATGTGGGGGTGGCATCACTCATAGCCCTAGTTCCCTCACACAATCTCATTTTAGCTTTTTAAAAACACGGTTTATTTATTTTTATTTTATGTGCATTGGTGTTTTTGGTTGCATATATGTCTGTGTGAGGGTGTTGGATCCCCAGGAGCGGAAACTAAAGGTGGTGGTGGGCTGCCATGTGGGTGCTGGGAATTGAACCGAGGTCCTTTAGAAGACCAACCAGAGCTCTTAAATGCTGAGCCATCTCTCCAGCCCCATTATTTTTAAAGTGCATTTTTGAGAGTTATTATTATAGTAGGCATATACTTCTCTGGACTGCTTAATTAATTTCTATTTATTTATATAAATACATATTATAATAACACATAAAATAGTATAATTACATAAATATTATTACATTATAATATGATATTAATATAACAATATAATGTTATATATAACATATTATAAGTATATAATTATATATAATATATGATAGAATTATACATTTTTATTATATGTTCCTATTATTTTATATGCTATCTATATAATTATATGTTATGTCCAATATATAAAATATAGTAAATATTAGCTGTTAAATTAGTAAAGTTAGCTGTTTTTCTCAGCATTGCCTTCAAGATTATTTTTACTGTTGTATAACATGTTGATGAGCAACAAATGAAGAGCTTAATTTATATAAATGTCCTAAATTGGTATTACTAATGTTTATTGATATGAATATTTTATAGCTTCTGGTACATAATATCAAGTATTTTCCAAATCAGCTGGACTGCTTCACAGTTTATTTTCACATCAGCCAGTTTTTGCATGTGACATATGAATGAATACACATTTTTCCTATCTTCTCAGTTAGAATTGACTATTAATTATCAACCTTTTGTGAATAATCAGCAAGAAGTGATATCACAATTTCAGTTTATATTTTCTTGAAGAATAATGAGACAAATGTATAATTTGCTCACCAATTAAACTTTTTATTTTAAGAATTACAAACCCATGGCATTCTCCTTTCTTTATTGATGGATATTTTGCTATTTTACAATACACATAGTGAGTATAAATAAATATGCAATTTTACACCTGTGCTATGGTCTGAACCTGAAATCTCCCTCACAGGCTCATTTTCAGAATGGTTCTTCCCCAGTTGGTGCTGATATTTTGAAGGCTATAGAACCTTAGAGAGGTGGAGTCTAGATGGCAAAAGTAGGTCACTAAGAGAGGGGCCATTGAAAGTTAGACCCACCCAGGGCTCTAACCTGCTGGCTCTGCTTCTTTGTCCAAAACAAGGCACCCCCTTCAGTGTTCTATGTCAGGTGTTGGTCACAGTGATGTAATGTAACTAACATGAGCTGACAGAACACAATTATAAGAGTTACTGTAACGTTCTTTTTTGATAAGTCCCATATCTACATTACCTTGGAGTTGACATTGACACATATTGATTGTCCTTTTCCTGAGAAATGAGTCACAGTTTCTAGCTTCTTTGTAAATCAAGATACCCTGTCTTCAAAATAATAACAACAACAATAATAGTAACAACAACAACAACAACAACAGTAATGTAGAGAAGTGATTGAAGAAGACAGCCACACCTACCTCTTCTACATGTGATAATAAGGCCTAGTGCACCTCCCATGCACGCTGACACACCCATACCCACCCCACACTGCCTCACTGAATTCGAGCGTCATTTCTCAGACAAGTGCGGCATCTGCTTACTCTGGTCATCCCTTGGGGAACACGTTTCCTGTCCCTTGAACCTGAGCTGGGCCTGTGATTTGCACTAAGCAACAGAATGTGTTGACAATGCCGGGATTAAGCCCTAAGGAGACATTTGCTCTTTAGGGAGTTCTCAGACAACACATAAGAAATCCCAGTACCCTACACACACACAGGGAGATGTCTGGAAACTAGATGGGGAGAGACCCAGACACCCTTGTAGTACAGCTGAGCCCAACCTTTTAGCTTGTCCCCAGTCAGGTGTTAGATGTGACCATGAGCCATCAAAGAAATTCCAGCCTCAGCCACCATCTGATGCAGCTTCATGATAAATCCCTAGCGACACCTGCAAGGGAACTGTCCAGCTGAGCACCAGCCCGCTCACTCGATCATTTAAAATAATAAAATGGGTCACTGTTACACCATGAGTGTGCTGTGGATTTTACGTAGCACTAGGTAACTACAACCCCACATTAGTCTAAGAACCCACCTTATATTCTGCTTCCTCACCTGGGAAACTGAGCAATAATTAGGCCTCCATCATAGACCTGCAATGGTGGCCAAATAACGTACTCAGTGGTTATGAAACTTCCACCGAGATGCTGCTGCCAACCAAAGACGGTGCATGACATATATCTACAGTTTGGAGGGTATGGTTTACAGCATTCTCTACATACATGGTGTTTCTTGGAAGGCTTGTGGTTTCATATGAAATCTTTCAGCCGATTTTACTTTTACATACACAAAGTATCCTTGTAGTTATATATATATTGGTTTTTGAGACAGGGTTTCTCTGTGTAACCCTGGGTGTCCTGGAACTCACTCTGTAGACCAGGCTGGCCTCGAACTCAGAAATCCGCCTGTCTCTGCCTCCCAAGTGCTGGGATTAAAGGCGTGCGCCACCACTGCCTGGCTTGTAGTTATATTTTTAATGATCCCTTTCCAGTTACACACACCCTGGTTGTCCTGCATCTCCATCTTTCTACAGTGTCCTGGCGAAGTCCTTGGAATATAAGTACCCAATTTGAAAGATGTATGAGCAAAGGGAATTGCTCATAAGAGGAGGAACCCATGGAGTGGTCAAGAAAGTCAAGGGAGATCTCGGAATCAAAAGTAGATTCATTAGTAGTCAATTGTTATAAAAAGCCTGTCATAGTGTACTTTCTATTGCTGCACTAGATACTGTGACCAAAGGAAACTTGAAGAGGAAAAGGGTTTATTTTACCTTACAGTTTATATTCATGAAGGTAAATCAGGGTAAGAACCTCAGGGAGGAAACTGGAGACTGGAACTGAAAGAAGCCAAGGAAGAAGGCTGACTACTGGCTTGCTCTCCGTTGTAGGAGGAAAGGTGGTGGTCACCTTTACTTAAATGTCTGGGGCCATGCAGCCACAAAGGCATCTCCTACAAGAGGACCTAATTGAAGACTGCCTGAGAAACCAAGGATCACTGATGCAGACAATGCCAGCCAATTGGGAACTGCTGTTTAGAAGAGACGCTTTCTTGGGACCAATGGGGCCTGGGTGGAGGGTATTAAAGGAGCTTGCAGCAGTGTTCAGATGAGCTTGTTTCCACATTTCTCACCTGCTTCTGAAGTCTGTGTCGTTGACTCTGCACCACCTCACCTCCAACCCCAAGGGAAGGCAGGGTCGGGCAGTGAGTAGTCCAGGGCACAGGCATCCCTCCATGGCTTGTTCAGCCTGTTTTCTTATACCACCTAGAACTACCTACCTAGGGGTTGGCACTACACCAGTGAGCTGGGCCCTCCATCAATTACCAATCAAGAAAAGGCCATGCAGACTTGCCTCCATGCAAGCTGAGGCATTTTCTTAAATGAGGTCCCTCTTCCTATTTGATTGTAGCTTGTGTCAAATTGGCATAAACCTAACCAGGACAAAGCCATTGGGTTGGATGACTAATAGGTCATGATACTCAAAGCCAATGGGTTGGATGACTAGTAGGCCATAATACTCAAGGCAATGGTGTGTTTCCAGGGAGAACCAAGGAGCCAGGGGCAGATAAAATATATAGATTGGTCCCCAAGGATATCTAATAGGAGAAGAGAGCTTCAGTAGGGATAGGAGCATAAAGAAGGGTTCTGTTCTCTTGAACTTCTTTTTAGAACAGAAAATGCTGCTTCTAGTTTTAGAGATGGAAAGAAATGTAAAACAGGAAGAAAGAACTTGAAAGACATAGGAAGAGAGCTGACAGTATGGGAAGGAGGGTTCTAAAGACAGAATTTTGAGAAAGTGAGTATAAGTGATGGGGTTAGCTTCAGGGGGTAGGATGAAGGGATTGGTTATGTATGTGGAGGGAAAGCAGGGGTGGGGTGGGGTGGGGGGGTGGGGGGGGAGACACAGGGGCTTTTAGAAAGAGGAGGGAATGAAAGGAAAGCTCCCATCCTGTGGTCTCTGTCGGTATAATACCAGGGTGTTGGTTCTAGTTCTTCCTGCCTCAGGGCATGGCCTCTTGGGAGGCAAAAGGTGGGGAGTTTGAAGGTGCTTATCCCATGCCACCGCTGGGTGGGTGCTGGGCTTCAGAGAACTGCAGAGATACCTCTCCTGGGGTGGGAAAGCATAGTCTGAGACATGAGAAAGCTGAAGCTGCTATTTATTCCCTGGCTTCCCGGGCCCCAGTTGCGGCTGGAGAAATGCACAGAGAAGTCGGGAATGAAGTGTTGATTCACAACCCATGAGGAGGCCGGGACCAGAGGATCCCAAACTCCAGGACATCTAGGCACTGCTGAGTCTCGAGGAATTGGGAGCAGGGTCCAGGCCCACAGGCTGAGGATAGCATGTAGCCTGGGGTGGGGAAAGGGAAGCTCCAGCTTAGCTCAGAGGTGATTGTCCTTAGCTTGGCTGCAGTTGTGGCTGGAAAGCAGAGAGAGGCCTTCTGCGGGAGACTTAGATTGCAGTTGGGTAGTCAAAGACCCCTCCGTGCTCCCCAAGGAAATTCTTGATGAAAGAGACAGTCCATGGTTCTAAACTGTTTATTGACTACTGTTCATATGGAAAATGGATGCAAACTGTACCATCTTCTCAGAGTAGGCCCAAGTTTAAACACCATTTGCAGAGAGGAATATCTGGGAAGGAAGAGTATTGGCTAAACCCTCAGGGGCTCTAGGTTCCTCATTAGCATGGAGAACTCTGTTCTGGGCCACAGGTCATGTATCTTTATGCAGGGAGTGTGGCACGTGTTCCAGGCCAGGAGTCTGGCAGGGAGCAGGGAGTCACCAAGTCTCAGGTGTGTGCCCACCAATACCCCATGTGTCAGACCCACTCTACCTTACCAAGCTTCCTGGCATGGTTTTACTGTCCCACACCAGGGCGCCTCAGAGAGAAGAGGGCTCCAGGATTGACACATGCAAAGATATATCAGGCAGTTGAAAGACAGGAGTCATCGGGAGTTGTAGAAATAAATATTAATAAATTCCAGCGGCAGGTTTGCCACCTGCCTAAATGGTCTATTTTCCCAAATGGTGACACACACACATATTTTAATATGTCTTAAACAGAACAATAGCTGGGCCACTGCCTAACCTCCATGCTGTTAATCCTGAGTTATTACTTACTAATTCTATGTTCTATCTTGACTGCTCTAGACCCAGTTGGGCAGCCCTCTGGGCCGTGCTCTCCTGGCTCCTTCACATGGCAGGTATGTCTCTCTGTCCTGCACTGTTCTCAGGCATGGTGTCTCTCCTCTCCTCCACACTCCTGGTGTAATGGATCTACTCCTTCTCTTCCAGGTCCCAAACCCGGGAAATCCTAAAATCCAACCTCTGTCTGTTCTCCCCAACTATTGGCTGTTTATTTACCAATCAGAACCAACTGGGGGCAGGTTCCTAGGAGCTACTGAAGACATTCTCATGCAAACAGTTTTTTCAGGGAACATAATTAGTGTTCATAATACAAGCAGCTGCAGGGTGTACATTTGATGCTAAGCATACACAAGAGAGACTGGCATCCAGTGACCGCACAAATTTATTGTGGCATCAGTCCTTGACTTTATCGAACAACTTTCTAGGATATCAAGAGAAAGAGAGAGGAAGAAGAGAGCCCTGTGGATACCTCCCAGCAGTGATATTAAAAGACAGGTAGGTTAAGAAGAAGTGTCACAGTGGGCATGCCCCTGTTGTAGCATCACTGGCCAGGACAGTGCAGTGTGATTCAGGTTGACTAGATGAGAAGAGAAGGAGCAGGTAACAGGGGCCAGGGTCATAGTCCAGCAGGCATGAAGAAACTCTTGGTAGAGATATGGGAGTAGGAAAGAGCAAAGACAGAGGTATTCTACAGTCACAGATCTTAAAATGTGAATTGTGTTCCAAAAGGTGACTATAGTATGAATGGCTGAAATAGAGTTTCAGAGAGGTAAGACAGTGAGCTTGAAGATTCTTGTGGATGGTGTGATAGTCGTTTGATGTGTCAGCCTGACTCCTGGCTCCAGTCACTCGTCCAGACACTAGGACAGGAGTTACTATGAAAGTATTTTGTGCCTGTGATTGAAGATCATAATCAGTTGATTTTAGGCAGTGAGAGTGTCCTATAGAGTCTAGTTGGTCTGCCACAAGACTGAGAGTGGAGTTGATGCTTCCTCAAAGAGGAAAAAGTCTGTCTGAGACCCAAAGCTTCAGCTAGTGCCTGAGAATTCCAGCTTGTTTGTCCTGATGCTTCTCTCTGGGATTTTTGGACCTGCCTGGCTTTCCCCCACCATCCCCTCTGGTAAATCTCTCAGTGTGTTACATCCCCAGTAAATCTCTTATGTACAACCTCCCTGGGGTTTCTGTGTCTCTAGTTGGGTCCTGACCAACACGGAAGAGATAATCTAAGGAGAAGAAATACAGGTGTTTTCCTTATCCTGCCCACTTGAATTCTGGCACTTCTATTTTTAAGCACAAAGACAAAAAGATGGCTGTCATTCAAGTTAAAGACAGAAAAAAATAAATGATGGGTTGGTGGGTGGGTGGATGGATGGATGAGTAGATGAATGGATGGATGGGTGGATGAATGGATGGATGAATGAATGGGCAGATGAATGGCTGGGTGGGTGGGTGGGTGGATGGATAGGTAGATGGGCAGATGAATGGCTGGCTGGCTGGGTGGGTGGGTGGATAGGTGGATGGGCGGATGAATGGCTGGCTGGGTGGGTGGGTAGGCCAATGACTGGGTGAGTAAAGGAGTATATAAATGATTAAGGAAATGGTGCTATATGCTGCATAGAAATAAATTCTGTGTAAAATAGAAGAAAAAATTCCTATCATTCACACATCTTGCAAACCTTGTATCCATGCAACAAATGCTAAACTACACTTTTGAAAACTAAAATTTTTGGTAATATGAAATAGTTGCTTTCTATTTTGACCATTGAGTTAAAGTATGAAAATCACAGAAAACATTTTCTGTTTTTGTTTTTTCCCTAAGTCACCTAGAGCTGTTCTGTGGACTCCCCAGCATTAAGCAAGATATAAAAACATACCACAGGGGAAATGCTGGTCTCTTGTTAAGTAAAATAGAGGCCTTGGGTTCAGCACTAGGCTATGGTACAAGAAGCAAAAATCCTGCTCCCTCCCTCCTGTACTCCTTGACTTCTGTGGTAGCGAAATGAATGAGAACTTGGTATTTTTGTTCATCAAGCGTTTCCTGAGTGACTCCTGTGAGCAGGCCAGCCTGACAGATAGAATAAAGAAAGAAGCTAGAAGTTTCTAACAACCACCCGATCCCATCATTTCCCTTAGGGATATTCAAAACTTCGAGGCACCTTTTGGGAAATAGAAACACAAAGCATTTCGGCATTTTGTAGGAGTGGTGGATCAGATAAAGCAAATAAATGGGAGACGATCACCTCGGTCATCTCGTGGGTTGACTCCCTGCCCTGGAGCTGCATAGACATTCTTTCTGTGGATTTGGGAAGTCTTCCCTACTTACAGATGGAAGAAAGCCCTGTTCCACCTGATCTCTGGCTAATACTAGTGTTCAGACTTATCTGATTGTCTGCAGGATAATGTTACAGCAGCCATTGTTCATGACAGGTAAGGGGACCTCTTGAGAGGATGTAGCCTTAAGGAAGAACAAAGCTTCACAAATAGATGCAGCCCTGGAGTCTTGGAGTCTGAAACCCCTAGAAGTCAGCCAGAGAGAAGATGTCTGCTAAGAAATCACAAAACTGTTCTTCTAAACACTTAGACTGCAATAGCAAGGCTTTAGCAAACATCACTGAAACAAAAGAGAGAATTGTACCTCACCTCTCCACAAACTACCTAGTGGCCATGCATCCTGGAGGGTCAGGGTCCTGGGGGTGAGGTAAGGTCCTAGTTCTGTGAAGAACATGTACAGGGCCCAGAGGGAGGGAGCTTGTCTGAAAGTCCACAACAGGGACTTGTGGTGCTGCAGGAAGTGCAGCCTCTGTGGGAGGCATTACCATCAGGACAACCCCAAGTCTAGGCACAGGTGACATGAGGAACGTGGGGTCTGGTGAGGATACACCTGAGGATGGATCCCTTGTCCATGGAACTAGGAATTCCTATGACAGATCAGAAGTATCTTGTCCATTGCAAACATCTCTTTTTCCTCAGATGCTTTCTTTCTCTGATTGCCTTGTTTATTTCCACCTACAGTTCACCAGAATGCCAGCTTCTCTCTCCTGCCTCTTGTGTCGAGTTGTCACTTTGACCGAAGAAATTAAATGACAGCCACTTCCACCGTCTTCTGTTATTGGGTTGACTATAATTCAGTAACCCTAAATTTCCCTGTGGGTTCTATCTTTTGTCTTCCAGTCGAGGGTATGGTAGCCTTGCTGCCAGCCCTACCAACACCAGGAAATTGGCCTGAGTGGCAGTCAGGTGCAGCAGATGGGTCTGTTTGCTTTTGAATAGCTGCGAAACAAATGAAACAGAACTTTCATTGCAAGTTCTCAAAACCCCGTGTGTATAGGAATGGAATCCTTCCCTGCTCTGTTAAGTCCTAGCCCTCCTTTTTTTTAAAAAAAAAAAAAAAAAAAAAAGGCAGGGATAGAGAATGTGCTTCCTGGATTTTTTTTTTCCTGCCAAAATGTAATGCTATCTCCACATCTGTCTCATGAAAAAGGACCTGAGCAGATTCCGAATATGAAGCAATGTGTTCTTGATTTCATCTTCAATTAACTTTCAGGATTTATTGTTCCTAGATTTGTATCCTCACATAGAAGTGATGCATCAATAAAAATTGGAATTATCTAACAGGAGGCCAGTTTCTTGCTTATTATACCTTAGTAACAAAGTCCACCGGGTAATATTTGTGTCTACGAAAGCCAGCAAATCAATAATGAATGCTCTTACAGCCAAAGTAATATGATATGTTGGAATTAAGTGAGCGATGCTAGCTTGTAGATGGGGAGAAGGAGGAGCAGGCAGGAGGCGGCATCAATGTGCTGAGAAAGGTCTCATGCCTTTCAGGTCGACGCCGAAGAGAAACATCACTCCTCTCCCTGCTCCTGCACATTCCTCCTCTGTGCATAAGAAATTATTTAAGGATGGCAAAAGCTTCCTGCATGACCTTTGCAGCTGCTCGTTTGCAGTGAGTTTTGGCTGCTTACTGAAGAGAAAAAAAGATTCCGGGAGATGAACTGTCAGGACATTGGCTGCTCTTCCCGTTAGCTTTAGAACGTTCTGTACTTCATGTACTCGAGTGTGTACTGCCGATGAAGTGCTTTGTGGATGTTGCATAGTAACTTGTACACTCAAGGTTATGCTCGCCAGCCATCATGGTCAGGTTCCAGCGTCTCTGGCACTGAGAGGTTTTCTTGCATGCATTGCCCTGAGAATTTCCCTCCACAGGAAGGCGTAAAATGCAAATCTATAGGAAGACCCCATTGAAGAAAACATTCAGCTGCTCTTGCTTCTCACTGATTTGGGAGCTTTATAAACCAGTATCCTGTAACTATAACAAAATACTGGAGAGAGTCAACTTAGAAGGAGGAAAGGTTGATTTGCATTCACAGCTTCAGTGCTTTCAGTTGGCTTTGATGCTTTGGGTCTGTGCTGAGGCTGCACCATCCTGGTGGGAGCACATGGCTGAGAAGACCCTCACCATAAGGAAGCCAGAGACAAAAGAGAAAGGAAGTGTAGAGCCTAGTGTACTAATACCCCTCCAGGGTGTGCCTTCAACGATCGGACTTTCTTCCACCACGTCATATCACATTTCCTGAAGTTTCCAGTACTTTGTGGTAGTGCCGCAGGCTGGGAACTATCAAGCAACCAATTAATTAATTTGTTGAGACAGGGTTTCTCTGTGTAACAGCCCTGACTGTTATGGAACTCACTATGTAGACCAGGCTGGCCTCGAACTCACAGAAATCTGCCTGCCTCTGCCTCCTAGGTGTGGGGATTAAAGGTGTGCACCACCACGTCTGTCCTCCTCTGGGATAGGGGCTCTTCTGTATGACTTGTTCTCCATCTGTCCAGCAACCACTGTCCATTGATCATGGAGGAACAGGGCAGTGCAGAAGGATGCTAATTCACAATGAAGGCTTGGAGGTTATTATAGGCAGTGGGTAGTATCGTGGGGTTGGTACAGTTACAGCAACTAGAAACTAATGAATTCCAGACTACTTCTTGAAGCCTTTCTTGTGGAGAGGCTTGGAATCCGTAGAACGTATTGTTGCTCACTGTTCATGAAAATGTTGGTGACCTTCAACTCCTACTTGGAGATAGCTTGCTCCTGATAGGTCTCTTGTAAAAGAGCTCTTTCTAAGAGCAAAAGTTTTTTTTAAAAAAGTCCCAACACTGACCTCGGTTTGCAGAAAACCAAGAACCTTTGTCCTGGATCTTTTCTGTGAGGGAAACTTGACGGCCTCCATGACGCTCATTCACAAGAAAATGTTAAAGTTGAACAAACAAACAGTGCCGCCTAAAGTATTATTCATGGAGGAAAATTTTGTCATCAGGGAACGTGTTGGCTAATCTGCGTTGGTCAAGTCCCCCTTAGAGACCATGGTTAATGGAAGAAGTGGACAGGACATTAGCATACACATTGCTATTCGGAAAAAGGGGTAAAATGTTAATGGGGTACCCTTTGTGTCTCTGTTTGTCTTTATTTCTCTGAAAGTTAATTAATGGTCTGCTCAGCACTAGGAGGAATCTCCATCCAAGTCCATCTCCCTTCTAAGTGCTATTTTGACAATTTCTGGGGTTTAATCTCAATGAAGAGCTGACCACCACTTCCAGAGCCACCATTTCTGTCTCCACATTGTGGACTCTCTCGAGAGCAGAGAATTGCCACTATCCTGCAGCTAATTAGCATGGCTACACAGCCTCTGCAGTTAGCAAGGTAATTAGTTTCAGAGATAAGTGGAGATCGGGGAGGTTTGAGACACAGCATGTTTATTGAACGATGTCCCCTGGACAACAGAGCCACTGCCTACTTGTTAAAGAAACTTGAATTATTATTGGCACAGAGTTCCAGATCCCTAGGAAGAAGCAATGTGGTAATTGGGGCCTTTACGGAAGCGAGGGACAAAAGCAGGTTTGTGATTCAGGCAATAACCTTTAGCATGAGGCCAAAGGATGCTTTCTGGAGAACTTTGCTCTCACACAGGGAGGGACTGTAAGGACATGTAACGGACTGAGAGGACATGCTGAAGCTTTAGTGGAGATTCCTGACACTTGGGAAGAAGAAACAGCTCAGATTGAATAAAACCACAGAGCTAACCGTCACAAGGTACGCCCTTTCCAGAGAGGAACTGCTAGGCAAGAGGTCGGGTAGATGCTCGTGTCCCTGTTTACAGTCTTCCTCTTGGGCATGTGATAGTGCCTGAGTGTGACGTTATCAGGAGGAGTAAATCTTATATTGTGGAACACATGGTGAGTACCAAGATGTGTTAGATATGAAGACTACTTTCATTGCTTATTGCTAAGGGCTGCCAGAGGCTACAGGTAGGAGATTAGAATAATGACCTGGGAATCTCAAGTCTTTGGCCCATAACTTAGTGAATTCTGGAAGAAATACTTTGCACCCCAGAGACCCCTTGTGAGAAACTTGGCTGGGGCTTGACTGTTCTTTTGAGCCCAGTAGATATCTTTAAAAACAGTGATTGTCTCCTGTGTGATATCCTTCATCTATTTAAACCAACACGCATTTGCTTTTTGTTTACTTATACACCCCTTTGTTCCTGAAAGATTTTGGGCAATATGTTTTCTTTTAAGTTTCTTTCTTATTATGTTTGTTTATTTATTTATATTTATTTATTTGGTCTCTTGAGACAGGGTCACTTTGCATAGCCATGGCTGTCCTGGAACTCACTTTGTAGCCCAGGCAGGACTCAAACTCACAAAGATCCACCTGCCTCTGTCTCCTGAGCACTGGGGCTAAAGGATGTGCACCACCACACCCAGTCACTTTCATTTATTTTATTATGTGTGTGGAGGCCAGAGAGCAACTTGACAGAGTGAGTTCTCTCTCTGGGTCTTGGGGATTGAGCTGAGGCCATTGGGGTGGTGGCAAGCACCTTTACCATCTTCCAACCCTAGGTAACGTATTAAAAGTAACTAGGTATATTTTGTAACATGTACTAAATTAAGTACTTAGTTTTTTAAAAAAAAAGGATTTTTTTTAAGCCTTCATTAGCTATATGATAGGTTGTGGTGACTAGATCAAATATTTCCAAAAGCCATTTTTAAAGCTGAGAACCAACCATCTAGATAAGCCAGCCTCTGTCTGCTGACTGTCTCCTCTGTTTGCCCCACTCACCAACTGCCAGGGAGCATCAGAAAGTGTTGCTCCCAGCTATCGGCTGTCTCCTAATCAGTGCTGGATGGTGGATGCTGCCTCATCCCATTCCATTTTACTGCTTCCTTATTAGCTACCATCTCCACCAACGCCTACAAGCAATAATGGTCTACGTTCCTCGCAACACCACTTGGCTGTTGTTTAACCCTGGCCCCTTCCTAATGCCTGCTGTTCTAAAATAGTTTCTGACTTTCTCGATCTGATAAAGGGCATCCACACGACGTCTACAAACAACACTATAGTCAGTAGTGAAAGACTGAATTCTTTACCCGTAAGTCAAGAACACCACATTGTAACCATTCCTATTTGAGATCATACAGAGGGTCTAGTCAGAGCTATAAGGGAAAGAAATTAAAAAGATGTTAGCTGAAAAGATACAAAACTGTCCTTACTCGGAGGCACACAATCTTGTTTATAGAAATTGCACAAATCTACAAAACAGCTACTAAAAGTAAGAAAAATCATTGTCAGAGAGGCTTTCTCTGGCAGGTGATGGGAGTGGCTGCAGAGACCCACAGTCAAACAGGGGGAGCTTAGAGACCTCTGGAAGAGGGAAGGGTGGATTATAGGAGCCAGAGGGGTGGAGGACACCAGGAGAACACAGTAAATAGAATGAGCTAAACATAACTCGCAGGGGGCTCACAGGGGTTCACAAAGGCTGAAGCAGCAATCTCAGAGCCTGCAAGGGTCTGTGCTGGGTCCTCTGCATATTTGATACGGTTGTTAACTTAGTGGTTTTGTAAGACTCCTAACATTAAGCTATCTCTGACTCTTTTGCCTGCTCTTCAGACCCTTTTTCTCCTTCCCAGTCTTGATATGAGTGCCTGTGACTAGCCTTATTGTAACTTGTTATGCTGAGTTCAGTTGATATATTTGGGAAGTCTGCTCTTTTCTTAAGGAAACCAGAAGAGCAATGGATCTGGGGAAGAGGGGAGGTTGCAGGGGGTAACTGGGAGGAGCCGATGGAGGGGTGGCTGTGGTTGTAATGTGTTGTATAATAGAAGAACAAATAAAAAGAAAAATAGTCCAGGAAACATACACAAATAAGTATGTAATCAGTTGCATTTTATACACTTTAGGGAAAAATCTGGAAATGAAATTTAAAAAAAAGTTCCAGTCAAAATAGTATCAAAATAAAAAGAATAAATTTACCAAAAAATTCAAAGCCTCTACAATACAACATGTACTATGTCCAAAAACAATGGAAATTTCCTCACATATGAAAACAAAAAACAATATAATCTTAAGAAAAAAAGGCAGAGGCAATGAAAACCTACCCAAGGGGACCTCTATGTTGGAATTCTCAGGCAAGGAGCCACAACAGCTAGGTATAATAAGGTAAGTTATGTGTCTAACAGAGAAGATGGAAAAACTCAACAAGAAAATAGAATGCACTTGTCTAAAGCTAAGTGAAACTTCTAGACTACAGCACTACTAACCTCTAAACCAAAGATGCTCGGTGGGTCTGAAGGATAACGAGGACAACAAACTTGAAGATGGAGGGAGAGAGAACAATCAAAAGGACGAGTAGAGATTCGCTAATGCACACACACAGAGTGAATACAGACTGAAACTATTGATTAACAAAATAGTAAGGGCAAATGCTAAGATAAAGCAAGTTAACTGGAAGGAAACAAAGATGTCAGGGAAGGACACTGATAATGGCAGGATATAGGCAAGTAAGAGTCTATTGGCTCTGAGTTTCTTTAAAAACAAAGAGGACTTTTAAAAACAAAATGCCAGATTATAGTGTATTCTGCACAGAAGGTATTCTGTAATATAGAATAAAAGATAAAGATGGGGGTGGGAGTTAGCAAGATAAAGAGAACTACTATTTCAAAGCATCTACATTTTATGTACAGTGGTAAAATTAGGACCCTCCAGAGTTAGCAGTTAGATGTGTACAGTTTAGTGTAATCACTGTAGCAATTGTTAACAATAGTGCAAGAAGGCATAGTTAAGCATCAATAAATTAACTAAAATAGAATTTGAGGAGATGGCAAGATGGCTCAGTCAATAAAGTACTTGCTACACAAGCGTGAAGACCTGAGTTGGCATCCCAGAACCCACGTAAAGAGCTGAGTGGTGGCGCACGCCTTTAATCCCAGCACTCTGGAGGCAGAGGCAGGCGGATCACCTGGTCTACAGAGTGAATTCCAGAACAATCAGGGCTACACAAAGAAGCCCTGTCTCAAACAAACAAAAGTAGCAACACCCAAACAAACAAACAAACAAACAAACAAAGACTGAGCACAGTGGCACATGCATTTTACCCCAGCACTGGTGGGGAGGTGGAGGCAGAGGTGGAGGCAGAGGCAGGCAATTCATTGAAACCCAATTGCCAGCTGTCTTAGCTAACTGTAATCCCCAAAGCAAGACAGGAAACCAGCTGGGCAAACTCCAAACTCTGCATCTCCATCTCTGACATCAAAGCCATCTTCAGATTTCCACTCCTTTTTCATCTTTGTTGATTGCAACAAAATTCTTGCTCCTGTGCTGGTTTCTCTCCCTGTTAACAGCTTTCCTCAGCAGACATCCCATGGCTCTGGCATCTCTAACATCTTGGGGTGTCCAAGGCCACTTCAGCGTTACAGCTTCTTGTTCCAATGTCTGGGATCCACACATGATCTTCTAGGGTCCTCCAAAGGGCTGGCGTCACTTCTCTAACTCTGCCCTCTGTAGCACTCTAGGTTCTGGGTGACTCTACTGCTGCTGCTGTTCTTGGTGATTATTCTATGGGACTGGCATCTCCAATACACTGCTGCAACTAGGCTTCATCCATAGCCTCCCATAAGCTCTCTTCCTGGTGCCAAGCCTCAATGTCTTTGCATGACCCTTTTAGTCCTAGGCTGTCAACTGCAACTGAGGCTACACCTTCACCAATACCCCTCCATGGCCTCTCACTGTGCCAAGCCTCAGCTGCTCTCTGTGACCCCTTTATGCCTTCAAAACCAGTACCACCTGGGTGATTCTTACACATTACCAAGTGCAGCTGTAGTACAAGGTACAACCTTGGCTATCTCTGGAACACAGCTTTTTTTTGTGCTTTCAGAAAACACTTCCTAGAAGATTTCACCTCAGTGATGCTGGTCTCTTTTTTATCCCTCACATTTATTACATATATTTGTTGCCAAAAAAAAAAAAAATCACAAAAAAATAACAGAAAGTAGGCTTACATTAGTTTGGGCCGTCCTTAATTGTGTTCAAACACGTTTTTCATCTTTTCAGCATATAGTACTCTAGTTATACACATTTAAAGAAGATACAACTGGTAAAAAATGTTAATTTAATCCATATTCAGAAATGTGTAAAATAAAAGGTAACAATGAAGAAATAATTAAGAAAGTTGTACAAACGACCATGGTTATTTCCCTTTATAAAAGTATTCCAATAAAACAAAATAAAAACTATGGAAAACACAAAAGTCAATATAGAAATAATTATTTTTCCATGTGAAAACTCTTACACAAACGAGAGTTAGTAAATCACCCCAATCCACTAAATCTGCGTCATAAAAAAATTAAAAATAAAATGTCACTAGACCTAACAAAATAAAGTAGAAAAATCATGATTATGAGCTAACACTTGGGTACAGGCAATCTAATTCCCAAGACAGTCCTCTTTGTCTTTAACAAAATCGTCCCTATTATGTTTCGGTTTGCTCTGTTTAAATCATATGTATATCTGTATACCAATATACATTACTGTAAATGATCAAGCACTCAATTCAAACAAAAAGTCACTGGGTCTCCTTTAGACCTTGCAATTATATCAAGAGTTCTGATACCATGTCTGGATACTTCTACAATTTCTCCAGGCTTGACTTCATGGCAATATCTCGCACCAATAGATAAAAAGCTGCAAGACTCTGAAGACACCACCCATCCATCAGTTTCAGAACATTTTTTCTCTTTGTCATTTATATCAGAAACTGGCATATGGCGACCGGTGCGTACAGGGCGATTTCCATACTGATGTCACACTGTGTAAATGACATCCCAGTGCATTATAACCAGAGAGTATGCTGCGGGTGCTTCCTTCATTAAGTTCTTAATCCTTGCTACCCAGTCTGGAGTATCATCTTATTCCTAAGGAGGGGTATATGCGAGTAACTGGGTAATCATTTACTACCAGAGGATGTGGAAATCCATGACGCAGAAGCTTCTTCCTCAACCGAGCTGCGTTGACCAGTTCGCCATTATGGGCCATGGCTATTTTCCCATGAAGAGTCTCAACAACGAATGACTGGCAATTTTCCAGTTCCCTGTGGTGGCGTACCTCGTATGTCCGATTCCAAGATATGAGATATACAACTTCTTCAAATTGTCTTCGGTAAAAACATGGTTTATAAGACCCATTCCCTTATGCACCCTGAATGTAGGCACTGAACTCCCATCGCTGGTCACAATACCAGCACTGTCCTGACCTCGGTGCTAAAGCCGAGTGATCACATGCGGCACATCTAGCTGCGTGGGCCAGTCTCCAGAAGCGATGCACCCGAACACACCACATTCCTCGCAGATCCCCAACTCCTCCAGTTCCATGGCGCCGCTGAAAGCATGTGGAGGGACCTGCTGCTGAGGTGTGGTCCAAGCAACAACCAGCTGTCGGCTCAGCTATATATAGAACGCTTCAGAGGCTCGCAATACAGACTGCCTCTTCCTTCCCCGCAGGCTAGATTCTCGCTACCGCAGATGCTGGTCTCTCTCTCTCTGTGTTTTTTTTTTTTTTTTAATTTTAATTTTAATTTTCTGATGCTTTATTTACATTTTCAATGTTTCCCCCTTTCTGGGTCTCCTCTTTGGAAACCACCTATCCCCTCCCCCTCCCCGCCTCTATGAGGGAATTCCACCTACCACCCACCCACCCACCCACTCCCGTATTCCCACCTTGACATTCCCCTTTACAGGGGCCTCTAACACCCTCAGGCCCAAGGGGCCTATCCTCTCCCTGATGGCCAACAAGGCCCTCCTCTAACACATATGTGGTCCCAACCATGGGTCCCTCGATGTGTATTCTTTGGTTGGTGGTCCAAACTCCAGGATGACGGGGGTGGGGGGGTGTCAGGCCCATTGACACTGTTGCTCCCTCCATGGGGCTGCAGACTCCCTCAGCTCCTTCAGACCTTTCTCCAACTCCTCCATCTGGGACCTCACTCTCAGTCCAGAGGTTACTGTAAAGTGAAACTTGGGTATTCCGAACTTTGGGGCTAATATCCACTTATCAGTGAGTACATGCCATATTCGTTCTTTTGTGACTGAGTTACCTCGCTCAGGATATTTTCAAGTTCCATCCATTTGCCTGCGAATTTCATGAAGTCATTATTTTTAATAACTGAGTAGTACTCCATTGTGTAAATGTACCACCTTTTCTGTATCCATTCCTCTGATGAGGGACATCTGGGTTAATCACCACTAATTTCCTAGCTCCAGCTAACCAGCATCAGTTGTCCCAGT
This sequence comes from Uromys caudimaculatus, assembly GCA_028551405.1. NCBI lineage: Eukaryota > Metazoa > Chordata > Mammalia > Rodentia > Muridae > Uromys > Uromys caudimaculatus. Next base: position 67,060,320 of record CM052708.1, on the reverse strand, counting down.
AGTCCCTTCTGTTCTTGACTCCAAAGCCAGAGCCACATGGCTGAAGCTGCTTGCTGGGGTTGGAATACGGTCCCACCCCTTATTCTTATTACCAGCTTTCTGTTTTCCAACTATCACTTCATAAGCTTGGCTGTCCTGGAACTTGCTCTGTAGATTGACCTTGAACTCAGAGATCTGCATGGCTCCATCTCCTGGGATTAAAGGTGTGTGCCACTGTGGCTGGACCCAAACTTAGCTGGGTGGAATCTTGCTACAAAGTCCCACTTCCTTAACCTGTTACCTCCTTGAACATAAGATTCAGCTCCATTTTACTTCCGGGTGCCTGCCCCTTTAATACTTTTTTATTTTTCCTTTCTCAGTTTGCTTCTTTTCATTAAAATGTTCTTCATAAGAGTGAACTTTAGTAGCCACACAATCGAATTTGTACCGGGCTCTTTTGAGACTATCCTTTTCAAAGCAATTAATCTAAATCTCTTCACCTTAGCTTCAGGCAGACTCTTTGGACAATGGTAAAAAAGCAGCCACATTCTTCACCAAAATACCGCAAAAACAGTCTCTAGGCCACATATTGAGATTCTTCTCCACTGAAACCTATTGGGACAGGTCCACACAATTCAAATCACTCTCAGCAACAAAATCTTCCATATTCCTACTAGAATGGCCCATAAAATGCCACTTATAGTATTTCACTGCTTTCCAAATCTAAAATCTTCAAATCTATACTCTTCCAAACAAAAGTATGGTTGGACCTATCATAGCGACACCCCAGTTGCTGGTACCAACTTCTGTCTTAGTTAGGGTTTTACTGCTGTGAACAGACACCATGACCAAGTCAACTCTTATAAGGATGACATTTGATTGGGGTTGGCTTACAAGTTCAGAGGTTTAGTCCATTATCATCAAGGCAGGAGGATGGCAGCATCCAGGCAGGCATGGAGCTGGAGGAGCTGAGAGTTCTACATCTTCATCTGAAGGCTGCTAGGAGAAAACTGGCTTCCAGGAAGCTAGGACGAGGGTCTTACAGCCGACACCCCCACAGTGACACACCTACTCCAACAAGGTCACACCTCCAAATAGTGCCACTCCCTGGGCCAAGCATATTCAAACCATGACACTGGCCAGCTAGCAAAATTTATGAGTTTCAGATTCACTGAGAGATCCTGTCTCAAAATAAATAAATAAATAAATGTAGGGAGTGATTGAAGGGAGATAACCAGATGCCTAGCATCAACCATTGGCCTGCCTATACATGTGCATACATGTGCGCCTGCACATACATGTGTGCACACCCATATGAACAAGTACATATAGCACACATACATATGTACTAATAAGTGCATATATTACATACATGCATATATGCACACACACACACATGTCACCACATAGTAACAAGTTATACTTATTACATATATACATAGCATGCACCTGCACACCCTATTAAATATATAAATTATACGCATGCATATGCATGCACCTGCACCCACACTAACAAACACACATATTTTGAACATATATACACATGCACCTGCAAACATACAAACACGGACACACGCAAACACATACACACACCTCTAAATCAAAAGAAATCAGAAAATATAGAATAAAAGAACAGAAAATAAAGGAGCAATCACCAAGAAACTGAAAATGGTGACAAATATAAACCTAAACGTTGGAGTAAAAATGTGAAGTATTAATGAATTAGCCTCCTCTGCTTAAAGACAATCATAATTTATATTAACCTATTCCAGCCTCTTACATTTATGTTTACATGTTTAGTCACTTTCTAGTTGTTTATCCTCAACTGCTTTTATTTTTAAAGTGAATCTCTTGCAGACAGCATGCTGTTAGGCCTTGTCCTGCAAGTTCTTATAGACAACGTGTTCAGTTCATTAGGAAATTCTAAGAATTATAAATATGCATCTTACAAACAGCCAAGGTTAAAAGCATGAATGGACAGAAGTGACTGACAGGCGTCAGCCCCACAGCATTGTTGTATAGCCCGGTGACTTCAGTTTAGGCTAGCGGGAACTGTTTAATTAGCTTTGTGGGCTACTATGACATGAGATGACAAGACCCACATCAATGACATATATTCCCCCTGTGACATGAGCTTGCACAAATAATACAATGGAAGAACAAAGAAATTTTAGAGCTGAGAGAAGACGTCCATATTGCTGTGTTGGACTATGTACCAACACTAGAAGGAAAAGTGTAGATGTAGGGCCCAGACCTGGACCAATACAGAAGAGAAGCATACAGGTGCTGTCCATGGATCTCCCAGTTGCCTGTGGTCACCTGTACATAATCTCACTGTCATTGACACCACTCTCAGAATAGGAATGGGATCTGATTAGTCCCTGAGTGAAATCATATAGCCATAGCCATAGTGACTGCTGGGTAAGTAGAGTTGGGACAGAAGAGAGAGAGGCTTTCGTTTTTCTCATCAAGGAATTGTGTAGACTCAAAGCGGTCAGTAGCCTTTGCTTTAGGGTGAAGCCTCATCAACACATCTAAAGTATTTTAAACTATCCCAGGACAGAGGAAAAGAGTGTGTGATGCTTGTCTGTAGTTTGAGTGTTTATTCCGCCTTTGCATCTTGGAAGTTAACTGCTAAGAAAGAGAACGTTGGGAGTTGTTTAGCTGATGGGAATAAAGCCTCACGGCGGCACTGGTTCTTATAAACGGCTTAGGGTGGGAGGTCTCCCCTTGGCCCCTTTCCCTCCCACCCCTTTCTCCAAGTGAGGAGATACACTCACCTCATTCATCTCTAGAGTAGAGAGAACATCTTAGAAACACAGAGCCAGCCCACCAGACACACAACCTGCCAGCATGTTTGCTACTGGTGCTTGATCTTGGAATTTTTAAACCTCCAAAATTGGGAAAAATTAATTTCTATAATTTACAAATCACTTAGTCTAAGATATTTTGTGACAGCAGAGTGAATGGTCTAGGATATCTGCTCATTACAGTTTTTGTGGTATATTTTTAAATTGTTTTCTTGGAAGGCAGAACAGAGACACCAAAACAAAACAAAGACTCTCAAGTTTTGAGGACATGATTGAGCCTGTAAGTCAAACCAGCCATGAAGATCCCCCAAACTCTGAACTTAGCACTAAATGTAGGCCAGTTACAGTTTTCCTGTCTCTCTTTTGTTCTCTCCTGCCCTTTTTTCTGTCTTTCTAACAGGCCATCACTATGTAGATCAGGCTGACCTGGAACACACCATCCTCCTGCCTCAGCCTCCCAGTTGCAGGGTTTATAGATGTAGGCCACCAAGTCTGACCTAGAGTCAGTTTTCTTGACTTTTTTTTTTTTTTTTTCTTTTTTTACCTGTAAGGATTCCTAACTGGTACTCAGAGTCAGTGCGCTTTAAATACAAACAAAAAAGGAATCGTTGCAGAGGGATGGTCCTTTGCACCTGAATGATGTTTGAATTCGTGTCTCATACAATCATATGTACGAAGTGAAGTTATGGATCCTGCAGGACAGGTAAATGTTCCCAACTTCGAACCTCTTTTATCTTTTGCTAATTGATATTGTATTGGGCGCTTTGCCAAACTCCCTGACTATGGGCTTGTCTAGTCTTCTAATTACATTCTCCACACAGCTGCCAGATCTACTTTTAAAAGGGAAATCACACCATTTTACGTACTCACATCACACACACACACACACACACACACACACACACACACACACACACGCACCCTCCCATGTAACATCTACTTAGTATCTTTCTGTGGATTCTGACTACTAATGGGACTTCGTTCACACTTAGTGTGGTCTGCATGGTTCTTAAGTGCTATCCCAGTCCCCTTACAGTCACATCTCCTAGGACCCTCTCCAACAAACTTGATGTTCTCTGTATTCTCATTACATAAACTCTTACATGCCTTCTGGCCTTTGTATCTGCTGTTCTCAATTCCCTCCAGTTTTTCTTCTGTTTTCTGAAGTACTTGGAACTCCTCCTTTGAAGACCCGCAACTCAAATATCATTTGGCTAAGAATTTCTGGACGAGCCCCTAGGACGCACACGCTTTACCGTAGGGAGCTAGTGGGGTGGTTCAGCATCCCGTGGCTGATCGTTGCGTCTCTCTTCAGAACAGCCAGTTGGAAATGGCAGATGAGAAGGGAAAATCAGATTTAGACTAGAATGGTCCTATGAAAATTAATTAGAACTTGTATTGTGTCCCAGGCATCCAACCTCAGTGAAGCTAAGGCAGTTTGATACAGTTCCTGAAACATAACTTGTAGCAGAGTCAGTAGAGCTGAGGGAAGGGAGTAGGAGCTGACGTCAGTGTGGATCGCCCGGTGCACCTGCTCCCATGAGCACCAGAGGAGCCAGTGGATGAGCCAGCAGGTGAGCCACCCTATAAATGATATCCCACAGCATCAGGCCCTACTCCAGATCTCCGATATAATAGGAATGTGACACTTTCATGTCTGCTTTTCATGTTTCTCATAAAACCATCATGTGGTCAGTATTAACTTTACACTTTTTAGGGGAAGAGGGCTCTCAGGAGCATAGAAGTGGTTCAGCTGAGACCACACGATACAAACTACCATGTCTTCCTCGGATAAGAAGAATTACTTTTTCATGTTTTCACCATTAGGGACTATGTCTCATTTATATGGCTATATTTGTATCTGAGGCATCCAAAATATAATTGGTTCTTAATGTTCAATAAAACAACTAATTAGGAAACATTCTTATAAGTATCAAGTGGACACAGTTATTAACACTAATTTTACATACACTATCTCTTCTATGTATTTCTTTTTTAAAAAGTATTTTTTTTTAACTTATATGAATGTGTGTCTTTGTATGCCACATGAGCGCAATGTCCAAGGAGGTCAGAAGAGGCCATGATATCTTCCTAAGCTGGAATTGTGGGCAGTTGTGAGAAGCTTGACATGGGTGCTAGGAACCTACTTCTGCTCCTCTGAAAGAGCAGCAAGCCCTCTTGACCCCAATCCATCTCTCCAGACCGTTTTCAATGCATAGTTTTAGCAGTTGGAAAGCTAGCGTTTAGCACTTGTTTGTATAACCATCTGAATAGCCTTACAGGAGAGAGAGATTTTTTCACATATACACAGGGATTGAATTCGAGGGGGGGGGGAGGCGAACCTGTTTTAGTGGTGTCTTCTCCAGTGATGACAGAGCAGAGCCTTCCTTTAGAATGCATTTTAGAATGCATCTCTCTCAGAGAGGTGGCAAAGGTTAATTATTTTGAGCATTTGGAAATTGGCAACAATTAGGGTGGAGCATACATACTGACTAGACATATACTTCTGAGTATCTATACGATGTCTGCCTGTAGTGGCTCACACAGAAAGCAGAGCATATGGCAGAGTTTGGTGTTTCTCTGGAATCTTCTGTCAGGATATGAGTTACTATCTAATTACAGGCGCTCATTCTACTTCATATTTTCCAACTTTGGTCTGGTTTCTCAAAGCCTCCAAACAATTTTTAATTTTAAAAATGATTTTGTATGTGTTATGGGATTTTGTCTGCATGTATGCCTCTGTACCACATGTGTCCCTGATGCCCTAGGAAGCCAGGAGAAGGCTTCAGATCCTATGGAACTGGAGTTTTTACAGATGGTTAAGAGCCACCATGTGGGTGCTGTGGATCAAAGGTGGGTCCTCTGGAAGAGCAGACAGTGCGCTTAACCACTGAGCCGTCTCTCCAGCCTGATAGCTTATTTTAAAAAGAATGAATTTTATATGACCTATAAAATAGTTGTGGGCATCTCTGAGAGACAATTTCAAAAAATAAGACCGGGCTGAGCCTACAGCGCAGAGGTAGAGCACTTGCCAAGCCTGCAGGAGACCCTGGACCTGATCCTTCGCACCAAAAATAAACAAACGCAAACCAATAGCAAGGAATTTAAGCTCTATATCCTAGTACTTAGACTTTACATCCCACCAAGGAAAGTTTTGTCTTAGAAAGGGTACGAGGTACCATTCTACTGAAGAGAAAGGGTCCAAGAGAGGACAATGGGAAGTACTAGTTTCAAGCTTCTCTGGGTTTGTGAGAATCTATCATGGGTAAGACGCCTCTCAAGAGAACCAAGTTCCTTTAAGCAGAGGCTAGCTTAAGGACAAGATGAGACCCAATTCAAAACTACAAAGATTTGATAGGCTGGAGAGATGGAAAGAACTGGCTGTTCTTTGAGAGGGCCCAGGTTCAACTTCCAGCACCCACATGATACCCCCAGTTCTAGACCTGACAACCTCACCCACACATACATGCAAGCAAAACACCAATGCACATAAAAAAATAAAGAAATCATTTTAAAAAGAAAAAAAAGTACAAGTCTTTGTACATTTGTTCAGCCACAGACTCCTTTAGCTCATATATGCAAATGATGCATAATTACATTAGATTTCCATCTTTGCTCATGACTGATGGCCACTGTCTAGGTCTCTATAAGCAAATTGTTTCTGCTTGCCAAAATGTAATATTCATGAATTAACACATTAAAGGGTCTGATGATGGAATAACACAGTTATTCTACTATGCCTTAACTACTTAGAAAAAGCTCCTAGTGGGCATAAGACCCTAGGAATAATTAGAATTCCTGAAAAATCTGGGAAAGAACGCATTACAGAATATACAATCTTCTGTATCTTCTCAATACAGAATGAGCTTTGCTTTGGGTGGTTGTGATTTTCCATAGTCACTCTCCTCAAATTAATCAGCTTGTACTCACTGCTCTTCCATTAAAAGCTTGCTGTGTGTGTGTGTGTGTGTGTGTGTGTGTGTGTGTGTGTGTGTGTGTGCGCGCGCGCGCGTGTGCACATTTGTTTAATACTGGGTAGATCTTGGTTTCTTTCTCTACTGAAAAGGGGGAGTGGATGGATTTCATGGCTCATAATTTGTTTTACCTAAAAGGGCCTCATTCAAGCATGCTGGTTGTTTTCTGCTGATATGGAGAGACCACAACCTCAATCATCAGAGGACAGAGCCAGAGACTTGGCGCTGTCAGGGTATAGTTTATTTTCACAGCCATCATCTCTGTCGATGCTTTTCTATCTAGTAATTGTTTTTAGGACCAATGTTAGTAATAAAATCATTTTCCAGGGAGGCAGCATTTAGCATCTGCATGCCTGTTTCGAGGGAGCAGGAGACAGACTGGCCTTCAGCATCTTGTCTCTCACCAGGAGAGAGCGCTGAATGGTTTCAAGTAATAAATGCTCTGTCATGCTTTGCCACTTAAATATTTTATATCCTTTAAGCTCTGCTAAAGGAAATGATGTTGAGAATATTTAGCAGCAATGGCTTCTAGTAATGGCTTCTTAAAAGACGGATGACACCAGCCATTTAACCGACGATGGAGAAAGGGAAGGTATTACCTCACTCGAGATGGGTTTATTATCTTAGCCCGGAAAATTGGTTGGTTGTTGTTAGAAAGGTGGGCAAAAGAAGGCAGGCGTGAGTCAACTCAGATATTTGTATCTGGGTTTCCTCAGAGGAGAGGCAGTGACAGTTTTGTTTAGTAAATGCCAGTCTTTGCTAAGTCTAAAGAAGATCCACTATTCACAGAGCAAAGTCATTCTATACCTTCCCCCTCTAATTATGTTGGGTATTGGGTGGTGGGAGAATCTGTCTGCACACAGCCTTACTTCCAGGGCTGCTCTCAGTGGTAAAAGGCCGACTTATTAGTCAGCATGAAGAAGAGAATTTTAGGAGTTTAGGAAACACCATAAATTTCTTTTAAAACTGAAGGGAAAATCCCCAAACTTTTTGTCAAACAAAATAGTTTCATATATAATATTACTCTTTCTATGTGTAAAAAAGTGGCTTTACTGTTTTGAGACAAATCCTCACTCTATAGTCCAAGGTGTCCTTAAATTCATGGACATTCTTTTACTTCAGCTTCCCATGTGCTGGGATTATAGGTATGGGCTACTAGACTTATATAAATATTAATCATTATATTAACACCATTGCTATATTTAAAGTTTTAATTACTTTTAATGGAAGAAGAGGCTCACAGAGACCAACATGTTGCAGGGGTGGGGTGGGGTTGCAAAATATCACAGTGCAGCTGTGAGACTTCATAAATTCTTATTGATTGGAAAATAACTTTTGGACCCTTCAGAGTGAGTCTTCATGAGGATTCAGTCATGTTCGTGCTAGCCTTCAAGAAGGCTCACGCATCAAGCACAGAACAGTGGGTAGAGAGCCTGGGATTGGCTCTGATCTCTGTCGTTTCCACCTTTGTAGAAAGTCTTTTACTGCAAAGAAGGTTTTGAATTCTGTTTCTGATATCTTGCTAATTTAATGATTCCATTATTCTAGGTCAGAAGAGGTAGCAGAAACTGAAGTTCCTTCATTAAGAGTTTTGGATGAGTAGAGAAAGCAACATATGTTTGTTATCTCCTTGCCTTATAGCAGGTGTTCAGTCTGAATAAAGGACGTTAGCTTTGGGAGTGCTGGGGTCTCACGAACACACACCCGGGAGGATGTGAGGCGCAGGCAATCATGCTCTCTGTTCTTTCTCATTCACATCCCTCCCCAAACTTGTGATTCCTTTTCACTGAGAGAAGGTTAAAAATGACAGCTGACATTATGTCAATCTATTCAAATCTAAGTTGTCAATACAATGGGCTATTCTAGGGCCTCCTAGAATGACCATCTTCAGAGCACGGTTGCTTACCCGCTCCACAGGTTTCTCTGTCCACAGAGCACTCAACTCTGAAAGCCTTGGCGAAGCTCCTGACCCTGGGAGCTATAGCCTGGGGGAGGGAGGAGGTGAAGATGCACTGATCCTCTCGTTTCTTTGTATAGAACCCACAGTCAAGATGGACATAATTACAGGGGCTTCCTTAACCTCAGGAGCCCTTTCAACACTTTTGCCGCGTTCTATGTCTATGAAAGAATGATTGCTGATGCTCACTGTCTATTACTTCTGTATTTTCTTGTGAGGACCCGAGACTGGGTAACCTACCAGGATGACAGCTTATCCTCATAGTTCTGAAGGCTAGGAACCCCAGTGAAGTGTCACCACCTGATGAGGCCTTTGTTGTGGGAAATATTAAAAAAGATAAAACTGGCATGTTTCCTGCCCGGTGCGTCTCATTTGGCAGTCCCTCTGCCCACCATCTCTCCAGCAGGGGACCCCGTGTTCCTCTCGTTAACATGCTGCGCCCCACACACCCCGGGGCCAGCCATCTCAACACCCATTTACCTGGTAGAATTAAAACTCTTAAGCATATGGTTAACCAACCAGATTCATGTATCAATAAAGACACAATTTACAAGATGCCAATACAATAATTTCAGAGTCAATTGATAATGATAAAAGCTGCTCACCTAGATTAGACAACTTATCCCAAAATTCTAACCTTTATGATAACATGACTATTGGTGGCATTAAGCCACATCCGCTGCCATCTTCCTTCCTCTCTCCCCTAAGATGCTCTCTCCTGTGCAACTCTTAGCTCCGCCTCCTTGTTCCCTGTCCAATCACAGGGCTCCTATTGCCCTAATGTAATTGGACACGACAGGGAAAATCCTGCAACATATCACCCTTTCTGTTTAATTAAATAAAATATTATCTTTCTCTCAAAATATCAATTGAGCACAACTACTACCGTTTTGTAAATTATAAAGTACAAGATAGACTTCGATCCTGCAACAGGCCTTCTGGCATATTTGAAGGCTGTCTTAGTTAGGGTTTCCATTGCTGTGAAGAGACACCATGACCACAGCAACTCTTATAAAGGAAAACATTTCATTGGGGCTGGCTTACAGTTTAAGGGGTCTAGTCCATTATCATCATGGTGGGAATGTGGCAGCTTTCAGGCAGACATGATGCTGGAGAAGGAGCTGAGACTCCTACATCTTGATCCACAGGCAGCAGAGAGAGAACTAACTTGAGCTTCTGACACCTCAGATCCCACAGTTACACACTTTCTCCAACAAGGACACACCTCTTAATAGTGCCTCTCCCTGTGGGCTAAGCATTCAAACACATTCAAACCTATTCAAACCACCACAGAGGGCAAAAGCTAAGAAGAAAGAGGTAAAAGAAGACAAAATTTTTCCCGGGGAAGCAAACTCACCCTGTAGGAACTGCCAAGAACAAAATTCTCTGACCTCCTAAAGGCCCACCCCTTGATACTGTTTTAAGGACAATGTTATTTCAGTATGAGTTTGGGAGCTGATAAACATTCAAGAGAATCAGAGGATGCCCAGCCTTTCAGATTACTGAAACTAATTTTCCAAAACCCCAGACATGGGTGTGAGTTTTAAGGTCAGTCTATTGAAATCGTATCATGGTGGCTGGATGAGTCTTATTCCTCATGACCATAGAAAAACAGCAGCTAAGAAAAATCTGTTGAGAGCTTTCAATACTATTCCTCTAGCGTTGCCTTAGAAGAAAACTCTGGATCTTCAGAAAATGCCTTACAGAATTCTGTATCATGGGGCTCAGCCACAATGTATGCTGAGACCCCAGAGAAGATTTGCATGAGGAGCCCATCTAGAACAGGATTTGGAGCTACAGGCAGGGTGGTCTGATTGTTTTAGCAAAGTCAGTGTTAAAAGTTTTGCCAGGCAGAGGTGGCGCACACCTTTAATCCCAGCACTTGGGAGGGAGAGGCAGGCGGATTTCTGAGTTCGAGGCCAGCCTGGTCTACAGAGTGAGTTCCAGGGCAGCCAGGGCTACACAGAGAAACCCTGTCTCGAAAAACCAAAAAAAAAAAAAAAAATCTGCTTTATTGTCAAGAGCAGAACCCCGGGTGAAGTACTAGCTTTGTACAACATGCTCAGGAAAAGAAGAGACTTTGAAACCAGAGAGGCAAAACTGAGCTCAGAGTTCATTGTCTAGACCACCACTCCACTCACTGGTGATGGTTAGAATGCCTATGACCCTCTAGTCTGAAGTTTTGGTGTCATAGCTGTTTTGATGAAAGCAAATGCAGGGGGTGTGGACCCTTTGGGAAGGAAGCTGCCTGGTCCCAGATTTATGCCTTTCTTACCCAGGAGTCAGTTTCCTCTCAACCTCAGCAATATTCTGCATGGAAAGTCAACCAGTCTGCCTCTTGGGTTCACATGGGGGACTGTGTACAGGATGCTGCTGCGTTGCTTTTCTGGCCAGTATTTCTGTTTTCACTTTGAGCCTTTTTTCACTCACACTTACTGCTTAGTGTGTTATAACATAAACAAACGGGTTTGTGCTATCATCGGTTCCCAGATTGGTTTTAATAACATGACAGATCCTAAGATATGCGAAGCCAAACTGGATATTAACGACAAGCGTTCTTTCATCCCATGATGCAAGCGTTTTCAAACCACCTTCATCGCTGAGACCCCGTGTCTCTAAACATCCAATTTTATACATTTTGCTGTTTCTTTTAAGTCCTCATCAGACAGGGTGGCACCCTGAGTACAGCAATTGAGCTCAGTCAATATTTTTGCTGTTCTCTACTTCATTACCTTCCATTTTCATAAGGTTCTTTAGACAATGGGCAGTTCAGCGTTTTACTAATGGTTTCTGTTATGCTCTGATCAAAGCAAGGGGTCTTGTTTAAAGTTTGAAAGCAAATTTGCAGAGCCAATAAAGCTATGGGAAACACAGAGCACTCTGTAATGTGAACTGAACACAGACCGTAGGAGGAAAACGTGCAGTTTGACTAACAACAACAGGCATGCCGGGACATTTGCCAAATGGATATCTTTTTTTTAAAAATGTATGAAAATTATTTTCTTGTTATGCAGGGATCTAGCCTTTCATACTTTCTCGATCCTCAGAGAATGATACCAGTGAGAATGACTGGGGGCAGAAGTGTGTGTGTGTGTGTGTGTGTGTGTGTGTGTGTGTGTGTGTGTGTAACTGAAGGCCTTCTGGCCTAGCTGGGAAACAGGGAACCTCTGCTCTGTATCTTCTGCACCCAGGATTTATTGACCAAATGCCAGACACTACACTGGAAATTTGTTGCAATTCATCTAGTCTCATGATCACCTCAAGAGTCTGGTATTTTCAATATTAGTTTCTAGGTAAAGGATCAGTTCATAGATATTAAGGTCTTTAAAATAACATAATACTTTAAGAAACAAAGGTCTTATTTATCAAGTCAGCTTCGTTTGAAATCTATTCTCTTTGTTCTCTGTTGCCTCAGGAGAGATAGTCTAGTAAAATATACATATTTTTTTCAGTAATAAAAGTCTTAACTCTCTGAATTTTTATGTGAGTGCTATTATAGACTGTTATAGGCCATACATGGTATAGAGTTATATGTTGTGTAAATAACATTTTTTCATTTGATTATTTGTTACTAAATGACAAGGTGAGGATCAGGGATCAATTGGCATGAATCCTGCCATTTATTAAACACCCAAAGCTAAAGACCAACGTGACACAATACCTAGAATGCATTCCCAGCGAGGGCTCATGCTCTGGCAGGGAAGAGGCTGGAGAGAATGCTGCCTTTGAGATGGATGTGACAGTAGGAGTAGAATCTGAACTCACAGAAATGAGAAAGTGGGGATCTCAGAAAACAAAATGGTTTGGCACACAGTAAAGGAAATCACATTTTATTGCGTATCCCTAGAGTGCCACAACTAACATATTCTCTTGTTTAGTTCTCACGTGAGCCGTACGGGGCTGTGTTGTTGTTTGTCCATCACAGTGTTCAGGTTGGAGCTCATCATTTTCTTCTGATCAGTCTTGTCCCAGCTCCAGTGCATCCAGCATGTCTGCCACACCACAGTGCCTCCCCGTCAGCCAGTGGTGTTGCCTACACCTGCCCTGTTCCACGATTCCTGGCCAGCCTTCACAGCTTCAGCAAAGTTGAGACCAGCCGAGCCAATGCTGCAGACACTTCTGGAGTCCCCTCAACCCTTTCCTGGATCCTGCATTGGTCCAGGTGCTGCTGTCACTGTTGTGACCACCTACCAGAGGTCTTGGCCCTTCTGGTCTTGCCCAGTGTCCCTCTCATTCAGTCCGTTCTCAGACAGCATCCCGAGAGACCATCACTGGCCACAGATTGGGTTACACTCCTCCTTAACTAGGGAATCCTGTAGTTTCTCTTCAATTTCCTTTGAACAAGATGTGAATATTTTGGTTTGTTTGGTTGTTTATTTTGGACAGGTCCTCGTGGAACCTAGGCTGGCTTGGAACTTAATATATAGTTAAGGATGGAATTTCTTTTTTTTTCTTTCTTTTTTTTTTTTTTTTTGATACTTTATTTACATTTCCAATGTTTCCCCTTTTCTGGGTCTCCTCTTTGGAAACCCCCTATCCCCTCCCCATCCCAGCCTCTATGAGGGAATTCCACCTCCCACCCACCCGCCCACCCATCCCCATGTTCCCGCCTTAACATTCCCCTTTACTGGGGCCTCTAACATCCTCAGGCCCAAGGGCCTCTCCTCTCTCCCTGATGGCCATCGAGGTCATCCTCTGCCACATATGTGGTCCAAACCATGGGTCCATAGATGTGTATTCTTTGGTTGGTGGTCCAAACTCCAGGATGATGAGGGGGGGGGGTCAGGCCCATTGACACTGTTGCTCCCTCCATGGGGCTGCAAATTCCCTCAGCTCCTTCAGACCTTTCTCCAACTCCTCCATCTGGGACCTGATTCTCAGTCCAGCGGTTACTGTTAAGTGAAACTTGGGCTTTCTGAACTTCTGGGCTAATATCCGCTTATCAGTGAGTACATACCATGTTCCTTCTTTTGTGACTGAGTTACCTTGCTCAGGATGATATTTTCAAGTTCCATCCATTTGCCTGCAAATTTCATTAAGTCATTGTTTTTAATAGCTGAG
>CM052708.1:66990841-67046039 GCA_028551405.1 Uromys caudimaculatus | reverse complement strand
GATCATATCATCTGCAAATAGTGATAGTTTGATTTCTTCCTTACCAATTTGTATCCCTTTGACCTCCTTTTGTGTCTAATTACTCTAGCTAAACTTCAATTACTATATTGAATAGATAGGGGGAGAGAGGGCAGCCTTGTTTAGTCCCTGATCTTAGTGGGATTGCTTCAAGTTTCTCTCCATTTAGCTTGATGTTGGCTGCTGGCTTGCTGTATATTGCTTTTACTATGTTAGGTATGGGCCTTGAATTCCTGATCTTTCCAAGACTTTTATCATGAAGGGATGTTGAATTTTGTCAAATGCTTTTTCAGCATCTAAGGAGATGACCATGTGGTTTTTTTCTTTGAGTTTGTTTATGTAGTGAATTACATTGATGGATTTCCGGGTATTGAACCATCCCTGCAAAGGATGGAATTTCTCATCCTCCTATTTCTACCTTCCAGGTTCTGTACTCTACTGGCTTGATTTATGCAATGTTGGGGGATTGAATCCAGGTGTTCCTACGTCTTAACATTCTACCAAACTGAGTTACACCCCAAGAATTCCTGAAGTTCAAATTCTGAAAGGAAGCTTAAAAAGCCTTTATGATCTGGCTTCTGCTTCTCTCCTCTGGCCCATTAGGCACCAAATTTCCATGATCTCTCCAGCATCCATTTACTGGGTAGGTTCCCAGTTCCTCTCTGCACATCTTCTGGTTATTCCTTACTCACTTAACCAGCAGAAAGGAGGACATTGCCTCGGCCCTCCACTGCACCTGAGAGGGTGGGTTCCTGGACAGTAAGAACCATGTCTCTCTGCTTACCATCAATTATTTTAAATGAGCGATTTAATGTCTAGAAGCTGAGGTTCAGGGAACTCAGTTACTTTTACAAAGCAAAACGGCTTCTTAGTAGTGGGGATAGGGTCTGAACCCACTTGTCTGTCCCCAAATCTAATATTTTCTTTGCAGCATCCCAGTGTTTCTCATAGATAAGCAAGTTTAAGGCACTTGGACTTTCTTTGCGGCTAGGTCAAAGCATGCACACAAAAGGTACAGGAAGCCAAACGCTACAGGAATCTTAGTCCTATAGCACAGGGCCTTGAGCTCTGTTTAGCTTAAGGAATCAGGACACTCCTGATAGTCTAGGAACACAAGGACTCCAACAGAGTAATTGGGGTTCCTTCTGCCCTCCAACAGTGAAAATGATCCCAAGGGTCTGTACTCATTGACATCCTGTTTCCAGCTGCCTATTCCTGCCCAGGTCTTCTTTGGCTTTGAATTTGTCATTTCCTCTCTTGAATCAATATAAGGATGATAGCAATTACAGTGATAGTTCACATTTGTGTTAGCTTTCTGTAGCTGTGACAAAACTACCAGAGATAATAGACTTATAAAGTGAAAAGGTTTATTTTGTCTCACAGCTTTAGAAGTCTCACAACTTTAGAGGTCCATAGTTGTTTGGGTCTGTGTGGGCACAAGCAAGGCATAAATGGCAGAGGGGGGTTTCATCTCACAGTAGATGGAGAGCAAGCAGCAAGGCTGAAACGGATCAGAATCTACAAGTACTGGTGACCTGAGCTAAGCCCTGTACTTAAAATACATGCAGGTTCCCATAACCTTTTCTCCACAACTGATGTTAAGACCTGCAATACAACGTTAGAGAGAGCAGCTTTGAGGCATCGGGGATTAATTTGTTCCTCTAACACTCGGTAGCACAATAATCCATCCAGGAAATACCTACTGAATTGACTGCAAGTCCCTAAATTGCTTTCCCTGTGACTCAGCTCAGGGCCAAGGCACAGTGATGAGGTGGAACCCACTGGCGATGAAGTCAGTCACTCTGAAGTCTGTTCCTAGCTCTTCGAAGAACCCAACATGAACAATGTCTACAAACTAGCCCGTGTTCCAGGTGGTACCTAAGGGTTTTTTCCCTACCACTTCAGCAATAATTCTGACTCATCTTCTTATCTAATAGGTTCTCTCAAGCAAAATCTGAACATATAATTATGACCCAAACTCTCCCACACAGCTTTTCAGAGAATGAAGTTTAAATGTGCTATCAAGGAGATAATGTCATGAGTGGGCACCACAGGCTAGATCTTCCCAGATACCTATGAAAAGACTGTATCAATGGAGCTGTTTCAAAATGATCACCATTAGAGAGTATCCCAGTCCAATGTGGACTTAAAATCACTTCCAGAAAAATAGCTCAGTTTGGCAGTGGATCAAACCTGATGACCTGAGTTTTCTCCCCAGAGCCCATGTGATGAAAGGAGAGAGCCAGTTCTCAAATGCTGTGGCACAGAATTGACACATGTGCCCGTGCTCACACACCACACACACTCACGTACTCACACATGTGCACACTCACACGTGCTCACACACCACACACACTCACTCACATACTCACACATGTGCACACTCACATGTGCTCACACACATGTCACACTCAGACACATACCACACAGCACACACTCACACATACACACTCACACAAATGCAAACATAATTACATACACACCAAAACACACATCAATACACACATATACACAGAAATACACTTTCATACATACACAGAAACACATACATTCATACATATATACAAACCTACACATTCATACATATACACAAATACACACATTCATACATATATACACACATCACACACTCACACATACACACTCACACAAACACACACACACTCACATATTCACACACAAATGCAAACACAATTACATACACATCAACACACACATCAATACACACAAATACACACATGTACACAGACACAGAAACACATACATTCATACATACACACAAACACACACATTCATACATATACACAAACACATACATACAAACAGAAACACACATTCATACATACACAGAAACATAATTACATACACACCAACACACACAGCAATCACTCAGACACACACATGAACATACACATTCACACACAATGTTTTAATAAAACGATTCCATGTTTCTAGGGGATTGGACTGTTTTGCAATACAACAACAACAACAACAATAACAGTAACAAAACTGGTCTTTTAATCTATATCTCACGTAAATTATTTACCGAATCTCTTCCTCAGAATGAGTACAAGCGTTTCCTTGTACCACACAATAGCTAGCTGGCTGGTATCTGTGGCCAGCAGCAAAACCAGGGGACATTTCCCACTGGTCAGTAGTATGGTCTCAACTCAGGCCTTGGAAAGCTACTAGCCAAACAACCTGAGTTTTATTTTTAATTTGATACATCATGTTGAATGCAAGATGCACTGGCCTTTGCAGGGACTCTCAGTCAGAATACGATGCCATCTCTGGGTTCAGCTTGCATTCTTGTGTGTTTCTGTTCTTTCCTGGTGGGTGTCTGAGAGATGAAGCAGGAAAATGCGGAGAATCTGAGGAAATGTGACCCCATGAAGCAGCCCTTCATCAGATTTAACAGGCTGCTTTATGCTGTGTGCATTAGGTGTCTGCACTCCCTGAGGGAGGCCAGGTTTGGTCTGTAGGTGAAATGCCACGCCAGTCTTTGCTTGCTTGGTGGCTGTTGGGTCATTACAGAAAAGTCCCCTGCCTGGAGCCTACAGAGGGGAGAGCACAGGAGTCCTGGGGGAAGCCCACTCTGGACCTTACCTGGTAGACACTGGGAGCATGTTCTCTAGGAAAGCTTGCTCATAGTTAACAGAACTCCCAGGACATTTCGTCTAGATAACTAAGATTCAAAAGGTTAAAGGTTTAAAATAATAGCACTTAAGACATGTGCAGAGTTCAGTGGGAATGTGAAGTACAGTTAGAACGGTGGAATTCACTGCCGCAAACTGGCGTAGCTGTTGCTGCCGTGTTCTGTCCGAAGGTAATATGGTTAAAAGGGGAAGGCTGGGGCTCTGTGGCGTGTCCAGGGTGGTGGGCTGGGAAGCTAATAGATGTGGTCTTTGAGAACCACAGTGGGTCCCATTAAGTGGGGGAGAGAGAGAGAGAGAGAGAGAGAGAGAGAGAGAGAGAGAGCGAGAGCGCAGGGACACAAATGGGTAAAGACACAGACTTGGGAAAATGGGTGAACACGTACATATGAATGGGTGATGGGTGTATGTGTTGGAGGAGGAGAGTACAATGGGGAAGTTTCTGGAAAGAAGGTAAGAAAAGGAGGTAGCTAAAGGTCCCAGGAGGCTTCTGCGTTCCAGTGCACTTGCTTTTATCAGGTGGAAACTGGAAGGTGAGAAAAGATCCTACCAAGATGGCTTGAGCACAACTGTGGTTTTCACTTGCTCCTGTATGAGAGAACAGCATGAGCAGGCCATAGCCAGAGAACATTTCAGAATGTGGTATTTGGCCAACCACTATAATTACCCTGGAAAGGTCAAGAAAGGTAATGACTAGGAGGAGGTCACTGGGTTTGCCAGTTGGAAGGTCAGTGGATCCAGGCCTAGAATAGTGCTTTGGGTACAGCTGACGTCCATGGTATCCTCATAATTGTCAGGGAAGCAAAGAACAGACTCTAATTGTCCAAAGCACAGTAGTGTTTGTGGTTGTCACTCAGTCCAGGGAGTCTTGGCTCTGTGAAGAAGAAACAGGATGTAACAGACTTTCTGGGCTGAGCGTGAACACCAAATCCCTTGAGAGCTGTACTATGTGCCTGGGTGGGCAGAAGGTTTGTCCTCTGATTGTGAGGATCCAAGCTGGCTCCCCATCACCCTTTACTTAGCTCAGGATTCCTTTCCTGGCTTGGCTGCTGTCTTAGTTAGGGGTTTACTGCTGTGAACGGACACCATGACCAAGGTAATTCTTATAAGAACAACATTTAATTGGGGCTGGCTTATAGGTAGAGGTTCAGTCCATCATCATCAAGGCAGGAGCATGGCAGCATCCAGGCAGGCATGGTGCAGGCGGAGCTGAGAGTTCTACATCTTCATCTGAAGGCGTCTAGCAGATATTGACTTCCAAGCAGCTAGGACAAGGGTATTAAAGCCCATGAACACAGTGACACACCTACTCCAGCAAAGTCACACCTCCTAATAGTGTCACTCCCTGGGCCAAGCATATACAAACTGTCATAACTGCCATGTTTCCTGAGTTTGCAGGGCATAGTTGTCCTTTGCTGTCCCGAGCAGAGAGAGATGGGGTCTCAGACTCCCACTTCTCATGGGCGCTAAAATATAAGGAGGCTTCTGGTCCCTTGTATAAAATGGTGTCATAGCTACATATAAACTATATGTATCTATTCATATACTTCAATCATCTCTAGATGATTTACAATGCCTACTGTGATGTAAATGTCTATAAGCAGATGGCGTCCTATATTGGTTAAGGACTAATGACTGGGGAAAGTCCATACATGTTCAGTTCATATGTGCTCCCACCACTGGTGTTTTTAACACAAAGTTGTTGAAGGAGGTGCCCAGGTGTAATACTGGTGGGTAGCAACAGGCTGGCTGTGCTCTGATTTTAGAGTTTTCAGCATGCAGTTTACAAAGAGGATCAGTTAAGTTCTCAGCATTTGGAGAGAAGCCTTCGAGCCCCCTGCCAGAGCACTAAGGAGCAGGAGGAGTTCTGATTTACTGTTAGCAAGCCCTGACACAGGACTGCAAGGTCTGTGAAGGTGGAGTCACACCCCAGGGATCACAGTGGTTTCAAATTCTGCTCCTCCACCCAGTGACAGAGCCACACTGCTATTCTTTCATGGTCCTGTGACCCACCCAGCCACTGTATAATCAACGTTTCCATTCTTTTCCAAAATAAACATGTCGATGGTCATTTGCAATCAGGGAAATGAAAGTGTTCCATCTCTCTGTGGAAGCACCACTTAGTTTTGAAAACAAAGAATTTAGCAAAGGAATTTAATCTCTGGTTACTTTGTAATACATCTGTGGCACCAGGCCCTAAGAGATCTCATCTTCTTTTAGATTCAGTTAAATTCACCACTGCCTGGCCCCCACTCCTTTCTGCTTTGTTCAGAATTATCAAACAGAATGGCTAGAGAACAGGACCGTAACTGTATCCCATTTCAGGATTAAGCAACGAGGAAACGGGAGCCAAGCCTGGAAATGAAAATGTCCTTGCAAATGATCAAGCAAAGATAGGACTTAAAACACACAGCTGTCACTGTGCCAGGGAACTGTCTGCCCTCTTTGAACGAACTGCTGAGGGCTGCTTTGCATTTATATCGGGTTTTAAAGATAATAAATGCCATTCTTCCTGTTCAAATGAAATGTAATTTCACAACTGCTTTGAAGATAGCCCTTCTTCTTCTTCTTCTTTTTTTTATCTGTGGAAATGAACAACCTCTTGCCCCGACACATCCCCAGCATCATACCTCTTTAGTATAAAAAGGGTTTGTTTGCTCTGGTTGATTAATGATTTTATTTCAGAAAGAAATGACTGATTCCGAGTGGTGTAGACACCAGGATCAAAGCTAGCTCTTCATACAATATGCTGGGGTGTCAGAGGGAGCCAAGCTGTTTATGTATCCACTGGGCTAAATTAGTGTCGTTATCACATCAGTAAAGCTTAGATATTACTGTGTTCTGTGCTAAAGAACCCAATTACAGTATCTGCTGGACGATATATTAAATGACACCATTTAATTAAAGCCTAATCTCTCTCTCTGGATGAGCAATATTTGAAATTATTAAACATTCTTTCATTCAATTACTGCACGCCTCTGACCATTTTGGAGAGCAGGAAAGAAAATCATCTGGCACCCGGATGTCCCAGGAGAATAACTGCTGTTTTGAGTTGTGTTTAGGACTTGGCACCCAGCCACAGTCACCCAGGACAGAGCACACAGTTTGAAAATTTGCTTCTCAGGTTTTTAAGCAGCAGAGGGCCCTGTCTGTGACTCTCACTGGTTTTCTCCAAGGACTGAGGCATAATAGAGACCTCTAAAAGGAATAAAGCCATTAAAGAAATACAATTCCTGTGCCAGAGCTGAGCCCTGTGACTGACTTGACAGCAATTCATTTTGAATGAATATCTCATCCTGGAACGCAAGAATTAAAACGAATTTGGACAGTGAACTCTAGAGAAACCTGTAATAGAAGGAACTGTGTACTTGTTAGAAGGAGAAATGAGTTAAAGAGATGGAGCTGGTGGGTGGGCCATGAAAGGGTCCTCATCCTCTGCAGTCATCTGATTTTGCCATGGAGAAACCAGGGGCACATGTTTAGCTAACTGCCAACAGTGGCCGCTAGGCAAATACCAATGGCACACAGCTTCTGAGGCGTCATGATGTCAAAGCACATGGTATGTGGGGTGAAGGTATTTGTCAGTTTTTTTGGGCCAGCCATAAGATCCCAGGGAGAGAAGAGTGAGGATGCAGTCTGTGTATTACAGAAGTGGAGCAGGAAGCTTCGACCGTAGGACCGAGAACCAGTGTTCTGCCAATTTGTCTCAGCTCCCTAAAACCATAAACTTGATGTTTGAAGCTGCTAGTTCAAACCCATGTTGCTCTGTTTCTTCTGGCTAGTTCTTGGTAAGTGTGCCCTGCTTGGATCTAGGTTCAGATCTGAGAAAGATAATAGTCAGCTGTGTCCATGAACAAGGCCATAGTGCAATCTAGAAGTCCTGTGTACATGAATACCCTTGGTTGATGGATAAAACCTTGTGGCATTTGTTTTCCTGGTGTTACCCTTTTTGAAGATAACTCTTACATAGTTTTCATGGGCCTACAGTTAGGGAATATATGATATGCCATGTCCGAAGCTCATTGTCATGGCTGTGAATGAATCCAGCACGACACTGAGGTTAATGGGGTAAGTTTGGGAGTCCTTCATTTATTCACATAGTTAAATGCTCTTAAGTTTCTGATGACTGCCATGATAGAGACAGTCCTTTCCCAGATAGTCTCAAATTCAGATTCCCAGCCATTTCTGTTAATTGTATGGCATTGTACATATTACTTAACTGTCCTCCTGTAATGTAAGATTAACAACACATATCTCATGGGATTGTGGTAAAAAAATTTAAGTCATTTAATGTCTTCTATATGACTCATACATAGGAATGATAAATATGTTATGACTATTGGCAATTATCTCCCATTATTATCAAATTATCAAATATCTTGAGCTATACTCTGGTGTAGAGGTTAGATATAGGAAGTTAAAACTCAATAAAAGGAACACACAAATGAATCAGCAAAAGTTTTAATGCTGGCTTGTGTAAAACACACTTTACTATATATATACATTTATGCACATACATAGATACAGATATGACTTTCTCACTTCAAGAATACATACAATCTAGCAAGCTTTCTAATTGTCAACTGTGGTAAGATTTCTCTCTGTGCTGGAAGAATTTCCAGTATTGGTTGAAATGGCTGGATGTAATCATCAGCTTGAGTTACTTACACAAAGCCAGTTACTTGCCACCTGCCAGCTAGAGCTGTGCCCTCAGGCCCTGCTTGGATGGCAGCCCACTGCTACGCAGCAGGGGGACATGTTTCATCCAAGTAACTTATCTCTCACTTTCCAATTCTAATGTGAGAAGGGATTGCAGCTAATGGTCTCTTGATGATGAGGGGACAATGAGCATCCATTGTCCTGCTTCTTGGCAGAAACAATGGCTAGGATATGCACTGTGAGGATATTACAGATAGAGAGCGTAAGAATAAAATACTCAGAAAACTTGAACCAGACTCTAAGATAGGTCTGGTAGACGTGTGTCTGAGTGGTCTTGTTTATTGATCCCAGACTGGGGTTGAAAGGTATTAGAGAACGTATAGAGATTGAAAACCATAAAGTAGCCTTAAGATGATGAACAAGTTGTGTTGTGCACCAGTCATGTCTACTATATATAGTATGACTGAAATAAAAGTAGGTATCTACAGGGAGGCCTGGGCAAACCTTCTGGCCAGACTAAGGTGTGCTCTGAATTAGGTAGCTAACGATACAAAGAGCCCTTCCAGGCAGTGGTGGGACCCAGGGTGATTCATGGGCCTAGTCTCTGTCCTTTTGAACTGGACCACCTGGTGTTTGAAGGTTTTCACCTATCCCTGGTTATCAAGAACACAGTTGGTATAAAACGGCTTATTTCTTCATCTGCTTTCCATCCCTCCCTTGCTCTGACCTCTAGCCTTTTCACTTTTATTTGTCTTTTGAGACAGTCTTGATATACAGCCCAGCCTAGCTTCAAACCTGTGGTCCTCCCACCTCAGGCTCCTGAGTGCTGGGACAATTGGCATGTGGCACCGTGCCCAGCTCCCTTTTCACTTTAGACCTTATATCTCAGCCTAGAATCTCCCGAAGCACGGTTGACAATCTCTCCTTACCAAGTCTGTTCTGCCCTTCTCTAGCAGCCTATTTCTCACGCCTGTTTCTCACACCCATCTTTGCATTTCCACTGATGTCCTGGATCTTAGACCTGTAACTCCATGTATGAGTTATTGTAAGAGAACCCCTAGTGTCCTGGTTATTATTTGTTTATTTTGTCAACTTGACATAGTCTAGATTCATTTGGTAGGAAGGAACTTGCCCCCATCAAACTGGCCTGTGAGCAAGGCTGTGGGGCCATTTTTAGAAAACAGTTGATGTGGGAAGGCCCAGCCCATTGTACCTCCCCTGGGCAGTTGACCCTGAGTTGTAAAAGAAAGCAGACTGAGCAAGCTATAGGTAAATTTCACCTTGTTCACTTGAACTACTATTTCAGTCTATCCAGAAGTGCTTACGACACCGACCTGGCCTTTTATGAACTTGCTGTATGCATAGAATCTGCATAACCAAGGTATTTCTTCCTCTATCCAACTAGGTAATAAACCCCTTTGGGGGGGGGGTGTCTGGTCTTAGGGTTTTCTTCTTCTCTTTCTTCTCCCAGCAGAATTCATTGAGCTGCATGCGAGGGAGCGCTTCATAGTCACACATCTGGTTAATACATGTGGGTACGATCACTGGGGAATGTAGGAAAGAGACAACACAGCCTCCAGGGCTAAGTTAAGAGATTCCCCTAAAACTCACATAGTGAGGAGGCCTCTGCAGAGGTGAGATGGCAGAAGACCAGAGCAGAAGAGCACTCACAGCAGGCATTAGTGGATTTTGTCATGTGAGAGCCAACCCCCTCTCCAACTACATTGTCCTTTTACTTGGTAATATTTCTCAATATTGTAAATTATTAAAAGTATGAATTATTATTATTTATTATTAACCATGTCAATGCATATGCTATGTCTTGTATCAATTAGTGAGTCAAACAACAGTGTGGCTCAGTAGGAGCCAGGGCCCCACCTAAATAGCTCCCAGAGACCCTCTTTCTCTTGTGCTCCTGAGATGGAAGTGCCGGCAGTCTTTCTGCTACCGGAAGGCCAGAGTCTGTGTTCATGCATCCAGCACAGAGGGGCGTGGAGTCGAGGGCCGCAGTGGAGTGTTGCTCCTAAATCTAGATGCAGTGGAAGATAGTCTGGCTGAGAGCTGTTATCGGATGTTGTTGTTTTGTCTTCTGGTTTACTAGACAGTGTACCTCTCTTCTGTTTATTTTATATCTTTAAAGGCATACTCCTCATTAACTGGAGATTTTGGCATCCTGTTTAATTTAATTAATTAAATTTAATTTTAAAAAGTGACAAATAACATTCGTTGCTTAAATAAATACCCGAAGGTTAATTTCCTTACACATCTGGATTATCTTTTAGAGGACCTTGAGATAATATTATCCACCTCTCTGGGTACATAATGCAGTTGAATCCAGAATCTAGAACCCAGAGATAGACCATTTGCCTAGCTCAGCTGGCAAATGATATTTGGTAGGTGGGGCATGCTTGGGGTAAATCAGGCGTGGACATTCCTCTGCTTACATTAAATGTAACTATCACCAAACCATCGAGGAGCTTGTCCAGTGGATTCCACATAGAGATAATTACTTGATTTTACATAGACTACAGGAGAAAAAATTATGTCAGGGGAAGTTTGCAGTAGATCCTGAGCTCCATCAAAGGTGACGAGTGACAATCAAAAGGCCCCTTCCCTTCCCGCTCACTGGAGTTTGCTGCTTGCATGTTTACATGTATGCGCGAGTGTGTGTATGACTCAGTTTTGAGTGAATACATGTGAAACTGAGATAGTACCATTCCTTAGCCCCAGTCTTCTAAGAAGCAGAGTCAAGGCAAAAAAAAAAAAAAAAAAAAAGAAAGAAAGAAAGAAAGAAGGAAAGAAAGAAAGGTTAAAGGTTAAGGCATTATCTGAGAAGCACACACCCAGAGCTTTTGACAGGTCATGGTTAAAAGGAACGTGCAGACTGTGAAATGTACATTTTGATGCGATGAAGTTGTTCAATTGGGGCAGTCATCAGAGAGTTGATAACAGGAAACCACACCTTACTGCCGTTCATGGAGTGGGAAAGAGCTGATCCTTAAGTCTCTGAGTAGTAGAGGCTGACCCGATCAGCTAGTAATGCCTCTCAGACTTCTAGGTTGCACTGCCTAGTCTTTGGGAATGTCTCAGGAATCCTGTAGTGTGAGACTGTGTCTCCACATGAAGTGGAAGAGTACTCAGGGACACCAGGGCCCTACATGTATGATGTGAGAGCCAAGCAGACTCCAGTGTCCATGTGGATAGCCATTGTTCAGGAGCATGAGCAAGGGGGTTGCAGAGACACTTGCAGTGGCAAAAGTCTTTGGGTCTTTGAAAGGAAGCAAATGGTCGAGAGACTTGGGAGGCCACCCGTTGAGTGTACACAGAAAACCCTGGTATCATTTTCCAAAACTGAATTCATGAAAAGTGCTGAATCCCATGCCTGGCATCAGAGTAAGAACATGAATTCTGAAAAACATGACCTGGGTCCCAATGACCTTGTCACACATTGGCTGGGAACGTCACAGTGGGAGGTGCTGTAATAATTCTATCGGATTCATAGAATTTTATAGAGGACTATGTGAGTTACTGTGCCCCTTGGGTGGTAGATTTGTGTGCATGTGTGTGTTGCAGAGAGTGTGTGGGGGAGGAGGTATCTATGCTTTTCATGTTATTCCTTAGGAGCTGCTCACCCTGTTGTTTTAAACTGGCCTGCAAGTCCCTGGTTCTCCTAGGTTGGCTGGTTAGCAAGCTGTGGGGTCTGCTCTTATAATCTCTAACATTGAGATTTCAGGTGCATGGTTTTTATGTGGCTTGAACTCAAGTCCTTGTGTTGAGTGACTAGCGCTGTACCAACGGAGTCATTTCTTCACTGGCAGTGGTCAGTTAACATTAGCCACAATGCTGCTGCTGCTAATGATGCTGGTGATGATATCAGCCATGCTTCCATGGAAACCAACATTGTCTTCCTGGCTTTCCAGATTCTTATACTAAGTCTTTTTGTAGTCTTCTGTGGTTATATTAGATTCAACTAGACAAAATTAACATTTTTGTGATATTGAGGTTTTCTATTCATGAATGTTATCATTTCTGCATACTCGAGTCTTTTTTAAATTGTTGTATTTTATTTTTAGAAAGGGCCCCTTGTATACCAGTCTGGCCTCAAACTCACTTTGCGGCCAAGGATGGCCAGAACTTCTGATTCTCCTGCTTCCAATGCCCTCAGAATACAGGCATAAGCAAAATAGCATTCAGTATATTTGAGTCTTTTAATAAGGCTCTGCAATTCTCTCTCTCTCTCTCTCTCTCTCTCTCTCTCTCTCTCTCTCTCTCTCTCTCAGGCCCTGTATACCCTCCATGAAATTTACTCTTATTTCCTGTGTTCCCTGCTGCTCTGACACCAAGTCTTATAAGCAATTCTTCAATATCAATTATATATAATGATCTGTAAGAAGAAAGCTCTACTGCTTTCTCGTTTGCTTCTTGTCATAGTTGAGTTATATTAAACTTGGTTCCAGTCTCTCTCAGAACATTGGCTGATGGAAATTTACCCAGTGGCTGGACACGATAGTATCAAGTGCTATGTAAGAATGTCACCACCCAAGACTATCAAGCAGCAAGATCTCATAATAGATCTTCAGCCTGGCCTAAAGTTTAATGACTTTTAAGGTGGCCATAGTTGGCCAGTCAACCAAAGGCATCAACTTTATTAATAACACGATGGGGCTCTCTATCTGTTTCTGCATCAGTGGGCACCCAGGCAACATAGCCCATTTCATGCTGCCTTTACATATTTTTGGCTTTTGGTTTTGCAATACTTTCTGAATAGAGATAAATTTGTGTCTTTGACTAGAGGCAGGCTAAGATGTTCATCACTCAGAGATGAGATGTCTTTATGAAAAAAATAACTTATTAAATACATGTGACTTCAGAGGCTCGTGTGTTTTCTTGAAGAAATTGGGAGAGACGTCGTTTAAAAGTGTACACAGATTCACCATAGCTATAGGACAAACACAAGGACCCAAGATGTTAGTGTGGTCTACACCCTTATAAAAGCAAAACCTGACCATGAACAAGGGTGAGAAGGGTAAGGGGCCGGGAGACTTGAAGTGGGGCGTTACAGAAGTCAGTTCCCCAAGCCTGTCTCTGTTCCTTCCTTTTCCCTTCACACCCCTGCCTGGTGTCTTGATCCAGGACCCAGCAATTGATGCAGACTTTCAAATGCTCAAGCAAGCAAACAAAGTCACTTACCTCCATGGACCAAAACGTGTAATTCTTCATTTGAAGGAAGCAGCTTTCTTGGCAGACTTATAGAGCAGATACCTCCTGAGAAGATTCTAGAGACTGGGTAAAACCATGAATTTAGACTCAGGTAGATGTAGAATTCTATTCTTACACCTAGCATTCAAGACAGTGGGCAGCTACTGAGTCTTTCTCCCTACTCCCCAGTGTTTGCTTCCAAAACTGGGTTGACAGGTAAAAATACGATATAGTAGCTGCCTACCATTAAGCACTTATGACACCCCCAAACCTGTGCTATGTGTTCCCCCTTACTTCTTCCGCCCATCTCTGCCATGCTTGGAATTATATGCTGTCCCCACAGATACTGCTCTGTCCATGGTAGTTTCTGTCACACCTGCTGCAAATAGCCACCATTGTCACAGCAGGGAAAGCAGTCCTTAGGCCTGCCTCTTGTTCATGCTGAAAACAGTTTTGTTTTCTGGCTTTGGCAGTACTTCTGCGACGTGACTGATAGTCTCACCCACTTTTCTTAGGCATGAAGACCTTCTTTGTGCTGTAGGGCTAGAGCTGAGACAGGTTAATGGGAAGATGCTTGGTCCTATCATTCATCTTCCTGAGAGGGGCGGAGCACACATCACTCCTCCCTGCATTATTTAAGGCTATTGATTGGCCCAACCCCAGGTTTATTGAATGAAAGGACCCAGTTCAAGAACTGCACTACACAACCAGGGTGCTTTCAACAGGATGAATCTTGAAAGACATAAACAAAACCTGAAAGCCACTATATCCCAAGTAATCCGTGAAGTCTCTCTGACTTGCACTGGATTTTCTTCAACACTGTTAGATGCTGCAGGATGAGCTTTTCTGTGTCACTCAGGGTCACAATGGCATCTGTTCCGGGACCAGAGGATCAGCAGCTCTGATTCATGGCAGCTGCTCAAGACAATGTAATACATTTCTACCCTCGGCTGTGATTTGTTAGTAGTGTTTGAAAAGTAATTTAGCTTATAGTGCATTGCTTTCTTAATTACAGTGTGCTAAACGTCTAGTAGACGTAGCTATTTTACACAATTAAACAGGCTTGAGCAGCCTTGGAGTGCAGGTTACCAACATAAACAAGCAGTGTCCTGCAGTTAGAGCACAGTCTTAAGGCCTGAGCCCAGCACAGATATGTCTGTGTAACGTTCTCAAAGCAGTACACATATCTTAACTAATGACGGGTTTGCTGCTGTTTTGATCAGGCATGGTAGTCTCCGAGCCTGAGCAGTAGTCCGTCGCATGGTTGTAACAGTTTGTTTATTCATTCACTTTTTGATGGCTCTTTAGGTTGTTTGGAATGATGCTGGGGCTGGCAAGATGCTTCAGTTGGTAACGTGATTGCTGCGTAGGCATGAGGACCTGAAATTGGATTGCAGAACAATGGAGAGTTAAGTGTGACAGGACACGTCAATGACCCTAGCATTGGATGAGGTGGAGACAGGCATCTCCTGGAGCTCACTGGCTGCCAGTCAGGTTGAATTGGGAACCTCCAGATTTGGTGAAGGATCCTGTCAAAAAATGCAGAGTAACTGATAAAGGCATGGGGCATCAACCTCTGACCTCCATATGCACGCGCACACACACACACACACACACACACACACACACACACACACACACACACACACGGACACACACGGACACATGTATATGCACACTGAGAGAGAGAATAAAAGTTGCTACAATCATATCAAGAGTCTTTGTGTGGAATTTCTGTGTCCTGTTAAGTGCACCTATAAGAAGCCAACAGATGTTCTCATAACAATTGCTACAGATTCTTCTCATTTTTAGCTCCCTTCAGCTCTCAGGAGCCCATTTCCTCTGCATTAACACCCATACTTGCTACTGCCCATCTTTTCAGTTTAACCACTCTAGTTGAATAACTGTTTTGTTGATCCCAGACTAACAACACAAAGCTGTTGAGAAAGCAGCGTTCGTTCGGTATATTTGAATGGTGACCTTTTCCCGAGCTACCATGTGCGCTATCATCATCTTGTAATAGGGGGAGCGGGGGTGGGGAGATAGAGAACCACAGTGCCCGACAGCTCTGCAATTGCCAGTGCAAAGAGCAGGGCATGGCAGCGCACTGTGCGTCTGAGTACAGTGTTCAGTAGGGTGGGCATATTGAATGCATTTCCCCCTTAGGATACTGTCTGTTTACAATGGGTTTCTAGGGCATAGTGCCAGTGAAAGTTAAAGAAGAGCATGCATGTTTCTTATAAGTCCCTGGATGGCGCTCATATGTGTGCAAACCTAGAAGACCAAGACTGTGAAATCACTCATTTCTCTGAACCCAAGAGCAATTCAGGTCTTGAATTCTACTCCAGCTCTGGGCTGCCTCTGTTGGATCAATCTATGCTCACTCTATGTCTGACAAGCAGACTTCCACACTATCTCTGGTATCTGGGCAGCCAACCTCCTCACCTCCCTGCCATGACTGCCCGCTTCCTCTACAAGATCAGTCCAGGAACTCCCACAGGCCAACTCCATATCTAGACACCCTGAAGCTGAGGTGCAGTGAGGAGCGGGATATTGGGGGAAGAAGATGGGGTTCGCATTCCAGATGAGGGACCAACAAGAACAAACACTCAGAGACACAAAGTAGTCCTGCACACTTGGAGGAAAGAAAGAAGTTAATTGTCTTGGAGAGTATGGGGCTGAAGAGAGATCTTGAGAAGAGGTAGCTAGGACCCAGTGAGACAGGCAGTGTTGGCTTCTGTTTCAGAGATATAGTCCTAGCGTCTTTGAGGAAATGAGCTCAACAGGAGGAGAAAGGTGGAAAGACCAGGAGAAACCAACATTGTCCCCAGGTGTGTCCCCAAGACCTACACCAACTCGTTTTGGTTTAGTTTGGTTTGTGCTTTGTTTGGTTGGTTTTTGATTTTTCTAGACAGGGTTTCTCTGTGTAGTCCTTGTTGTCCTGGATCTCATTGTAGACCAGGCTGGCCTCGAACTCAGAGATATTCCCAAGCCCTGGCATTAAAGGCGTGTGCCACTACCACCCAACCCAAGCCCAACTCTTGCTCATTCTAGTGCCTTGTAGTGGTAAATAGTTAAGGTCTGCCCTATGCTCCCAGTGAGTTCGCATGCAACTCTGCATATGCCCAAGAGCTCTGAATTCATGAATGAAAGACATACACATGCAACCTTTATATTTAATATGCCTCAATTAACTCAATGGCTAGGTACTTCCAAACCTCCCCAGGACTAGCACACACTCCCTCTGTTATTCCTGAGTTAACATTTTCTAAATCTGTATTTTATCTTTGCTGCCCTGTTTCCTCTGGGCAGCCCTCCCATGGGGCTGCTTTCCCTTTGCACCTACATTTTGGCTGTCTCACCCCCCGCTCCTTCACGGCGTGGTCAGTCCTATGCCCCTCTCATGGAGGCCTCCCTTCTTTTCCCTCTCCTGCATTTCTTTTTGGGGAATCCTAAAAGTCCTGCCTCTGTCCCCCTGCCCAGTCATTGGCCGCTGGCTCTTTATTGACCAGCCAAAAAACCCAACCGTCGGCAGGGACCCACAACGGACGTGTGAATTCCCATGTGAGCACAAATCAAATCCCCAACAATGTCTCATAATTATTTTTGAGTAAAAGATTAAAAAACAAACAAACAAACAAACAAAAACCCAAACAGTATAACATTACACACCTGCAATCCAGCACTGTGAAGGGGGAGAGTCAGAAACCGAAAATCATCTTCAGCTGCATCGTGAGTGTGAGGTCAGTCAGGGATACGTGAGACTATCTCAAAACAAAAACAAGATGGAAGAGGGAAAAACAGGAAACTGGTTTCTTTCCTCTCTGTGTCTCTCCCCCTTCCCTGTTGCCCCGTCAGCGCTGGACTGTTCTCATGTCTGAAGAATCGCTTTGCTAATCTCTGAACTTCCTTGTCATTGGCCTAGTCGTGTGACCTTTCCTACCTGTGTTCATCTCGGTCTCTGGGTCTCGCAATAAGAAAGGTGTAAGCCGGCCCTCTAGGAACGAAACAGCATTCTTGACCCCAAGGGAGCTGTGATCTTTCCTGTCTTCTTCCACGTGCAGGCTTCAGGTCTGGAAACTTTCTACACAGGGTCAGCCAGTAGATGAGATGGTTCTCTGAGCCACTTTGTTCTGGGTAGGTACACAGCTCTGCAAGTAACTGCAACGTTGCCGTAGGCGATGGTCATGGGGCAGACCTGGCTGGACTTTTAGGAGATTGTACTTGAATATAGGAATTTAGATTGCATGTGATTCCCATGTGCTGTGAGTCTTACTCATTTGGTTTGTTTCTGACATTTAAACATATAAAAACTGTTACCAGTTCTGGATTTGTATAACACCGGGTAAAGACAGGATTTGGTTTCTGAAGCTCTCCCTCGACTCTCCTTTAAACACTGACTATGGTCCCCACTACCGGAAAGCACGCTAGCCTGTTCTATCTTCCACTTCTAGTACTGACCCGAGTCCTGGATCTTTGCTATGAAAATATCCTTGCTACAGTATGCACATGACCCATTCTATCAGCCTTTGCTAAATATATCTCTCCAGGTATCCCCAAGCTATATGAGGGCAAAATCCCAGCATTCCAGACCTGGCTGACGCTACTGTCAACACCTCTGGCTCTCCCATTGCTTCCTCCCCTCTGCTCCAAACCTCACATTTCCAGTCCTCAACTTTGCTGTTCAGCTGTCACCTCTATCTTATCTAGTCATGTCCTGCTTTGCACTGAAGGCTCAGCCTGTGTCATCTGCTGGGCCATGTCCATTGACCTTTCTCCCAGGCCCAATTAAGCTTGTCCTTTTGGGCTCCTAGCACTTCATGACCCCTTTGAACATCTTGCTCTTTTCAAGAATCCAGCTCAGTGTTGGGCACATAGCAGATGCTCTCTAGATAGTTTAATGATTCTCTAGTATCAAGACCCCTTTTATTAATATGTAAAATATAAATATATAAAACATTGCAATGCCTTCCTTTATTATTCCTGTTACTAGTTTCTGTGCTATTGCTCCTACTAATTTTTAACTTTATCTATAAATACAGGGTCTACACTTCATTATTGGCCTCCCCTTCTTTCCAAACACAGATGAGTGTTCTGTAGCTCATGGGTGCTCTGGCAAGCAAGCTTCCATTGGAACACATCTAACCAACTCACCTTGGGGGAATCACAGAGTCACCAGGGTCCTGCTGGTATTGATTCTTCTGTTGACAGATGAGGAGACCAAGGCCTCAGAAGGATGGGTCAGCTTGCCCAAGAATACTTGGCCGCTAATAGCAAACTCAAAATAGGAGCTGGCTCCCAGTCCTTGGCATCGCCGACATTCTACCTTTTGAGGCTGGGTGAAAGGGTTGGGCTTTGAGTGCAGGCTTGCACAGTGATGTGCTCTCAGCGGTGGCGCGTGGTGGCTTGGGGGTGTACGTAGGACATGTCTGCAAGGCTAGGGGGAGAGTGACCTTTTGTGCTCCATGTTCTCTGAAGAGGATTCCTTGTTGGCTGATGTCCAGAGCATCTTCTTGTTCCTTCAGCATGTCAGTCATTTCCTTAAACAGTGACACTCAGTATAGCTTTCAAACAAATGGCCAAGAACTAGGCAACTCCAAGTAGTTCACTCGGCACGTGAGATCATTTTATGGGAGTCCATAAGACAGAGCAACAGTATGGAAAATACATAGGCCCCTAGAATGAACTCTTTGGGGGAGAAAGAGTTTGTATTTCTTGTGGCCCGGAAAGATACACTGTGGTGTGTCAATGGGCGAGCAGTAGAGGGTGGGAGTGTGGAGCCTCCAGCTCCCCTTGACCATTAGTTCTGATTCTTTGCCTTTTCAGCTCAGCTAAGGTACCCATTACCTTGAAACTCATTTTCTCAACCAAATACTCCTGCAGCCACCTCGAATCTTTGAGGATTTCAGTCCTGCCATGGAACCCGCCTCGGGACCATCATCACCATGATGTTTATCTGGGCAGTTGCGGTTTTTGAAGTCCCAAGTGAGTACCCATAAAAAAGTGCTTTCAGAGGTTGGGCATGTGACTCAGTAGCACAGCGTCTGTCTATTTAGCTTCTGATGTGCCCTCAATACTATCCCTAAGGTTAAAAAATATATGGTCGCAGCCACAGGATGTATACCGCAGTGACAGCTTGACTGTGTGCACCGGTCTTAAGTGCTTCGAAGTCAAAGGCATACATTTAAAGGTAATTTTGTGTTTGCCCTCAGTTGCCCTTTACTTTAACAGCATAAGCTGCTTTTTGTTATATATGAGCTTGTAGGGGATGGAGCACTGCCTGGGAAACGCCAGAGATGCTGCAGATGGCGGTCATCCCTCCTCTCACCATTTCCAGCTTGAGGCTTCCAGGGCCAAGTGCGCAGGCGCAGGAGGCTGCCGGAGGACAGGAAGTTTCCTCTCCGACCTGCCCTGACTCAAAGCAAACTTACCCAACAATTGCCTTTCCTGAGGTGTTGCTGAGATGAAGTCACTTGGAGAGCATTTATTCTTCTTGTCCTCAGGAATGCTTCATGTTCCTTTCTGAGAAAAACCAAACACTTCTCTTGACTGGTGGAATCTTAAGACATAAATGTGTAGTCATGGAAAAATATGGACGCAACTTCCAAGTGACAACCTTAGGCAAAAGGGTTTTCCAAAACCAGCCACAGGCTGAAGTCTAGCTCAGGGATGTCGGTTTCCTTTAAACGTTACCACATTAGCTACCTTTCTTGCTACTGCGACTTAAAGACCCGAGAAAGGCAACGCGCAGAAGGGAGGGTTTTGTTTAACTTACAAGCACAGCATCATCACAGTGAGTGAAGTCACGACACTTAGAGCGTCAGGCTGGACGCGCGGCATCCATAGGCAGCCATCAACATCCTTGCTTGCTCCCTCCCTTTTGCTTGGTCCAGGACTCCAGTTTATAAAATGATAGCATCCCTATTTAAAATGGGTCTTCCCATCCCAATTAACTAATCTAGATAATCCCTCACAGACATACTCAGGGATTTCTTTCCATGGCAGTTCCAAGCCACAGCAAGTTGATGACATTAACTGTAATTTTTCAGTCTTTTTTTTTTTTTCCCTTGCATATTCACTACTTGGTTTGTGGGTTCTCTTCCTGTCTCCTAACAATCTCCTCTCTGGCCTCAGCTCAGCTTTTCCTGTCTCAGCTGTCCTCTCTTCTCACTCGGCTCTTTGTGACCCTACTCTTCTGTCTCCTGGAACCCCCTCAATCCAACTCCTGAATCCTACTCCCCTTCTCTCAGCCTCTGCTGGCTTTTTATATCCACTCCAGTTCCCAGAATTCCAAGAGGCAACCAACACTGAGGGTGTAGGGTCCTTTAAAGGGACAGGCATAAGAATAAATCATGTTACAATTAACCACTTCAGTTCCCCAGAATGGTCTTAGCTACTGAAGAGGGTGAGGAAGGCAGGGGCAGGAAGACATTTTCGTCTTTCAACCTTGAAAGCCCCTCGGAGGCTTAGAGGGTCTAATTGTCTTTTGATTTTTCTTCTTCTTCATATCAGATAGCTTTGGATGGCAGTGTGTCACTTAGACAACGGTAGTGTGTGGTGTGAATGGTACACTCTGGGTGATGCTGGAGTGGTTAAGAATTCATCACATTTCACGCACCTTCTCAGATCCTGGTCCTCGGCTAGGTCTTCTAAGTGGGCCAGGTTGGATTTCAAATGTACTGGCTCCCCTATTTGCAGCAGACCTCTTTGAGGTTCGGTCTTAGTGAAAAGAAGGGGGTCGGGGCTGTTCACCCTCCATAAACTATCTAGTTTTCCTCTCTCTCTAGGTTTTCCTTTCTTTTTAGAATTTATTTTTATTTTATGTTCATTGGTGTTTTGCCTGCATGTATGTCTCTGTGAGGGTATGAGAAGCCTCAGAATTGGAGTCACAGACATGTATGAGCTACCATGTGGATACTGGGAATTGAACCTGGGTCCTCTGAAAGAGCTAGTCCTCTTAACCACTGAGCCAACTCCCCAGTCTCCCTCTCTGTTTGTTTTGGATAGGGTCTCACTATGCAGCCCTGGTTCTCTTGGAACTCAGTATGTAGGCCAGGCAGGTCTCAAACTCATAGAGATTGGTCCACCTCTGCCTCCGCCTCCTACAGGCTGGTGTTAAAGGTATTAGCTATGTCTTACTCTCTTGATGCCTGATGAGCCAGGCCTGGAGGGATGGTAGACTGGCGGAGGCCTAGGGGCAGCAGTGGGCAGAACTGTGTTCGTTGCACTCGTGTGATTAGGCAAACAGAAGAATCACGGGATCATAGTATATCATGTGATTTTATTTTCTTCTGCCTGTTTCTTTTTATTATTAAATTCTCAAATTCTTTTCTATTTTTCTTCCCCCTCCTCCCCAAAAAATTACATATGCAAAAGACAGGTTTTAAGGACTCTAAACGAAGAAAAGTCATTCCTGGTAGAAACCATACCAAACCACAACTTGATTTGGGCCTGACAAAGGCAAGAAATGGCCTTTTAAAATATTCAGAGTCAGGACTTGGGAAACAGAAAACGTAACATTCCAGCCTCAGAAAGTGTGATTAATTCTGGGTGGATGCAGCGGATCTAGCCATGTGGTAATTTTAGGCTTTCTAATTGGCACTTTAAAAATAGCACTAGGCCTCTGTTCTGCTAGTCTCTTTGTTCTGCCCTGGGCTGTGTCTTGTGTTTAAGGAGCTTGCAAGGTTCCAGGCAGGCCTGAGAACTGTATGTCCTCATGCAGATCTCCTAGGGTAACTGTGCCCTGAAACACCAGGGGGTGAGACAGCCTTTGTGCTCTTTGGAGATCCTGCTCCCTCTTCAGCTCACAGACCAATTCTCACCTTCCCTAACAGCTAGGTGCTTAAGGGATGATTTGACCATGGCACTCTCTTAAGCCACTTCTGGGCACTTTACGTTGCCAGCTGAATGGCATCATTTGCTTGCCAGGTAATAAACAGTTTAGGTTGGCACCAGGCAAAGAAAACCAAGTATTTACCAAATCCTTTCCCAGATCTGAGTGAGCCCCCTTCCCAGGCAGAGGTAAATGTTAGCGTCTCTGTCACTGTTTCAAGTGGCACAGCAGAAGCAGCTGTGTTTACTCCTTTCACACTCGCCAGGGTCCCTGAGCGTCCTGTCCCTCAGGTGTAAAGTCCCTCATTATACCTAATTTCAGTCTGAGTGTTCCTTCTGAGGGATGCTTGTAGTTCTAGTAAGGGGGCCAGAATAGACAGCCACATGGAGCTGTCCCTAGTGATGCATGAAGTGGGGTTGCAAGCAGTGCTGGGGGTCTCCTGGGAAAGTCCCGGTTGGCCCCCACATACTCTGCTTTGAGCACTATTTACATGGAACCCTGCCCTTCCTAACTAAGGCTGCAAACACAGACTGTACTAAACAGGTCAGTTCTAGACTGCCCTAGTCCTGGTCTAGCAACGGATGAAAGTGGCCTTTCTCTAACCTGCCATTCCTGAATGCCCCATTGGAAGGCAACGAGGGCTGTGTCAGGGAGAGCTCTGCTCTGGGAGAGGGACATCTTGTTAAGCTATAACACCTCCCTGCAGGGCCTTCCAACTGCTGCTGCTGTCAGCTCCAACCCTCTTAGCACACAACATTTTAAATAACAGAGGAACAGTTGTTTTGTTCACTGTTTTGCAGTAGAAGGCAGAGCCCACTGGTAGGATTTTGTCTTTCCTTCTAGGCTCTCAGAAACACATTAGACAACTAAACAGGCAAATGCCCCCTCTTCCACTCCTGTGGAGCCAACAAGGAAAGAATTAGCCACAGAAAGCAAGCCAGGCCAGTCTCTTTCCCTGGAGAGTAACAGCGAGGAGGGGCCTCAGATCCAGGAAGGATGAACTGAGCAGCCTTGGCTCTCCTCTTTCGGGGCTAGACTTTAGGTATTTTGGTTTGCCTGTCATTAGTGGGACCAAATACTCCTGAGCAATGAAGGGAGAATGACCCTGAAGAGCTAATAGGGAACACTAGTGACTCTCAGTGGGACAGGGCTGTGTGTGTGGCAGAAAATACTTTAAATAGCTATTAAACCATCTTTGGTGATTGTGGCCCATGACCCTTTTATGATATACTCAGGGTAAGGTCTTGGACACCAGAGGTCCTACACCCCCCCCAAGGATGAAAAGTATAGCGTAAGCACATTCCTCAGCCCAATGGACCTGAACTCTGTTCCTGGGTTCCTTATACCATTACACAGCCTGGGCTATGCCATCACACAGCCTAGGCTATGCTCTCATGGCTCTTCTCACCCATCCCTGCATGGCTTGCCAACAAATCCTCCTGCAGGCATATGGGTCTCTTTACCTTATTCATATTTGTTTATTATTATATAACTGTATCATTTATATATATATATATATATATATATATACCAGAGGAAGAGATCAACAGGTAGGGGAAAGATAGGGTGATAGACCATGATTTGATATATACTAATAAAACTTCATAATAAAAAGACCCACATAAACTACATGTTTGTGAGCAAAGAAAGGAGTGACAACTTACAGAGTCTTCTCCCCCACCACAGCCCCTCTCCCTTCCTAGTTTTCCCTCCGGTCACTAGCATCCAATTATTTATTAACACACAAAAGCTAGCACAGTGAAAGGCTGTGGATAACCCTGGGCTTTCACCCCTGTTATCTCATTCAACAGAAACTGTTGAGGAGAGAGTCTTCAGGGATGACAAATGCGCGTGTCGGCAATGATGGAGGCCCACTGTGTCCCACCGCGCCAGTTGTCAGGGACTTCTGTCTCAGAGCGGAACATCCAAAGAGTGGGGCTCAAGTGGTCTCCCCAGTATACAGAATGGGAGAATGGCACTATTTCCCACGGCCTTTTTTAACAAATTATAACAATTGCTCCAAACATGGAGGGCTTCAAGCCACATAAATGTATTACAGTGCTATAGGTATTTAGTACTATATTAAATTAAATGTATAGTTCTGAAGTCAGATGTCTGAAAGGCATCTCGCTGAGCTAAAAATCTAAGTGTTCCCATGGCTAAGCTGCTTCTGGGAGCTCTCGGGGGAGAAACCCTTTTCTTTATTCTCCCAGATTCTGGAAGCTACCGAGCTCCTTGGCTTGTGGCCTTCTTCGTTTTTAAGGGCATCAGTGGTCGCTGAGACTTTCTTGTATAAGACCTTTCTGAGGCAGACTTTTCTCCTGCCTATTTCCTCTCCATATAAAGACCATTGTGATTAAATTAAGCTTCTGTATATAAATCTGGACGACTTCATTTCAAGGCCAGCTGATTAGAAAGTTTAATTCCATTTGCAACTTTAATTCCCCTTTTGCTAGGTTCTGGGAGGTAGCACTTGGGCACTGTGACAGTTAACCGTGGTTGACAACTTGACACTCGTGGGAGGAGGAGCCTCCACTGAAGAACTTCTTCTGCTGAATTGACCTATTGGCATATCTGTAGGGACATTTTTCTGATTGCAAATTTGTTTAAGAGGGACAAGTCCACTGTGGGCAGTGCCAACCCTGGGTGGGTAGGCCTGGGCTGTGTAAGAAAGATGGCTGCATGCGAGCCTTGGAGTGAGCTGAGAAGAACATTTCTTCATGGGTTCTGCCTTTAATTCTTGCCTTGGTGTCCCTTGATAACGACGAACCATGACCTGTAAGTCAAATAAGCCTTTTCCTCCCCTCGGTTGCTTTTCCCCATGGTATTTATTTATCACGGCAGCAGAAAGCACGCTAAACAGGCATCTTCAGAAGCCGATCTTCTGACCATCCTATGAGCTGCATCCCTGAGGTCCTCTCTGCATCACCCGCTAAGAAGTTGTGCATGGATTCATTTCAGGATTTAGTGGTAAGAAAGAGTGGACTCCCCATTTTCCCTGGAACTTGGCAGCTTTACCCTTTAGTTCCCATATCTCAGACATCAGGCAAAGTGTGTACATTTAAAAAGAAAAAAAATCACAATTTGAAGCAAAAACTCACTTTAGTCCATGACTCCAAAGCAAGGAAGGAGTTGCTACAGTCTGTTCAAGGACTTTCTTAAAGCCGCCGGCAGATCATTCACTTTTCAGCATGGTGCTCAGGGCTTCTCGGTTGGCTCTGTCTGAACAATGCCAACCTTACTTCACCCCTCTGCCTACATTTCAGACTATGAAAATGTTGAGGTCACTGTTCAAGGCATGGCCTGTAAATTTCCACCTCCCAGACTAAATGAGCACAAAGTGGCATGTGTGTGTCTCCAGCTAGACTTCCTGTCATGGAAGAAGATGAATCAAAGGTGGGGATTGGTCTCTGAAAGACCCGGAGAAATTTATGGCACCATTTAAAACCACCTGCAGTTTATCAAAGCAAAAGAAATGGCATGGCCGGCTCAGGGGCAGAAACAAGGGGGAGCTGGGCAGTCCAGTTCTGCACCCCAGGAGACCCTTCCTTCAACCCCTCTGCAGCTTTCCCAGGCTCCCTAACAATACACGACTTACTTGGAGTATCCAGACTGCCATTTTAAGCCTTGATTGGCTGGAGGGAGCCCATGGGTGCTGGCGATGGTGAGGTTAACCGTAACAGGACAAATACCGAGTTCAGGGGAAACACAAAAAGACAAAAAGACTTACTCTCCAACTTGACTGATGATCTCTACAACTTTCCCAAAGCAACCATGTTTCTTCATGGGGGTGAGATTGTGACCCAAAAGATTCATCATCGTCTGTGAATGGCTGTCTCTATGCTTTGAAACTACCGAGGAGTGCAGTTTGGGAGGCACACGAACGAGTGTGTTGAAGGAAATTGGTGAGTTTCCCCATGCGTGCAGGCTCTGGGAGATAGAGGGACTGGCAAGGATTGCATCGTTTCAGTGCACTGGTGCTTATGGCTTAAGGACCTGATGACAGTGGCTTGAGCACATGGCAAACTTCTCTTGCGCATTAGAACTTTGGAAGTGAATCCAGCTAAGAGGCCGGAGCAGAGGTCTCTGTGTTCTGTGGGCTTTTCCTCATAGTCTCCGTTGGTTGCTGAAGCTCTAGCTGTTACAATCAGAACTTCAGGAAGCCAATAGATGAGAGGGGAGATCTTCTGGGCATCTCCACCAGTGACGTGTTCTGGTTACGTCACCCAGGCCACACTAAAGGCTGCTGAAAATGTTAGTTCTATTTTTCCCCCATTAGATACTTTTGATCCCCAAGAACTGAAGAGAAGAGGAAGATGAGGAATGGGTAGAAAAGAAGCTTCTTCAAAAGTTCACAGCTGACATTCAGTGCCGGAAGCCTGTCCTGAGATCCACATAACTGAACTTGTGTGGGTTTCCTGGAGCTTTTCTGTCTTTTGCATTGCTCACTCCATGTTGCCTCGGGCCTCTCCTTGTTTTAAAAGCTCTTTGGGGGCCTAAAGAGACAGCTCGGTGAGTAAAGCACTCGTTGTGCATGCGTGAGGAGAAATTTAGGATCCCCAGGACCCATGCCAAAGCTAGGCAGATGTGGTGGCCTGTTTGTAACTCATACAGGGGATCCTTTGGGTAAGCCGGTTTGTTAGACTTGCCAAGTCATTGAGCTCTGAGTTTACTTTAGAGATCTCACCTCAGTAAACAAAGTGAAGGACAACTGAGGTAGAGACCTGACATTAACCTCTGCCCTCCACATACACCTGTGTATAGCACACATGTGTCTCCAAACACACATGCAAACACACACACACATACACACACACACACACACACACACACACACACACACCAAAAGACATACACATGTAAAATAAAAGTAGGTTCTAGAAAAAAAAAAATGCTTTCTGAATTTACCTTTGCACCAAACAACATGTTTACCAATAATTGTGGGTCCAGTTACTTACCAAGCTTTTAGGAATACTATGCAAAAAGGGGGTGTGGATGTTTTAATTAGGGTTTCCACTGCTGTGAAGAGACACCATGACCCAAGCAACTCTCGCACAGGCAAACTTTTAATTGGAGCTGACTTACAGGTTCAGAGGTTTAGTTCATTATCATCATAGCAGAAAGCATGGCAGCGTCCAGGCAGACATGGTACTGGAGAAGGAGTTGAGAGTTCTACATCTTGTCCTGACTGGAGCCAGGAGAAAATGACTCTTCCACACTGGGTGCAGCTTCAAAGCCCACCCCCACAGTGACGCACTTCTCCAAGAAGACCACACTTCCTAATAGTGCCAATTCCCATGGGCCAAGCATATTCAAACCACCACAGGAGAGGAGGAAGCTTAGTAAGTGCCCGGCGCACAATCATTTCCCAAATGTTCAGTGGTGGTGGTGACAACTGTAAGCACAAGGGTGACCACTGTTCACCTAGAGAGATATGGGCACCCAAGAGAATACAAGCCTCAAACTACATCTCTAACCTTGGCAGTGAGAGTGGGAGTGTAGAGGCATGAACTTCCAGTTTCCCCATATGCATCTCTATTATCATGTATTATAAAAATAAATAAATTAGGGCTGGCGTCATGGCTCAAACATCTGTAATCCCAACACTTGGGGGAATGAAGCAGGTGAACTGTGAGTCTGAGGCTAGTCTGGGGCACACAAGGGAAGCCTGCCTCGAACAGCAGCTATATAATAAAGTAATTATTGCAAATTTCTAAATTTAGCATCTTATATGTTATATAAATTATTAAAAGTATATGGAGAGTTACTAGGCAGTAAAATGCTTGTCATGGTCATGTAAGTATAGAGACCCAAGCTTGTCTTCAGAATCTACTTTTAGAAGAGTCAGGTGTGGTGGCAAGATATTATAGTCCCAGTGAGGTAGAAATAGACATATCTCTGAGGCTACTGCCCAGCCAGTCTAGCCTACTTGGCAACCTCCATGCCTGCCTCAAAAAAAAAAAAAAAGGTGGATGGCACCCAAGGAGTGACACTTGAGTTATCATCTAGCCTCCGTACACACGTGCACATATACAAGAGACGAGCACACTGAGATTCTCATCCAGTGGCACCGTTCCTTGAGATGGCTCAGTAGGCCTCTGCTGCACAAAGTGTGTTGTTCTGGAGCCTTTGAAAATTGCTCTGTCCAGAGTGACCCATTCTGTGAACATAGATCGGCCTGGAGAGCAAAACGCCTGATTGTCCTAGTCATGGTGATGGTTGTGAACTGGATCCTGAGCATTCGGACTCTCGAGGGGCTTTGCTGAGCCTGCAGTCACTTTCCATTGCCAGTAAGGGGGTGGGG
Organism: Uromys caudimaculatus; assembly: GCA_028551405.1. Taxonomy (NCBI): domain Eukaryota; kingdom Metazoa; phylum Chordata; class Mammalia; order Rodentia; family Muridae; genus Uromys; species Uromys caudimaculatus. The sequence goes on along the minus strand of CM052708.1, from coordinate 67,017,373 downwards.
ATCTTTGCCTCTCAATCTGTGACCTGCTTGTTCACAGCCCTTCTCTTCTGCCAATAAGAAAAAAGGCGTTTGGCCAATCTCTCTTGATTGCCACATGGTAAGCCTTAGCTCTCACAATGGCTGCTTGGTCTGGAGTGGTCCTGGACATTTGAAAGTGACATTGATATTTCCAACTAGCTAGGACTACTTCCAGCCAAAGGTAAAAATTTACATTTCAATGGTCAGCAAGTTTTAGCACAGTTAAGAAACTGGCCTGGGTGCTGGGCACTAAGCACAGGTTTTGTTAATGAATTTGGCAGGAGGAGTTGCATTCCTAGGTTAAGACTGAGAACAAAAAGGACCTGTTTTTTTTTCTTGTGTAATGAATTGCTGAGAAATTATTCAAAATGTGACTTGGAAAGCCTCTGACCAGCGAGCTCAATTCTCTGGGCTGTGATTTAGATAAAGGACTTTTTTTATGAGCCCACAGAGGGAGACCTCTGAGGATTTATGTGGGTGAGGAGAGAATGTCCATGCTGTGCCACCACCTCCTCCCAAGGGCCCACACACAGAGCAGAAGCTCAGGGACCTCGCATGCCAATGCCAGGGCCAAGTGGAGCCACAGCAGGGATAGACTGGGCAGTGTACATTAGTGTTTGCCCTACCTTAGCGTTGCAGGGCACTCAGAGCCCAGTAGGGCGCTGAACTTGCCATGCGCTGGGAGCCAGTGTAGCTAGGAGAACAGGGCAGACTTCCTCCCAACCCATCACCATGCGAAAGACATCTCCCTGTCTCTTCTCTCCAACATGAATTCAACTGGGAAGGCCTGAGCCTCCTGTGCCACTAGAACTCTGGGATACACGTGGAGGATGTTTGAAGATGCTTTCACAGCAAGATCAGAATCCCTTGCACAAACAGAGCTCTAAGAATGAAAGCTAAGAGGCAGTGAAGGTAGCAGACTTGACAGTCCTTTAACCAAGCTGTCCTAAGGTTAAGGCCATCTACAGGAATGTGAAACTTTTCAACACAGTGATCTTTCCCCTCCTCCTAAGTGTTCTCTGCTATAAGAGACATAACCCATGTTTTCATGAGCAAGCTGGATGTCTTAACTTTGATTACCTATGAGGCTACATGCCTGCTGAGAGCCATGAATGTCTCAGATTGTCTGGGCCTCACGCTTACAGACTACCTGGGCGTGTGTGCCCTTGGACTGTCTGCTTGGAGAAATGACCTGCCTCCCTCCAACTGCTTGGGCAGGAGGACAACCTGGTTGTGACATCTGTCAGTCCAGTGATGGCCAAGACAGTCTGGCAACACCTACCTTGTTCCCCAACCCCCAAATGTTCCCCCCAAAGACTATCTAGCATTCTAATGTGACTCGTGGCCATGAAAATCTACCCAGTACGAGAAGGAAATAAGCAAATAACAGACAAGAGAGAGAAATACAGTATGCATGAGTGTTCTGTGGTATCGTATCAGACCAGACCAGTACAACAACTAAAAAAAGATCAAAATCCTCTTCCTACCTGTGTGGAGATGTCATTATTCAGACGGCAAACATCTCTTTTAAATTCTAATATCTATTTTGCCAAAGCATAAAGAAAAGATACACTTAAGAATGCATGTTACTTTCTAAGAGCTAGAAGGACAGATTAATACCAACAGGAGTTCTTTCTGATGGATGAATCCTAAAGGTGTGGCCCAGAAACTGAGAGGCTCAGTTGGCTAGAATCCTACAGTACACTGATTGACATTTGAATTGCCAGGGGCCCTGCCAGCTTCTTTTCTTTCTTTCTTTCTTTCTTTCTTTCTTTCTTTCTTTCTTTCTTTCTTTCTTTCTTTCTTTCTTTCTCTCTCTCTCTCTCTCTCTCTCTCTCTCTCTCTCTCTCTCCTTCCTTCCTTCCTTCCTTCCTTCCTTCCTTCCTTCCTTCCTTTCTTTCTTTCTTTCCTTCCTTTCTCTTTCTTTCTTTCTCTTTTTGTAAATATATTTTTCTTTAATTAATTGATTAATTAATTAATTTTTTACATCCCAATTACTGCCCCCTTCCTGGTGCCCCCTCACAGGGCACCCCATCACCCTTCCGCATAAACAAGCAGAGTGTGTCTTTTTTTCTTTTCATTCTAAGGTTCTCCTCTCACATCTGATACCTTTTACTAGAAAACTCAGCCCCGTGTTTCTCTGCCATTGCTATCTCAGACAGCAATGGGTTAGCAGCTCTACAACCTTCCCTGGAATCTTGAATACATCTGGCATCTGCTTTCCCTAGAGCAAAGCCACAGCCAACAGCCCAGTCTTTATTTACTTGTAAAATTATTGCCCTTGTTTCTTTATTTGTGTCCCCCAGATTGCCTGTAGTGTGACATTTTTTCTTTAAATGCTAAGTCATTTCTTTGTGGTCTGGAGGGTTCACTTGGCTTTTACCATGGGGATGAGAACTTTCTAGAGCCACTGAGTAGAGCCCTATCCTACATGGGAAACAGGTATAGTTTCTTATGCCTTCCACCTACTGCCTACTGTTGCTACCTCCCATGCCAGGAACACTTGCCAACTGAGTTTGTACATGCACTGTGGGGTGATGGACCACCTGCCCATGTTCATGCCCTGGCCTCCAGTCTCAACATGGCTCATAGGACACCTTGCCTAAATTAGAGCTAAGAGTCAGCAGACACTAAATCCTGTGATAGACAACCTCCATCTCTTTCCTGCTGTGATATTCATTCCTGGTGAAGATAGTTACAGGACTGTGGCCTCCCAGGGTGATTTTCTGACCCTGCTCTTTCCCCCAATTTCCCAAACCTTCATCTAAAGCAAAGAATTTAGCATCCACCCCGTAGAGTCTCTCCCCTCCCAGCCCATTCACTTCGAGGTTGCAACATCAAGAAAGCTTCGGAAGAATAGAAGAGATGTGTGTGTGTGTGTGTGTGTGTGTGTGTGTGTGTGTGTGTGTGTGAGAGAGAGAGAGAAAGAGAGAGACAGAGAGACAGAGAGAGACAGAGAGACAGAGACAGAGAGATAGAGAGACAGAGACAGACAGAGAAACAGAGAGAGAGAGACAGAGAGAGAGACAGAGAGAGAGACAGAGAGACAGAGAGAGAGAGTTCTAGCTATTCTAGAAGTTAATTAGTTGTCAAAGATAATTAGTTGTGTAGAAATTAAAAATAACTCAACCTAGGAGGCATCAAGTGATGCTGAAGGTGTCCTTGCTCTTGACCGACCTATGGCAGGTATCTTGTATCTTTTCTCTTTTCTTATTAAGAGCGTTATTTTATGGTGAACAGGCTTCTTCTCTAGTCTAGTCTAGTCTAGTCTTTTATTTATTATTACATATCTCTCTCTCTCTCTCTCTCTCTCTCTCTCTCTCTCTCTCTCTCTCTCTCTGTGTGTGTGTGTGTGTGTGTGTGTGTGTGCCTGCATTCATACTCTGGGGTAAGAATGTTAACGTTAAAAGCAAGGAAGTCAGAAAGTTAAGGGCACTTGGCTTCTTCCTGCAGACTTGGGTTCAGTTCCCAGAACTCATGTGGCAGCTCACAGCAATCTGTAGCTCCAGTTCCAGGGGATTAGACTCCCTTTTTTGACCTCTTTCAGCACCAGGCATACACAAAATATACATACATACATACATACATACATACATACATACATGCAGGCAGGAAGTCACCCATGCATAAAAATATAAAAATAAGTCATTGGGTTTTCTGGGAAACTATTTTGCTTACTATATGTAGAACCTATGCCACCAAGGAGGAAAGCCAAACTTGAGAAGCAACAGAACAGATTTTAGATGACATCATCAGCCCCAGACATTTCTAAAACATCATGTCTCCTGAGCTATTCAGTCCAAGAACAAACACTGTATGTTCTTACTAAGTTAGCTTGAGTTAAAGTCCTCTCCTCTTAAATAAGAAACATTCCTAATAAATATACGCGTTATCATTAGGATAATGAAGACTATGCAGGGACACAAAGAAATTGTGGGGGAGACAAGTGGTGGGTGTTGGTACGCTAAAGGACACTTGTAGTGAGTGACACACAATGCGGGCTCACGACAATCAACAGGCTTAGCTTTTCAAAGTATTTATTCACTCAGAGGGAGTGTGACATTTAAAAACAAAGGAGTTCTTTTACTATAGAGCCCAGATAGTTATGACATGAAAACAACAGTTTTCAGACCTGCTGACTAAGGCTGTTGGACACTGCTGCGTGATGAAGCCTCTTGAAGGAAACCCAACTGTCTCTCAAGCATTGGGAGCCAAAGTGGAATGAATCTAATGACAACTCTCTTTACCCTCCCACTCTTCAGGAAGCTACAGAGGGGTGAGGTAACTGCCTCCTGTGCATATCACACCACAATCCGAGATTTCTTTTAGGATAGGGCTCGTTTGGAGTTTCCATTCATTGTCAGCCTCGAAGAGACAAAGTAAAAGTAACAGTGACTTAAGAAGGACAGGAACTTCTATCTGTCTTCAAAGGATGCTGGGTCTCGCCCAGCTCTCTGCTCTAACCCTCCCTGGAGCTTTGAGTTGATTTCTTAAACTCTTGCTTTCATTGTTCCTTTCTATGAAGCTAGTAAATGTATACTAGCCAAGAGTGTAGCCCACCCTGTACAGAGACTTTCCCCAAAGTCATAGGGAACTAACTCTATGACCTAAACTTAGCGTGGTTACCCTAACTATTTTATGGGTCAAAAATACCCTTTCAATGATGGCAGCCTGCCCAGCTTAGGATCAGATATTATATTATTAAGAAAAAGTGCAGGATTTGGTAGGCCAACTAGAGTTGGTGGGTGCCAAAACCAGAATGAAGGATCCTGAAGTTTTCAAGACTGAAAATGTCACTACTTTCTAAACTAGATTCATCTTAGCAGAACCTGGTGAACTGCATTTGATGACAACTTGATCTCTGAAAATGGTGGTGTTCCAGCTCTCTCTCCTTTGTCCTTCATAAAATCCAAGCTCCCCAAACATACTCTCAAGAGCAGTGGTTCTCAACATTCCTAATTCCATGACCCTTTAATAAAGTTCCCCATGTTGTGATGACCCCTACCATAAAATTATTCCATTGCTACTCCATAACTGTAATTTTGCTACAGTTATGAACCGTAGTGCAAATACCTGATATACAACCCCAAGGGGAGGTCGCGACCCACAGGTTGAGAACCACTTCTCTAGCTGTTTCCATTACCCACGTTTTTTAAATCATTATATCTGTTAGGCCATTCATACAGTTGCTAATAACATCTATAAGTCAAGAATTTAATGGTAAAAGTGAAATATGAATATAGTACTTTTCCTCTTGGTATGCACACTTTCCAAGTGTGTTTTCTGAAAAATGTAAACAAAACAATCCTAGCTCTTGGACTACAGACTTGCACTTAGCTTAGTCGTTTGGATGATGGTAAGCCCAGCACATTACGGAGGAGGCTGGTGCACACAGCGCTCCTTCTCAGCTCTTTCACTGCCATGGGTGCCTCCGGTCTCCCTTCTTGCCGCCTTCCTGCATCTGAAAGGCACTTCCAACAGGAGCATGCTCTCAAACCCAGGGAATTACTAATGGGTTTTAGTACACTGCTCTGTGATAGATTGGGTGGTTTGTGAGTAGGTGAGTTTCTTCTGGAGATAAGAAAGGTTAGAATCCCTCCCTGAGGTTCAAAGGTGGAAAGACTGTAAGAGCCAGAGTTCTGAGAAGACAGGAGTGAAAGAGGGTCCCCTGGCCATGACAGGACCACAGCACTCATGAACCCAGCACAGCTGTGGATGCCTGCATGAGATCAAGCCAGTCAACAGTCTAACACTGTAACCATTGCAGCTTTCCTAAATCACCGAGGCTTATATTTATTTACAGTTTGGCCTTAGCTAGGCTTGTTCCCTGTCTAGCTTGGAACTCGATTATCCTGCCTCGTGGCTAGATCATAGATCCAAGTTCCTCCACACCTCTCTCCCACACTTCTCTTGTTCCCAGAGCTGCTCCTCTCTCTCTCTCTCTCTCTCTCTCTCTCTCTCTCTCTCTCTCTCTCCCTCTCTCCCTCTCTCCCTCCCTCCCTCCCCCCCTCTCTTTCTCTCTGCTGGTCTGCTGGATGTCTCACCTTATTATCCTGCCTTTTGCTATAGGCAATAGGATTTTTATTTTAACCAATCAGAAGATGCCTTAGGCAGACAAGGAAGGACAGAGACACAACTTCACTCAGTGTACAGAAACAGCACTCCAACATAGCACAGAACAGGAGGAGATGCACGAGCCCTTCCCCTAAAGGAGGAACAATGGTCAGTTGATGCCTTGGGAGGGGGCAGCCAAGGCAGTCACTTTCCCTTAAGGGTGTGCCCCCTTGTAGGCCGAATATATTCCAGTGGTGACTCCATACCCAGGAGTATACGAACATCAGAAATTGGAGTAGATAGGGTTTTTTTTTTTTTTCTTAGTATAGAATAGAGTTTATTCAGGGCATGGGGAGGGGAGTCAAGAGGGTAGGAGAGGCAGAGAAAGGCAGAGAGAGGGAGAGAGTAGAGAAGTAGAGGCCGGCCATGAACACGTGGAGGGGGGGGAAGGGAATAGGGAAGGGAGGGAGAAAGGGAAGAGCCCAAGAGGGCAAGAGAGAAGCAAGAGAGATAGGTTATTTTTTAACACCAAATTTTGGGGAGACTGGGGAAGTGGGGGTGGATCTTTGAGGAGTTGAGGGTGAATTTGATCAAAATATATTGTATGAAATTCTCAAAAAATTAATAAAAAATATTTTAAAAGGGCATTAGAGTTTATAGAGACCTTCAGTCCAGATGTCACCATGCTCTACTCTTTAAAGTATTTATGTGCAAAGCATATAGCAAAAATAGATTTCAAAACTATGAACCACATAAAATACCCAATAGTTGACCATTTTGCCAACAAACTGGCAATTTCATGTGATAAGAAAGAAATCAAGTAATAACATATCCAGGGTCAGAAATATGATAAACCAACTTAAGACTAGATCTGGAAAAGAATCATGAATTGGCAGAGAGCCAAGGTGTTCTGTTATGCTCAGACCACAGCAGGCAGGGATTTAGCTCTTATGGTATAGCGAGGCACCTCAGTCTCACAGATTAAATTAATGAAGCTTCCTGAACGTAAAGGAGTCTGAAAATACCAGATTCTTCCCAGTGGCAAATGGCACATGATAGAATGGAAAGTCACAGACCCCAGTGGTTGGCCCAGCAAATCCACATATTACCAATATCACATCAGAACAAGAAAACTATACTACCCTTGTGACCAAACCTGGGAACAAAATAATTGTACACATAAAGTCAGGACTCAAAGAAGGCTGGTGGTGGAAGGATAAAGAAAAAATTATCTAAGATGGATTGGAAACCCCAATTCTAAAGCACAGAGAATCTCCTGCTATAGTAGCCAACTGCTGAGTCTTCAACATGAATTTATGATAGAGGTGACGAAATTTAATAAGATTGTGACCAAAACTTTAAGCTTAGCCTTACAATGAAAGATAAATTAGAAAATAGCAAAAACTAGTTAGAATTTTTCAAAAATTTAAAATAGTCATTGAAGTAAAATGCAGTAAACACAATTTAATCAAGACTGAAATGAAATAAGGGGCAATGAATGGGTAGGTAAATCACCTAGAGAACATCATAGATGTAGAAAGTGCTTAAAAATCACTAGATACATGGAATATACAGGACGAGCTGGAAATCTCCAGTACGCACCTGATAGTTCTAGAGGAGACGGTGGAGCCATTAAGAATGTATTCACTGCTGTTGCTTCCCAGGCTTTACTACTGAAGGAATGGAAAGGTAGAGACATGTAAGTGTAGATCAGAAACCAGGAAACACAGGGAAGGCCTCAGAAACCGGGAAGTAAATAGCTTAGCAGGTTTGACCAAGGGAGCAGAAAACACAATAAGCAGCTTGATCTACACCTCAGGACACAGGAACATCAGGACGTGGGGGTCTGGGACCTGGCCAAGTCTTCACAGATCACACCTATGTCTCTCTCTCTCTCACCAGGTACACCTACTGGATCTCTCCTGCTTGCCCCCTGAAGGAGGACTGAAGTTCTGAGGATCTCTTGGATCAGAGATGATGGACCTAGATGAACTAAATAAAGCACAATTTTGGGTGCTAAAGAAAATGCATTTGAAACTTGAAGGGGTCCCTCAGAAGCCCAGATTTAAAAAAGACCCATCTCAATATATGTCATTTTAAAGTTTCCAGTTTGTGGAGATTAAGAAGAGGCCCTGACACATTTTGAATGCTGTTTCTTAAAATTTAAGGACAACACATCCAAACTAAGAAGTTTAGGGGTACAGAATAGAGAACTAGCTTAGAATTTGGGAGGTTCTAGATTCTATCTCTGCTGCTTTAAAAAATTTAAACCATTTGTAGTTTTCTGTTTCTCTGGGAAAAACCATATCATAATCTTTCATTGAGAGAAGTTAAGACAGGAATGAAGCAGAATCATAAAGGGGCCCTTCTTACTGACTTGTTTTCTGTAGCCTTTTCAGCCTGCTTTTTGAAACACCTCAGAACCACCTACCCAAGGATGGCACTTCCCAAAGTGGGCTGAGTCCTTCCTCATCAATCATTTATTAATAAAATACTACACAGATTTGGCTATGTGCCAACCTAATGGAGTCATTTTCTCAATTAAGGTTCCTTCTTCCTAGATGACCGTAACAAATGTCAAGTTGGTAAAAACACCAACCAGCACAATTGATCCCTGTCAGCTTGATACACAAACACATCATTATTAAACCATAACAGTTCCTTTCTTGTTTGTCCCCAAGATCTCATGTTTATATCACACTATAAAACATAGTACAATTTTAAAAGTTCCACAGTCTTTGATATGTACAACACTTTAAAAGCTCGGTATCACTTTAACATCCAAAATCTATTAGCTGGGTTCCTGAGGAATCCAAGGTAAGTTGCATACTTTCTTATTTCAAAAGAAAAGGAAGAACTAAGCTACCATTACAATCAGAGCAAAGCAAAATCAAAATTCAACAGTGTAAAAAGCTTAGTGTGCAATTTCGAGGACTCAAAATCTTCTGGTCTCCAAAGGTCTTGGGCAGTTCCACTTCTTCAACTTCGGTATCCACAGGACACACAGCCTGTCTCATAGGCTCAAGCTGGCTCACTCCACACCTGCTTCTGTCTTTGCCAGACATCCCATGGTCCTGATGCCTCTGCCTCAACCAAGCCTGAGTCTTCACCAATGGCCTCCAGGCCTCTTTTTAGGCACTCTATCCCTGCTACCTGATATAAAGCCTCAACCTTTCTCCATGGCACATAAAATCCTGGGGTTTCCACTGACATTTGACTGCACTTTCACCAATGGCCTCCGAGAGGGCCAAGCCTCAGTTGGGTTCTGTGATCCCTTTGATAGTGTAGCTTCCGTGCCACCAAAATTAGTATTACTCTTACATATTACTAAGTTCAGCTTCCAGCACAAAATATCTTCTGGACCACAGCTTCAGAGTTCTAACCTCAAGGAAATACTGTCCAGAAGATTCTGTCTCAATGGTGCTGGTCTCTTGTTAATTGCAGCCGATTCTTTACCCCCGAATGACCAGAAACCAAAGATTTTTGACTCAAATATATTACATGAATAACCCTAATAGTCTTTGTTTTCCTCTGAAACTTCCTAAGCCAAACCCATCATCTGGACCTGTCCAGCATTCCTCTCTTCCAAGCCCACAACAGCTGCTCAGCCATCTCTAAGTACTTCCAGCCCAAAGCTCCGAATGCTTTCAGCGTCTTCCCCAAATAACCGTAAGTTCTTTCATAGCAATAGCTTGCTCACTAGCACCAATTTCTATCTTAGTTTTCTTTTTATTGTTGTGATAAAGCATCCTGACCAAAATTAACACGGGATGGGAAGGTTTATTTGGCTTACGTGTCCCAATCAAGCTACATCAGCTCAGGAGCTCAAGGCAAGAACCTGGCGGTGTGACCTGCAGAAGAGGTCATGGAGGAATACTGCTTCCTGGCTTGCTCTCCATGGTATGCTCAGCTTGCTTTCATGTGCAGCCCAGGACCACCTGCTCAGGGATGGTGTCATCCACAGTGGGCTTGGCTCTACTTCTATCATTAATCAAGAAATTTCCTCCGCTGCCAGACTTGCCTACACTCCATGTTGATGGAGGCATTGTCTCAATTAAGGTTTCTTTTTATCAGACAACTCCATCTTGTGTCAAATTGACAAAAACAAAAACAAACAAAAAACAACACCACCACCAACAACAAAACAAAACAAAAACCCACCAAGCTAGACAACAGCACACCATTCATAGAACATGATTTCCAGTCTTGATCCTTCTAGAGAACTAACCAGGGTCCCTTGAAAAATAATATAAGTCTTTTTAAGAGAATGCTGCCCATGACTAAGGATCTCCAACCAGGCCATGATTCCTAAAGGTCTTGCCAGCTCTCCGCTTTAGAGACCAAGCCACTTGTCACTTTGGAGACCAAGTCTCTGACACATGAGCCCTTCTGGAACAGATGACATCCAAACCAAAGCATTACTTCTGTGACCTTAGAGAAGTAATTAACCTCTCTAAGTTTCTTTTCTCCTCCAAAAATTAGAGATGATAATAAGACTTAGCTAAAGAGTTGCTTGTAAGTATTGAATGGGTTAGAATATGTTAATATATCAGTAATGTCCCTGGTCCCTTGTTTTCATTAAGTGTTGAAGCAAGATGCTAAATAGAGTAGAAAGGCTCTTTCTGTACTAGAGTTCCCAACACAGGCATTCCTCAGAGTTATTTGTCAAAAATATAAAATCACAGTTGATTTACTGTCCAGATTACCAGTTGATAGTTAGGTTAGACCCTCCTTGATCTCTGTGAGCTAAGAACTAGAGGCCTTGAGAACTTGAGAAAAGGACCATGACCTAGTCATTAAGTTCATTTGCTTTTGAGCCACTCACTGTTGTCTTTGTATACCCTTGAGACCTATAAGTGAACTTCCATATGGGGCCTTTCTTCACTGGCAAAGGCAGATGGTAAAATGTGTTATTTGTTGGAAGGTATGGCCGTGAGGAGATGCTATAGGGAACTGTGAGCCTGAACATCAAATAACCCATGGGACTACTCTTGGCATTGGATGGTGTTGGGACCCTGCAGTTGGTGTCACCAGCTTTGGGATTGTTGTTTTTTCAAATGCCACTCAGTTTTTAAACCTACAAGTGAATTCATCAAATAGCCAGTCATTTAAAAAATGTCAGGTCACAGCTGCCTAGGAAATGCTGTGTTTTCAAGAGATGTGTGTGGATGTGATATTGTCACCAGGAACCCACTTGGGGCATGACTATCCCAATAACACTTGCTACCTCCTTCTAGCCTCACACAAATAACTAACTGACAAATAAATGTCACAGATCAAGGTTGCTCTCAGCTTATTAGTGGCGTTTGGTAACACCCCTTTTAAGGTGGTAGATACAAAGAATCAAGGAATGTGTTGAAATTTTGTATCACAAATGCTTTCTATGTTTTTACACTTACAGTTGCATCCTGTGGTCAGCAGCCAGAATTTATGGATGTGATGGGACAGGCTCAGAGACAGAAAGAAGGAAAAGGGTAAAAGAACGACAACACGTTAAAGTTCAACCAGTTCCAGGAGACTTTGTAGAAATAGCATCAGACCATGAGGAGAACTGATATCATTATTTTTCGATGTTAGATGACTGGGTATCACCAAGGGAACTTTCCATCTGATTAAAGATAATTACGCTGGCACTAAATCCAATTGGAAATGCCCCACACAATTTATCTTCCACTTCATGCTGCTACCATATGCCTGACATTGCGGAGCAGAAGCATTCCCTCCCATTCTGATAAATAGTACTTTGTAAATATTTGGAGACAGGAGCTCTGGATCTTGGAACAATCGTGACAGGGAACATGTGCAAACCAGCCTGTTTATCATGTTCCTGATAGAGGCCCTCTTTGAAGTACAGGACCTAAAAGCAGTCAAGAGGCTGTGAATTTTCTTCCACAAAGCCTTGTTCACAATTAGCAGCCATTGGAAGAACCTGGCTGGGCTGTCTACCACAAGTGGCGCTTTCCAGAGAGCACACATACGTTGGAGCGAGACATTTTGCTGTCTGGCTGGTGTTGTGTAAGCGGATAAATTGCTATATTTATTAAACTGGATTTTCTTTGAACAATTCATTCAAGGACAAAAACCCCACACTTAGTGTGACATTATTTGGAGATGAAGTCTTGACAGAAATGCTTAAGTTAAAATGAAGCCTTTAAAGCAGGCTCTACTCCATTTAATGAATGGTGTCCCTACAAAAGAAGAAACTGGGACAGAGATGTGGACAGTTGTGTGTGTGTGTGTGTGTGTGTGAGAGAGAGAGAGAGAGAGAGAGAGAGAGAGAGAGAGAGAGAGAGAGAGAGAGAGAAAGAGAGAGAGAGAGAGAGAGAGAGAGAGAGAGAGAGAGAGAGAGAGAAAGTAAGGACCTGAAGATGAGTACCTACAAGCCAGGAGAAAGGCAGACCCTTATACACACTGAACAAACCAGTCATTTGTGGGTGGGTAAATGAGAATATTCCGCATAGACACATATATTTGAACACTTGGTCCCTGGTTGGTGGTGCTGTTTGGATGAGGGTTAGGAGGTGTGGTCTTCTTGGAGGAAATGTGTCACCAGGAATGAGCTCTGAGGTCTCTAAGCTTTACACCATTCCCAGGGCTCATGCTTTCTGCTTCATTTTTGTGACTCGGGATGTAAGCTCTCAGCTACTGCCACCTGCTGCCACGCTGTCCCGACATTGTGGATTCTAACTCTCGGGAACCATAAACTCAAATAAATTCCTTTTTTCTATAAGTTGCCTTGGCCATGGAGTTTCATCATAGCAACAGAAAAGGAACTAATACACACGCTACTACCTTACATTCAGACTTGTGGCCTCCAGCCGTGTGAGACTGTAAACTCGTGTTGGGAAAGCCATGAATTTGGAGCTCTTTGTGAACACAGCCTTAGAAAATCAATGTAGGAAGAAATAATTGCCAGTGTTCTTGAGGGGGTTTCTATGAGGAGAAGTTCCACTTGCCTAAGAAAGAAGACTCAGAGGAAGCTTTGCCCCCTTTTTGTTCTCACTAGAGGAGATGGGGCCAGCATGGGACACTAGAATTTGGCCATTGATTCTGGTGCCCAGCCTTGCTGTCACCAGGCCAACTGACCTCACATTTAGATTTCGGTTTTCTCTATTTCTGCTCTGTGTAGAAGAATTTTCACACCATGCTAGCTTCACTGGGGGAAGCCATCCGTTCTGTAGAAGGCTATTTGGGCTCTGAAACTCAGGGAAAGTGTAAGAAGTCCTACTTCTGACTCTCTGAAAACAGGATCTCCATCCAACATCTAGGTGAACGTAATTAGTAGTTTGATATCTGTCTTCTTGATCCCTGGTAAGAATGTTCCTTTGGCTGGAATGCTACGGGGCTAAATATCCACCTTAGAGTTTTATTTAAATGTCAGACTGTGAAGGCCCAGGCTCTTCCCAGACTAAGAATGTGGCCTATGGTGCAGATCTTACTTGTTTATTCATGTGTGATTGTCTTCTTTAAAACTGGAATCTTTTTTTATTTTGTTTTGTTTTTTTGGTTTTTGGTTTTTCGAGACAGGGTTTCTCTGTGTAGCCCTGGCTGTCCTGGAACTCACTCTGTAGACCAGGCTGGCCTCAAAAAACTGGAATCTTTAGGAAAAGATTAAACGTAGTAATTACAGCTGGCCCAGGTGAGGAGATCAAGAGTTTGAAGCTAGCCTGAGCTACATACACAAACAAAAATAGTAATCACAACATTCTGCTATATCAAGTCATATTTCTCTGCTCATGCCATTTGTGGATGTGTGTGGTGTGGATTTGTGATGTGTTGTCAAAAGGAAGAAAACTGCTTGATTAGTGATTCTTCAGTGATGGCTGATAACATTCCTGGAAGGGAAAAAAATCATTGACGACTTCCAGATCTTTCCAGTAGGTGTTTTCAGAGGAGCACCTTTGGGTCATCCCTGAGGAGCTTCACAGTGACACTGCTTCTTTCTGAAGCATGCAGCTCTAAATGAGCAGCTACCAAGAGCAAGGCTGAGCATCTCAGGACACCAACTTTATCCCCTCACCAGCTTCTTGTTAAAGGTCATATGTCCACTCTGAATATACTTAGCTACACATGTGCTAAGTGTAATGATCAAGGTGAAGGTGTTTTCCATGCAGCACAGTTCGGGACTAGTAGTGTTTTGATATAGCACCTGGATTGTGTAGAAAAATGATGTCAACTGTCATTAGAAACAAAGAACACGAGGTATAAATACAAGAAAAATAGAAGGCCAGGTAGCACTTTCACTGCTATTTCAGTTTCAAAGATGCTATAGGGAAGCGAGGGGGCCGGTTTTCCATGTTCTGACACTGATATGGAGCCAGGCAGGCGATCAGAAAGAAGGGGGGAGGGCAGAGGAGAGGACTGAATCAAAGTGTGAAGACACGGGGGAAACAGATAGAGGAGATGGTGTGTCTGCATGCTTTTCCTCCTGATTGAACACACACAGATAAATCCCAGGGCTTTTCTAAATAGTCACCAATTTTTATAGCTAAATAGTAGACTTAATGGTATCTTAAAATATCATTTATGTAGAATACAGGTTCTCTGTTCTCTATCCTCTACCAAATAAAGCAATACTTTACATAGAAAAATTTGAATTTTATAGCGTCTGTACCCAGCAGAAATGGGCTTAACACCTTTTTTTTTTTTAAACAACAGATGATTTGAAAACAGCAATTTCTGCATTTTTCACTAATGGGGGAAGCAAAAGTTTCTTATGTTAGGGTAGCAAAAAGACCTTCACAGAAGGCTGAAGCCTGTGCTACATTTAAAGGATCCACAAGCCAGTTTCAGCATGGCTGGGTATTATCAGCGCTCACCATGGTAGACTAAGAGAGGAAGTGCAGTCCAGGGAAACCCATGGAAGGTATGACGTGGGCTATGGGTAAAAAAGGTAGTTGCTTCTCAAGAACCACTTCTGAGAGTGATGGCTATTCTTGGTTTTCAACCTTACTATCTCTGGAATTAACTGAATCACAGATGACTGAGTATATCTGTAAGGGACTTTTTCTTACTTAAATCATTTAAGGTGAGAAGACTAATTTTAATCCAGATCTTTGAGGTGCAAAGATCTACCTTTAATCTGGACCATACCTTCTCCTGGCAGCTTATAGAAAGGACATGGAAGACAAGCTTGATCTCTCTGCCTGCTTGCTCTCACTAGTAAGCCTTCCTGATTCAGGCATATACTGGAAACTAGCTGAGACATCCAGCCTCATGGACTGAGCAACTACTGCATTCTTAAACTTTCCATTGGTAGACAACCTTTGTTGGACTAGCTGGACCACAGCCTGTAAGCCACTCTAATAAATCACCCTTGGATATGTGTGTGTGTGTGTGTGTGTGTGTGTGTGTGTGTGTGTGTGTGTGTATACTCATTCATTCTATAAGTTATGACTAATACACTGAAATCCAAAAAGAACATATTGTGAGGTAGGGCATAAGAGCTGATGGATGCTGATAAATTAAAGCAGGAGCTCAGATCAGTTTAGTGAGAATGAGTATCAGACTCATTGGACACAAAGATGGACAGCACTTGCTTGGGCCTTCAGGGGCATCTCAAAGATGCCACTACTAGCATGTACTTTTAGTTGATCTTTTGAGAGCTTTTTGGCACCCATCTCCTCTCTCTCTCTCTCTCTCTCTCTCTCTCTCTCTCTCTCTCTCTCTGCCTCTTTACCTTTCTCAGTCTTTGCTTTGTTAATCTCATTTTTTTCCATGAAGTTTCTTGACCTATCTAGGCAGATATTATTTCAATGGCATCCCAAAAGAATTAGCATTCATACGGCCCATAGCGCTACAGTCTACTACACTATTCACATTTCAACAGATGATGGCTTTTTCTCAATACTAACTTGACATTGCTTTTATTTTTCCATATCAAGCTTAAACTTTTTAAACATTTGTTTATTGTGCATACAGGTGTACATGTAAAGCATGGGTAGTGAGGTCAGAGAGCACCTTGCAGGGGTCGGTTTCTCTCCCGTTATGTGGGTATCTCCCAGTTCATCATACAGCGGCTGAGACATTTCCCCAACCCCTGTATCAGTTTAAAAAGCCAGAACTCCCACTGATGAGAAGGAAGTACACCAATTCTGTTGTCCTGGGGATTCCCTACCACACTGTCCACCCAGCAGATTGGCTCACTACCTACTGCTACTCCTGTAAGGAGTCCACGTCCCCACTGTCTGCCCCTCTGAGGGAGGCCCTTACATGAAGACTCAGCTCTACTTTCCATCTGGGAGCAGGCAGGGAAAGGGATGGTCTCTAAGCAGGTTAGGGACTCCAGGGTGTGGGACACAACCTTCCTTAAGAACAGTGCTCGGCCATGTTTTCAGGTTTGCCAATATCCACTAACTGTAAGGGATAAACTGGAAAAAAAAGGAAGAAAAGAAAAAGAAACAGAACAGGCAAAAAGAACACCTGGAACACAGAAAGCTTGAGCTCACTCTGGACATAACGAGCCTTCTGTACCCTGGTTTTCCACAGCATTTTCCACTCTACCTCGCCAGGCACTGCTCCCCCTCTGAGTGACAGCATGAGTCTCTTTCATGTCTTAAAGAATGGGGTTGGGGCAGGATTGCTTCACTCTCCTGTTACTTGCTCATCTGCTTATACTCATGCAGAATGTAATAGCTACTGCCTCTTATCTTCTCCATAGTAATGCCTAACCCCTCCCAGGGGACTGTTACTTTTCTGAAGATGTTGGCTATACCACAGACCTTTTCTTTCCCCACGGTGCCAAGCATACAAAGATGTTCTAATTAAAAGATGGATAAAAGCTAATGCTTTTGTCGTCGTTTTTCTGTCCCTTCTATCCTTTTTATCTCTTTGCTGAAACTGCTAGCCAACTTTTTGTCTATGAGTTGTGTGTGGTGCTAGGAACCGAACCCACGGGTCATGAGTATGCTAGGGGAGCAAGGTGTCTGTCCTGAGCTACAGCCCAGCATTTGCTTAATGGAGAAAGAGACTCAGAACATTGCATGGTTACTTTTTAGAATACAGATTAATTCAATCTCTACCATGATGTCACTGTATGTGCTTCAGCTCTCTTTCCTGTCGGCTCTGAAAATGTCTCAGCCTTCTCTTTATCTTGCTCGTCTTTAGATATAAAGAAGTCACAGTAAGGTAGCTAAGGGCACAGACTCTGAAGCGAGATTTCTTGACTCTCAACATCTATCTGGCTGTGTTCCTTCCTAGATGGAAAATACTAATTAGGATGCTTTTCTCACACAAGAAAAGTATGAATTGTATGCAACAAACAGTTGGGGCAGGGCGGAGGTCCACTACATTTGGGTATGAATATGCACGGACCTGACTGACATCTGAGTGTTCACTGATAGGTGTCCCTCATCATCACGGCAAAGTGACAACGGTTTGGAGTCAGCGGGATGGAAAAAAAAATATTAACAAAATAAATCTTTAAAATGAAATCATCAATAACATTCAATTTAAAGTAATAGGCCCTTGGATGGTGTCTACTTCAGTGAACAGAATGTCTGTAGTTACCACAAAGATTTTTGTAGTGTGCTTCCAAAGTGCTCTGACCAAGGCCTGTAGAATTTAATCTGCTTTAAACAATGTGTACTAGAAATATGCACAATGTTTTACAAGCCAAACAAAGAGGGTGTGTGTGTGTGTGTGTGTGTGTGTGTGTGTGTGTGTGTACACAAAAAGATGACACCATAGTGTTTTAAATCAGCTCCATTTGTGACAGCTAACAGATGACAGACAATGGCCCAAGTCAGTGAAGTTTTTCTATGTTGTGGTGACTTGTCTGGATATACCAAACTCAAACAACCTAGACTCTTCCGGGAGCTGAGTTATGGCCTATTTTCTTCTTCACAGGATGGGGGATGTGGCTTAGCTGGGTTGTTCCTCTGGGAATAAACTCTAGAGGTGGAAATGTATTTGCAGGAGGTTTACTGGGAGCATGCGGGGGAGCTGGGGAACAGGCTAGTCAGGAGACAGAACCGAAGGAAGATGTTCAGTGCTACCATGGCAACAGATGCACAAACATCCAGGGAGGGGATGAACCATTGTGCAACCTCCACTGTCCCCACTGACCAGCCTGAGGGAGGAGGGGCAGAACAATGAGAAAGTAGCTCCTCTCACTGCCCAAAGGCCCAGTAGGCAGCTTGGAGCCTTCAGTAGCCAGGGCTCCAGAAGCCAAGGGAATGAGTTCTAGGTACCAACCCTCAGCATTTGTCACATGGTTTGTCTTTACTATTCTAGATAATTAAGTAGGTGACATAGAGTCTGGTAATGGATTCTAATTCCATTGTTCAGCAAGTCCCTTAATCCTAATTACCCAGGGTTCTTCTATGGAGATTGGATCTACTATAACAGAAAATGCCAAACTGGGCCAAGGTGGTGATAGTGCACACCTTTAACCTCAGAACTTGGAAGGCAGAGGCAAGCAGATTTCTGTGAGTTCAAGGCCAGCCTGGTCTACAAAGAGAGTTCCAGGACAACCAGGGCTACACAGTTTAGGAAATGTCCAGTTTAGGAGAAAAGAGTCTCGTGGAGCAATTTTGCCTCGATTATCCACAGCAGCCCTTGATCAGGGCTGTATTAACTTTAAGAAACAGATTCCCAGCCCTTGTGATCTTTTCCCCCACCAAAAGAATAGCTTATCTATCCCTTGCCTATTGAATTCATCTTGAATTTCCATGGACAAGTAGGGGTAGGGGCAATCTGATATACTTAAATGGACAGTGAAACTCATAGGATTTTCTTCCTTGCCATCAAATCCAAACTGAAAAAAGAGAAAATGGAAGGATTCTGCATATCCTTTGGACATCTGACACCCCCCCCCAGGTGTCATAATATCTGTGCGTTTGTCTGGAGTCTGATGAAAGCCCTTGAGTAAACTATGCATATTAACTGATCCGTGCATTTAGGTGAATAATTCTGAGCCCTCAGACTGATTTTTCTTGAGCCAGACAATGAAGTGACAAAGCCCTGCATCACTCATCACTGGCCAACCAGTTCAGTGTCTAAGTCGACACAATCACCCTGCTTCATGCATCTCCTCAGGGGCTATGGTGGGCTGGCTGGAGGAGAGATCAGGCTTTTATGCAGCATCCGGTTTTCACGCCAAGTCTTCCAAAGAGTCACAGACAGAGCACCATGTGCTGTGTCTTCCTGCTTGCCAGAGGAGTAGGAAAATATAATGGGGTAGACAGTCCGCATGCAACCTCGGAAAGAAGGCAGCAGACCCAAGTGAAACCAAGTGGATTCTTACCAGCAGCATGAGTCATTTTCCCCACGAGGTTAATTATTATTAATGATGTTAATTAAGGAATCGTGTGAAGTATTTTTTCTTGGAAAATGTGGGCTGTGTGGGCCGTTGGATTTTTAGCTTTCTGCTCCGACGGCAGTCTTTCAAAGCATCCTATAGGGTTCAGCTTCTGGAGCTGTGTGCTAAGACAGGGAAGACTGAGGACCTATTTCACAGCAGCATCGGCCAGGTTTAGGCCGGCCTTTAACTAATTGCAGAGCTGGAATTATTCTTGCTCACTTGAGGCCTCCGCCCTGGTCTTTGTAAGACAAATGAGTCAGCTGCATCTATTTTCTAGCACTTAGCTAGTAATTGGGGCATTTAATCAGACACTGACTTGAAGGACTTTGGCCTGACTAGATGCTGTTGGCATGGAAAAAAATTAAACTCCTAGTTCATTTCACTCATAGGCTATTTTCTCACCCGAAGCCCAGATCAAACACAAACTGAGCTCACAAATGAATAATGCTATAATGTGTTCAGTGCTTATGAGCATGTTTTACAGAAAAAAATTAATAGAGTTAGAAGCCATTATTATACAAAACACTCAGGTCAATATATTCATATTCTGGGTGTGGTAGCACATGGCTAGAATCATGAGCATGAGGGAGGCTGAAGTTCAGGTCTTCAGATTATGAGTTCAAGGCTAGCCTGGGCTACATGGTGAAACCAAAAGAAGTTATTTAGAAAGATAATATAGTTGCTGAACTCAAGAAATCTCAACAACCATGCTTTACTTCTACAGAGTATAAATCAAGTGGGTAGTTCCTTCAGTTTCCTACCTAAAAACCAGATAACCACCTAACTTCATGATACACACACTGAAGATGCAATGGACAAGCAAGGTTTTATGGTTTCCATAAAATATAATCAGCATTATATACATCTTAGCAAAAGTCAGTAGTTAAGCCTAGGTACGCACGAGAATCATCTGAAATGGTCTCAAAAACAAAGTGATTCTCAAGTGAGGTTTGTTGTGATTTAAATATGGTGAAGCAGGGCAGGTCCCTCAGGTTAAGTGTTAGAAGCTTGGTCCCCCAAATGATGAGGCTAAAACCCAGCAGAACCTCTAAAACACAGATCTTAACACAAACGAATTAGGTAGTTAGGCAGTAATACAACTGGAAGCTCTCACTCGATGCAAGTTAGTTCCCCAGAAAGGACTGATCTAAAAATAAGATAGCCATTGCCTCTTCTCTGGCTCCCTGTCTTGCCGTGGAATCAATTTTACAGACGTTCTTGTTACTGGGACACTATCCACCCATGAGTTCCTGTCACCAGAGGTGATGACAGAGCCTTGTCCTTGAGCCTCCCAAGCTCAGAGCAAAATACGTCTTTGTGCTTTTTGCATTACCCTAATGTTTAACTTTCATTCCTGTTGCTGTGCTAAAACACCCCAACCAAAAGCAGCTTATGGAGGAGGGAGTTTATTTAGCTTCCAATTTCAGGTAACTGACAGTCCATATTGAGGGGAGAGTCAAGGCAGGAACTGAAGCAACTAGTCACATCACACCCACAGACAAAAGCAGAGAGAAACAAATGCAACCATGCCTCCTGTTTACTGTGTTGCTTATGCTCAGCAAGCTTCTTTACACACACACACACCCAATATTCCTGTACCACCTTCACAGGGAATGGTACCACCCACAGTGGGTCTTCCCAAACCAGTCAACCAATAAAACAATTCCTCATGGACATGTATACACGCCAAACTGATCTGGGCAATTCCACAGTATACTACTAGCTGGTTTTGCATGTCAACTTGACACAAGCTGGAGTTATCACAGAGAAAGGAACTTCAGGTGAGGAAATGACTCCATGAGATCCAGCTGTAAGGCATTTTCTCAATTAATGATCAAGGGGGGAGGGCCCCTTGTGGGTGGTACCATCTGTGGGCTGGTAGTCTTGGGCTCTATAAGAGAGCGAGCTGAGCAAGCCAAGGGAAGCAAGCCAGTAAGCAGCATTCCTCCATGGACTCTGCATCAGCTCCTGCTTCCTGACCTGCTTGAGTTCCAGTTCTGACTTCCTTTGGTGATGTACAAAAAAGTGGAAGTGTAAGCTGAATAAACCCTTTCCTCCCCAACTTGCTTCTCAGTCATGATGTTTGTGCAGGAATAGAAACCCTGACTAAGACACTCAGTTAAGCCTCTCTTCTTGGCCCAGGTTTTGGCAAATTAACACTTAAAAACATCAAGCACCCAGCCTTGGAACACTTAGATTAATTAAATCTGAGTATTGGGTCATTGGACCATTGTATCAATTTTTAAAACAAGTTGGATTAAGTCAATGTGTCAAGAAATGCTAATGTAAGTGAAAACATTTTTAAATTTAACTTTAATTGATAGATACAAAATGTGGGAACTCCAGATGTAGGCATAGAGGGGTAGAACTCATCTTGGGTATATAAGAGGAGTAAAGCATCCTGGAACCATCTGAGTTTGGCTCTGTAATTGCTTCTCTACTGAGATACGGAAGACCTTTCTTGCAAGAACAGAGAACCTCAGAAGAGAGGCCTCTACCTCGATCAGTCCTAATCTTAAACAGCATCATCCCTGCCCTTTCACACAGCAGACCAGGGAAACCCTGGAGGAAGAAAGAAGCAGAGGTTGAACTGGACATTCTACACATTTCTCATTACCTCTTAGTACAACCCAAAGGCAGGGGCTTAGCTAGTCTGCCAGTGTATGTGGCTGGTTCACTTGTGGTTCTTTCAAGGCCTTGCCATCTGGCCCACACTGAGGTTGGTGAGCACAGGCTTTATCCTAAGCATTTCTTGCCTAGCAGACCAAGAGCCATCTCTAGGAGATCACATTCCTTCTCTTGATCTTCATGACCATGGAGTGATGCTGTCTCAGTTACTTTTTCTGTGGCTTTGATAAAATACCCTGACAAAAGCAATTCAAGGGGAAAAAAACATCCAGATTTCCTTCCATCTGGAGGGGAAGTGAGTAACAGGTAGGGACTTGGGGTGCTGAGTACATTGTATCAAGTCAAGAAGCAGAGCAAGATGGACGCAAGCTGTGGTTCCCTCTTCCTTTCTCCACACGTATAGTCCAGGACCTGAGCCAAGGAAAAGGCGTGACAGTACCCACAATGCACAGGTCTTCTCATCTCAATTAATACAATAAAGATAATCCACAAACATGCCTAGAGGCCTTTCTCCGGGTGATTTTTCTAACACTAACCATTACTCAAATCGATACCTGTAGCAAAATGGCTCTCCTCAGCTTAAAATGTTAGTATTTAACTGCTATCAAACATACCTAAGTAGAAAGTATAGGTAATCTAAAGTTAATGTATTGTCAAGATGCTATACTCTTGCCTCTCTTCTGACACTTCAGGCTGTTACAAATGTTACTTTCATCCACCCAGGCCCTTAGCTGCCTTTCCAGAGTCTGTGGGAAGCTCCCTCCTTTAGCTTCAGCTCGCATGTGTTATCTCTCACTGTCTGAGTTTTATCTCCTCGATCTTTCATATTAACCTGGCTCTCCCCAACCTGCGCCAGCTGTCCTCGTTCAGGACTATATCATCTTCAGTTGGATTTCTTCACTTTCTGGCTGACTTCCCTAACTCCAGTCTTCAACTCCCCAGATCTGTCCTCCGTGTGGTTAGCAATCACTGTGTTAAACACATATGATCACCTCAGCTGCCCCCTTGAACCTAGTCCAGGTTCTTCTTTATCCATTGCAATGAATCAAACATCAAAATTTACTATTATAAGGCATATCTTAGGAGTTTTTAAAAGCATCAATGCCCAAGACCCATTTCAGATCAACCTAATCAGTTGAAATCAGTATTTTCTAGTTGATTTTAGTATGTAGGTAGTGCATGCTGAACCAAATCCTGCTTGGCGATCTTCTGCTACACAACACAAGAGCAGTAGGGAGAGGAATCTAGAAGCACTCGAGAACATTTGGAATGGGGCAATACATTTTCCCCAACTTGACTAAGGTAATAGTTTCAAAAGATATGAATGTCCAAAATATCAGATTGTAGGCTTTCTGTGTAATGTAACAGTGGAAAGCTACTCAAATAAATGACCATCAATAGAAGGACAGCAATTATATTGACATGTATTTAATGCATCTGTGTTTTATACAAGACAAGTACATTCTGGTGTCATGAATGGAATATAATATGGCAGGAGTCATTTTGTTTTCTTTTTCTGACTTTAATGGTCAAAGATGTCACCTGAGATCCTTCAGCCTTGGAGTGGGTCTTTTTGTTACTTTCATATATTGGGTCTCTATATGTATGACTTGTGTGTCTGTGTGAGTGCACCATGACACATAAATGACATAAATTGATGCCTGTCCATGGACAGGTGCTATAGCTTGAATATACTCTACTCCACAAAGTCTCAGGTTATTGGTATTAAAAGAAACTCTGCCCATGGTACTTAATGGTAGGGACTGGGGCTAGAGAGATGTCTCATGGTTAAGAGCACTGACTGCTCTTCCGATTAACCTGGGTTCAATTTCCAGCACCCATGTGGTAGTTCACAGCCATCTAAAACTCTTCTTTGTGGTAATTCAGTGCCACCTTCTGCTCTCCTGGGGGCACCAGGCACACAAATAGTACACAGATATATATGTAGATAAAACATCCATACATATAATTTTTAAGTAGAGGTTTTTGGAAGTGATTGGACTAAATCGCTGAAATGACACCCCCAGATTCAATCCCAGTGCTTTATAGAAAGGAGAAAGGTTATCTATATAACGCAGGTATGTGCACTTCTACCATGATAGGATACAGCCAAGGGGATCACTTGCCAGGGCCTATGCAGAGGCTTTTCGATCTTGTATGACTATGACTGAATCAAAATAAACCTTTTTCTGTATAAAGTAGCTTTCCTTAGTCACTAACTTAAAGATGGAAAGATAGAGAGGAGAAAAGAAAGTTGCCAAAAATATTTATGTTACATGATATATTTGGCACAAAAATACTAAAAACACAAACCAATATTATATTATACATTATTCTTAAATAGGAGTGGATAAAGCAAAAGAATTTAAAATAGACGTGAGCTTAAATAACAGAAGAGGTTAATTATAGGGGAAAATAGTGAGAATGAGTAAAGCTAGAAAATGAAATAATAATTTATATTTCAACCATAACATCCATATATATATATATATATATATAGTGCCTGAGGTAAAAATCCAAAGCCATAACATTCCTTTCTTTTATTGGCTATGTGATGTGTATGCAGTTGTTTTGTATGGTTCTGTTAATATTATCATGTTTCAAAGCTTACAAAACAATCACTGAAGGAAGCTAACACCCAAAGCCAGTCTATCCCACAGCTCCGCCTCTACAATGATAGACCTAGGTGCTCCAGCGAGCACCTCAACCATGCCTCCTGGTTATATGTAATCCCACAGCAGGCTCCTAATATGCTCTCACTTCTGTGGCCTTAGTCTTGGTTACAGTCTGTTTTGTTCTGCTGTAATAGAATATACCCAAGAACTGGGTAATTTATAAAACAGGAAAACATATTTCTTCTATCTTGTACAACAAGAAATCTAAAATCGTGGTACCAGCCACAAGCGATGGAATTTCTGCTCTCTCACCTCATGGAAGAAGGATGGAGGGCATGTGAGACAGGAAGAGTGGGAAGAAAGAAGTCCAAGTGATCCCTTTTGTTAGGGACGTGTTCCTGGAGCAGCATCCCCCATTTCTAAGATGACTGCATGCAGCCATTCATGAGGGGGACCTTCTCTGTAACCTAGTCACTTCTGAAGGCCCTATCTCTCAACTGCTACAATGGCCACTCAATTTTGATGTGACTTTTTAAGGGCATTAAAACCATGGCAGTCTCTCTAAGCAAATGCCACTTACTGACATTTTATTTATTTGATCATTAGACTGTGTCCTAGTAGTCTCAAAGTTACTGGGATAAGCTTGTAAGTGGCTAATGCAATTGGACTGTGTGTGTGCATGCGTCACCCTGTGTGCCAGTGCAGGCCCAGGACTGTTGTGTGGAGGTCAGAGGGCAACTGCTGGTGTTGGTCCTTGATCTCCACAGACAATAAGACTTGATAAAGTAGGTAGCAACGTGATATATGGATGTGTGAATGGTCTTAGCTGTACGATTTTAAATGTTACATAATCTGGCTACCTATGACATGACAAGATAGTCCAGGCTTCATGACTGACAGCTTTCTGTCAGAAATAGGTCAGTAATAGCTGACCCCTTAAAAAAAAAAAAAAGCCTAGAAAAACTAAGGAGTCCCCTAAACTATGCTACAACTATTACAACTCTCAAGACCTTCTGACATTTGGCTATTTCTTCCTCTAAATGAATGAAGGACCAAACTTCCCAGGAACCCACAGTCCATCAGAACAGCTCGCTCTTCACTAGATCACGTGACACCTTCCCAAGTTCATGAGAAACCAGCCTTATGTTTAGTATGACTCCTCCCCACTTTCCTCACTGGGTCAGGCAAGGACAACAGGAGCCATTAAAGAAACCGTGCTTTTAGTCTATCCTCTGAATCTGTGCTTTTGTGTAGAGGAAAAGAATCACATTTCACTTCCGGAACTAGAGAATGCCCTTAGACACAGACAAGAGAAGCCTTTGGTGCAGGGTTCCCTATGCTGGTGACAAGTGAGCCTCAGCCTGCAATTTGGCTGTCTACTCCTTCACAGTGACATTGTGGCCAGAAGTGGAATGAGCTAAGATTCTGCAGCCCAGCGCCCTGGCAGCACAGAGATGCCTCTGTAGAGATGAAATTTGGCTCCTGGTCCTCTGGCCACCTGTAGAGGTAGAAATCCATTGGTCTTATTGTTGGGAAATTGGAGAGATGCCACTGTACCTCAAGGCCAGAGATCTTGTCATTGTTCTGGAAAGAAAAAAGAGGAGGAGGAGGATAAAGAAGGGAAGAGAAGGAGGAGGGGGAAGGAGAAGGAAAAGAAGGAGGAGGAGGAGAAGGAGGGAAAGAAGGAGGAGGAAGAGGAAAAGGAGGAAGAGAAGGAGGAGAGGAAGAGAAGGGGGAGGAGGAAGAGGAGGAGGAAGACGAAGAGGAGGAGGAGGAGGAAGAGGAGGAGGAGGAAGAGGAGGAGGAGGAAGAGAAAGAGGAGAGGAAGAGAAGGGGAGGAGGAGGAGAAGAGGAAGAAGAAGAAGGAGGAGGAGGAGGAGGAGGAGGAAGACGAAGAGGAGGAGGAGGAGGAAG
>CM052708.1:66938153-66990341 GCA_028551405.1 Uromys caudimaculatus | reverse complement strand
ATCTGGGATTTCCCATAGGCATAAGTAAAGTGGTGTTAGGGACCAGAAATAAGAGAGGACACCATTCTGCACTGGGGGGGGGGGGGGGGGGGTTCTGTGAGGGCATCATTCAGACACATGTGAAAGTGGAGCTGACTGGTTTCCTTCTCTCATCTACATCAAATCAGCATCAGGACCATGGACCCCACAGATAAACATAGAGGAGGCTTCCAGGGTCCCCAAGGCTTTGCATATATTTTAGTTAAAGACAGTGCTTAGCTAACATCCCAAAATGTTGATGGGACACATGGATCATAAATTTGAGTAGACTCAATCAGGTAAAGAGGAGACTAGCTATTCTAATCACAGCTGTGTTCCGGGAGACCCTTTCAATTAGCTGGACATCTTATGAGTTTCAGTCCTACAAAGCTGAGCTTGGAACTTTAGGGATTTGACTTCCAAGAAGAATATGGAGAGTGGGCTTTGAAGTGGGGTAGCCTTGGCTGTGTGATCTGGGCTGAAATGTGCCCAAAACATCTCTGCAGGGAATGGGTAGTATGAGACTTTTGTGGTATACCAGCCCAGAAGGCTAATGCTCAAAATCACTGAAATCTTAGCATCTCCTCCACTTTAGAATAGACATGTGTTAAGATACAACTAAATACCATATATGAATCATACAATAGAAAATTGGTAAGTTTGACTTAAAGACATCAAAATCATCATTGGGCCAGCAAGGTGGCTCAGCAATGCAAGTCTGAAGACCTGTGTTCAAATCTCCAGGACCTATGTGAGGGTGGAAGGACAGAAATGACTTCCTCTGAATCCCCCT
Source organism: Uromys caudimaculatus (assembly GCA_028551405.1). Lineage (NCBI taxonomy): Eukaryota > Metazoa > Chordata > Mammalia > Rodentia > Muridae > Uromys > Uromys caudimaculatus. The sequence goes on along the minus strand of CM052708.1, from coordinate 66,989,530 downwards.
CCTCTCTCTCCCTCTATCCTTCCGTCCCTCCCCCTCTCCATATATATATGTACACGCCAACCACACACAATAATAATAATAATTAATTTTAAAGTAAACTTAAAAGGCAGCATGATAGAAATGAATAGGCAAAGTCAGAGTCTGAGAAAGTGCTTGTGGAACGTCTCCCTGATAGAGGACTTCTTTTATTTGAAATAGAGAAAGAGAAATTTTTTTCCAGAATATCTATCTGATAGAGGACTTTTATCTAGAATAGATAAAGAGCTCTCAGTTCAACAGCAAGGAGATGACACAGAAAGTAAGTTGGATACATGAACAGACACCTCAGCAAAGAGCAGTACGAATGTCAAATAAGTCTCTGCAGGTGTTCAGTGAGATGTGTCAGAAGAGATTCATAGGCTGCATCCCAATGAGCCGCCATTACACATCCAATACAACAGCTTTATTAAAAAGATTGTCATCTTAAGCATTGATGCAGCATACAGGAGCTATCTCCCTACACATTCATTGCTGGTGGGTTCTAAAACAGTAGTGATTTTGAAAAGGAGTAGGTTGGCTTTATGAAATTAATTATACTTGCTATGGTACAACCATTGCTAATCCTGGTACTTCTCCAAGAAAAAGAAAACTACAAATCCACATATAGACTTTTAAATAAATGTTCATAGTAGACTTAGCATGACTGCTAAAACCTCAACAATATGCAAATATCTAGTAAGAAATGAGTGAACATTTTGCAGTATAAACATATAGTGGGCTAGTACTTCTGAAGTCCTATAGTACAGTTACGGTCATTCACAACGGATCAAGGACATGTCTTAAGAAATACTCCCTTGGGTGACTCAATCACTGCACGAACATCGCACAGTATAGTTACACAGATAAAGGTGCCTATGACATTGCTGGGTCACATAATCTTAGGGAGTTGAGCTGTTGCATGTGTGTTCTGTAATTGACCAAAACATAGTGATGCGGCCTGCAAATATGCATGCAATAAAGATGTCTCCCTAAAATATGGTGACCAGGCCAGGTGTTGTGGAACACCCCTTTCGTCCCAGCACTAGGGAAGTAGAGGCAGGCAGATCTCTGTGAGTTCAAGGACAGCCCAGTCTATACAGTAAAACCTTGTCAGGAGTGGGACTGGGGAAGATGACTAAAGTCTCACCAGCGGTTGTCTGGAACTGACTGTGTGGCATGGTGCCCATAAGGTCAAAGGTACTTTGCATGAAGAAGTGTTGTTGTATAACTTAATTTTCACGGTGGCATTTGCAAAACCTCATTCACTGACTGGACACTTAGACATGATGCTTTTGGTTGATTTTTTTCCATCTCTTACCCTAAGTACTAACTAAACTATCTCCTAGATAAACAGTAATAAGTACTAACTAGACTATCTATCTCCTAGAAATACAGTAATAAGTACTAACTAGACTATCTCCTAGATATACAGTAATAAGTACTAACTAGACTATCTATCTCCTAGAAATACAGTAATAAGTACTAACTAGACTATCTCCTAGATATACAGTAATAAGTACTAACTAGACTATCTATCTCCTAGAAATACAGTAATAAGTACTAACTAGACTATCTCCTAGATATACAGCCTACTGTAAATGTTTGGCAATTAAAATAGTTCACATCAGGATTACTGTGTTATGGAATAAAATACCACATGTGAGTTAGTGAGAAGAACCAGAAATTGGATTATTTATGCAGCAAGTGGTGCCTTGAGCCAAGAGTGAAAGCCAGAATATAAAATGGGGTTCTTCCACCTCCCTCTCCCCTCCTCCCCTTCTCCCCCAGGGCACTTCCTCAGCATTCCAGAAATCTCAACATGGGACCATTTGGACCTGAATAAGATAAAGTAAGGGTATGAGCCAGACTCTGGGTCCCCAGGAGACAAGGAGATTCTAGCCACCATATGGGCTGAGTTAAGAAGAACCTTCAGCCAGGCAGTTCTGATATGGCTCACTGGACTTGGATAAGCATTGGAAAACTTTGTATCCAAGGACCTTGAAGGATTTAGTTCTCACCAGTGATGATGCTCAGCTTAGCATGTTAAATTCTTTTGTTTCTGCTCTGTGAAGACTTACAGACAAGTCTTTCCCATCTCTCCCTTCCTCCCTTTCTCCCATTCTCTTCCATCTCTGTGTGTTCCCTTCTTCTTGTTTCCTGATTCTCCATATTTTTTTAAATCCTTTATTGACCTAAATACTACTTCAAGGAATGACCCTGGTAAAGAGGTCAACATTTGAATAGGTTAGGCCCCCATAGATTCCTGCATTTGAATGCTTGGCCCATGGAGAGTGCTACTATGAGGAGGTGTGGCCTTGTTAGAGGAAGTGTGTCACTGTGGAGGTGGGCTTTGAGGTCTCTATGCTCAAGCTATGCCCAGTGTAGCATTCCAGAGCCTCTTCCTGGCTGCCTGTGGAACAGTCCCCTTCTGCTGTCTGCAGATCCAGATGGAGAACTCTCAGCTCCTTCTTCAGCACCATGTCTGCCTGCATGCTGCCATGCTTCCTACCATGCTGATAATGGACTAAACCTCTGACACTGTAAGCCAGCCTCAACTAAATGTTTGCCTTTATAAGAGTTGTCTTGGTCATGGTGTTTCTTCACGGCAATGGTAATCTAACTAAGACAACATTTATTCAAGAATCAAAATTAATCCTAGGTTTGATCTTTAGCAATGCCCCCCAACACACACACACACACACACACACACACACACACACACACACACACACACACACACACATACACACACACTATTATGAGGGCTGGGACAGTCGGTGGTTCAGTGCTTGTTGAACTTGTACAAGGCTGTGTATTTGAAAAGATAAAATGAAATCTAAACAGCCAGGCATAGTGGTGCATACCTGTAATCCTAGCACTTGGTTGTTTGAAGCAGGATGATTATAAACTTAAGACAAGCCTGGGCTACAAACAGCTCTTCTATCTAAATGATAATAAGAACAAATGATTCTGCAAGAGTAGGAGTTGTTTTATTTAGCTACCAATCTCATGCATATAAAACAGCTGAACCTCAGTCAACGTGTTGCAGTGGCAGGGTCATGAAAATGGCTTGCATTCAGACACGATTGAATTGTCACCTAAAGTAAATAGACACCAACCAAAAGGTCTAGCTAATTTATGAATGAACGCCTTGAATCAATTCGAGCAAAGAGCACAGCTGTCCTCATATTGTCCTCCCGAGGCTACTTCAGGCTTACGGCTCTGAGTAGTGAGCACCAGCTAGGATCAGCCCACCAAGCAGTCACAGTGATGAGCAAATTAGCCGACAAGGGAACAGTAGATGATAAGGGTCACTTTTGTGTTTCTTTGGTTGGGATTCTTAAGTCAAAGATGATAAGACTGAAATCACAGTCAACTTTGAGACAGACATAAAAACTCTGCAACGAGAGAGAGAGGGAGAGAAAGAGAGAGAGAGAGAGAGAGAGAGAGAGAGAGAGAGAGAGAGAGAGAGAGAGAGAGAGAATGGACAGCTTCCAATGTTCCAATGCATGGAGTAGCTGTGGCTACAGAGAAGGCTTTGACTCCCGGTTTTCCCTCTGCATCTGAGGGCTCCCAGAGAAGCTTACAATTAGGGAGAGAAAAACCTTTGAGAACTTATTCTAAAGGGGTTATTTTGGGAAAAGTGTAATTGAAAGAAATCGTGGCCAGTTGGTTTAGAATTTGCTCATGTAAAATGCATGCCTTCCGCGAAGCACAAAGGGCTCCTGTTAGAACCCTCTCTGGTCCCAGCGAGGAGGATTGGTCCACCGGCAAATTTATCCAGGGATTTCTCAGCTTAAGTACTATTTGTCTGTGAAACCTTTTGCAGATGGTAAAGTTATTTTAGTTCACTGCGATGTCCTCCGCATTTGTAAAACAGAAAGAAGGAAAATCCTAGACCCGTGATGCCAAAAACTAATTACACACTGCCCAGAGTGTTTGAAGGAAGCCATAATACCCAGTTGATATTAACAGCCCCTATTTAAAAATAAAAAAGAATATATCCTAAATAAATAGTCTAATGTTTCAGGACATCAAGAAGGGAAAAAGAGGAAGGGAAAGAGAGGAAGGGAAAGAGAAAGGAAGGAAGGACAGAACAGAGGGAGGGAGGATGGAAGAGAGAAGAGAAGAGGGTAGGAGAGAAGGAGAAAGGAAAGGGAGTACTGTCACTTTAAAAGGAGAAGATTTTCCGGAAAATAGGGCCCACTTGTCTGCCACCAAAGGCATCAACTTTCAGCACACAGGTCACTGAACCTGAGTAGAATCCCAGCTGTTGACAAGAAAAAAAAATGCCATCCTGGAACCTCGGTTTGGTGTCTCATCCCCAGGAAATCAACTGGCCTGGAAGGTCAAGGGTGTCCTTTGTCTTAAGAGACTCCAAGAACCATGAAGGGGGGGGGGGGAGGTAAGTTCCAAGCCCACAAAGCTGAATCAAGAAGGAAAGCGGAGGACCTGCCTCCCGCCAGGACTACAGGCTTCCATGAAGAACAGGGATGCAGAGCATGTGGCTTGGGTGCTCATGCCACTGCAGAGATCAGGGGACATGCCATTGTCCCTGCCAGTGATGAAAATGGTAAACAAGAATTTAAGAAAGCTTTACTTTGAGAGGCTAAGAAATGTATGGAGGTCAGAAAAGCCGAGGCAGAGGGATGATACCCACCACAGAACCATGCTTCTCACCTCTGCCCTCCCGTGTGCCGGCGGAGGCAACAGATCCTCTTCCCGGTCTTTCACAGAGATGGTGAGCTGCTTTCCATTGCCAGAGTCCCAGCCCATTTCTCGTACTTTCTCCCTGCCCCTACATGGCAGTGTGAGAAAGGCAACTCCTACATGGATTATACAGAGAAGCAAATAAATAAATAATGCCTATCATCCCAAGAGCTGCAGCTTATCCCTGCAGCAAACGCCCAAAGCTCTGAGAAGCCATGGGCAGAGGGGATGCAAGGGGCAGATGTGGGAGCAGAAGTGAGCCCATTAGCATGCAAGGCACAGGACCACATCTCTGTTTACCAAGGGTTTCTCTGTGGCCTTATTTTGGCAACTCTTTCAGGATTCTTTTAATGTAGAAAGAAAGTTGGGAAGCATCTAAAGAAGACTGAAGTCATTGGACATAGCCAAGAGTTTAAGAGAATTCAGCTAATAGGAGGGAGAAGGAGAAAGCCATTATTTATACTGTCTCAAGCCCTAGGAGGAATCTGATCTATGTATTTGTTTTCATATGGATGGATAATGCCTCAGTCTGGAGATGGATGAATCCAACAGTAGTGTCTGGGAAGACAGACCATTGCGAAGTCAATGGAAAGACTGAGTTTTCCTCTTTTATCTGAGTTTGTAGTTACATACAGAGGGAACACACCTACTGTCCATTTGGTAGTCGCAAAGGTAAATGGACTGTCATGGTGCACGGTGAGACCCAAAGGCTGCCAGCCCTTAAACATAAGGAACAAATACATTGCCACCAGATTCCTCCAGGAAGTGGGTAAAGGCAGACAGCTGGTAAGAACTGACCTGAGGATCCAGTGCAAGATCTCAGATAAGCCACTAGAAGCCCACAGCCGCTCAGCCTTTTGTCTGTCTGTCCAACACTGCACCTAGACCTGGTCCCATCCCCGTTCCTCAAAGCTACCTTCCAGCTTCAATGACGTGCCATGTGCCGTTTTAAGAGCTCATTGAGCCCTTTTGCTCAGACGTGTAGACTGACATTTTCACGAATGATTTTGGTAGCATTGTCTTAATAACCAGGTCCACCTCCCTCATTTGATAAGCATCAATCTTTACCCAGGTATTTGGTTAAAGTTTCTCCATAGAAACATCCTGGGTCAAAACAGGATAACTAGTGCCTTAACTCTTAACCCAAAGCAGTTCATCATTCAAGAAACCAACTGGTGGGTGGGTGGAGAAATGGCTTACAATAAACAGTATGTACTACTGTTCTTCCAGAAGACTTGAGTACAGTTTAGGGCACCCATGTTAGGCAGAGCACAACCACCTGCTACTTTAGCTCCGAGGGCTATGGTGCCCTCTTCTGGCCTCCACGGTACTGCACGCAAATGTACATATTTATACACGGACACACATAAGCATAATTAAAAAGTAAAATAATCTCTTAGAAAAAAAACAGCTAGATTTTTTTTAGAAAGTTCTTAAGGATGTAGAATCAAACATGTTCCTTAAGTAATAAAGCAAAAATCAAATAAAAGTTTGGGAAATCCTTTTGTAATTTATTCATGTTGACATTCAAGACTTATCCAGTAGTCCTTAACATAGAACTTTTCATGGCTTTCTTCCTTCTTTTCTTTTTTTCTGAAATTTGTATAAATCTAAGAAAGTCTAATAGAAAAAGTGGGAGAAGCTGAGGTTCTGAGTTAATTCTTTAATGTACTTCTTGCCCGTGTCTTACATTAAAAGCATACTACAGATACCCTAAAAACCACAGCCTAGGCTACACACATGTTTTCAGATTAGTTTGTGATTATGTATTAGCATTTTAAAAATTGCAAACTAGAGGGAAAGAAATGCAAAATACCAATGTTTCTTAGATGCAATAAAAGTAATTTTTTATCCGGTGTTTGCCTCTGTTCTGTGTATTGGTTCTACTTTTTGTAAACTTTTAATTGATTCTTTGTGAATTTCACAGTTCCACTCATCTCTCTGTCCCTTTATATCTGCCTTCTGCCCTTGCAGCTACCCCCCCAAAAGAAAAGAAAATAAGTTAGAATTTTAAAAATCTTGTCATGGAAGTTATAGTGTGTTACAGTGTGTCCCACAGTATACTCTTTTGTCCATACCTCTTTGCTTGCAAATGTTCATTGCAATGACTCCGTGGTCTGTTTCAACACCTCTGGCTTCTGTTACACTATCAATACTGGAACCTCACTGGGACTCCTCTTGGATAGACTTTTGTTTCCCTGTGTCATGAAGATCCTACAGTTTTAGATATGCACAACCCGCCCTTTCACATGCTCCAGCAGTTCATCGATGGGTAGATGTTGGGGTGGACCATCTCAAAGCCCTGGATCTGGGCCTGGGTGGTAGCTGAGCTGGTCAGTCTGCCAGCTCTCCCACACCCACACCACCAGGGCAAGCTCTCCAGCACTGCCCCAGCCAGCTCACCCAATGCCACAGTTGGCAGGGGTCAGGAGCAGTGCTCCTGATTTCATGCCCTCTGAGCTCGCTCACCCACAACCATGCCACCAAGGACAGCTCTACTGAGCTCCCAGGTAAGGCGCAGGTCATGTTCTTTTGAGTGCTGTACTTGGTGAGGGGCAGGGCTAGCTCTCCTTTGGTCATGCCCCAGGGCTGGCTCACTGGATCCCTCACAACCAGGCTCAGCTATGTGCTGCCCAGGCGAAGGCGGGGGCCAGCTCTCCCAAGTGTGGTGGTGAGCAAGGGGCAGGACCAGCTCAGTAAAGTGCCTCAGGCAGCAGTCCAGCCCAGGGCCACCTTTGTGAACTTTGATGGTAACACAGCCTGGAACATCAACACAGACCCCAGCTGCACTGGGATCATGGACCCAGACATGGACCCTGTCAGCAGCCTGGGCTCGGACATCACCATGGCCTCAGGCAGCTGTGCAGACTCCTTATATCTGTCTGTTCCTCATGGCTGTGTGGAGTCTCCAGTCCCACCTCTCTCCACAGTGTAGGAACCCCTCAGCTTTGCTTTCTCTCCTATTCTCCACTGAGGTCTCCATCTTTCATATCTGTCCAGCACACATTCACCCATCCTAGTGGTGCCTGCAGTGGGCCCTTGGGTGTCTTTCTTCTAGCCTCCTTGGACTGGCAGGTGTGTATAAATTCTTAATATTGGCATTTCCAAGATAGTCTAATGTCTTCTTTTGCTTATATTTCAGAAAGAGAAAGAGTGCAAATAAGGGGTTGTGCTTTAATGGGGAGTAGGCACCAAGAAACTGGTGGTGAAGGGCAGTCTTCAAGTTCTAGAATAACTTAAAGGAAGTCAAAAAATATGTGCTTATGAGTTTTAAATCAGTTCAAATAAATTATTCTTTATAATTTTAAAAACCTAACAAGTCACTTCAGACTTCAGTTCAACCCCACACCCCAGTGCTTGCTGATTCTGGCTACCAACAGGCATTAGTGACTGAAGATTACACTCTTAAATTGTACTTACCCCAGTCAAAGGAGAAGAAGAGCAAGGGAGTGGGAGAAAGCCAGCCGTCTTGTTGATTCAGACGCCAGAAAGGTGCATTGCACTAGAGGACCCTTACCCCGGGTGATGAATGACAGAAACAGCTGTCAGTCTTCCTTACCTTTTTGTCTTATATTCAGAGTTGCACTCAGAGCCCTGATTTCTCACCACAAGTGAGAACAGGAGGGCGGGTGCCTTTTGGGTTTCTGTGGATTGCTCATACCCTGCACACTGCTTTGCGTTTAGAGGTTGCTCTGTAACTGATCCTTTAGTGGACAGTTCGTCTTCAGTCGGAGGCCTAACCTGGCTTCAAACTAGCCCTGTGACCTTGACGACTTCACCTTGCTAATCTTAATTTCCTTATCTATAAAGGGAGGACTCGGAGCAAGCTAAAATCTTACAGACTTCTATCTGACTTTCATGGTCTTGAAATGTGAGGCACCAAACTGGTTTGGTGGGTTGTTTGTTTTGTAAACTAAGTAAAAGTAATGTTAAAGCTGTTCTTGTTGTTGTTGCTTTGTTTTGTTTTTGTTTTTAGAATAACTACTATAAAGTCTTAATGATGTGTTCAAGCATTATTATCAAGATAATCAAACCTGATTGTTTTGAGCTAGGGAGGATGCTGATATTAATATATTTGGGGGATACCAACTTATCAGTCCTTAGGAAATACAAATTGCTGAAAACAAGGACGGGGTGGGGGTGGGTATCTATCAAAATGGGCCAAGAAGCCAACTAGTGGGAAAACTGAATAAGAAACATTGGTGCACACACATGTAACATGCCTTCTGCCTTACGTGAGTAGACAGTGAAGCTTCTGAGGGACAGAGATGTGTGCTGGAGCACTTTGTAACTTTAGGTGTTCACCTAACAAAATTCTAGAAGCCTCCCTCAGCTCCATTTTGATCTCCACATCCATCTTTGATTCACTCACTGCATTCTGCAGCCTGAAAGCCAAGTTTGGGGAATGAAGAAGACTGAACTCAACCAGGGACCCCAAGCAAGGATACATTTCCCCTCAACAACAGCCATGAGGAAGTTATCCTTTGCCCAGTTGGAGAGACAAGAGAACAGTAAGCAGGCTTTTGGAGACCACAGCTCTCAAGAGAAATGATAGGGCAAGAACAGAATACATATCACAGGTGTTTGGTTTTTTTTGTTTTTGTTTTTTTTATCCAGAATGCAGTGCAATGTCTTCTTAACCTACGTTAGCCCTAAAAGCCAAGGTAGAGCTCAATCAGCCTAACACCTAATGGCAGCCACTTTCAAGTAAATCCTTCGAGGCTCTAAATGGCTCTTCTTCTTCCAGCAGGCTGTAAGAGATGGAGCAAGGCTAAGCCAATGAAACAGTTACTGGTGTTTATTGAGTGGCCAGGTACTGGGTTAAGAGCTCAATATGTATTGCCTTTTTAATCTGCAAGGCAACTTTCTGTTGTAGAAACTTTTTTTTGGATTCGGAAAATGAAGCACAAAATAAATAACTCATTCAAGAGCTCTGGCTGTATAGTGGGGCCAGGATCTATAACCAAGATAAAGGATTCAACAATCCACACCTTAGCTACATGATCAAGTGACGCCCAACCTGCAGCCAAGGCACCTAACACATCAAATATTTACACATAGCTCACTGGGCATATGCCCTTGAGCAGGCTGACACAGTAAAGATTAGTCAGCCACAATCGCTCCCACCTTTGCGTAATTTATATAACTTCGCTTCCTTCCATTTCCCCTTTCTTTCCCATCTTTATGAGACACAATTTAATGACGTGGCCCAAGCTAACCTGGAACTTGCCATAAAGCCCAGACTAGCCTAGAATTTGCAGTTCTCCTGCCTCAGTCTGGAAAGTGCTGCTACCACAAATGTGAACCACCACATTTGGCTCTCCTTTAATTTAGGGATAACTGAAATACAGAGGAAAATAAGGACAACATTGATATGGGATCATGGATCAGTTCTGGAATGAACCGGGTTGATTAGATTTCTGACTGAGGAAAACCTCTGTTATTTCCATGACTGATGTTTGGGGGTCTTAACAAACAGGAACAAGGCAGTCCTGAGATGTGGGGTACAATTCTGTTAGCTTTGCCGTTTGAGAGTCAAAGACTTCCAAGTCTTATCTAACTTTCATGGTCCTTGAAAACGCAGGGGCATGAGATCCGGGGCGCTCCCCTTCATCACTGGAGATCTGCTAAAAATAGGAATGCCCCAGCGCGCCCAGCCCAGTTCTGAGCAAATCTGCTAGGGTGGGATCTAAACATCTGAAGTTTTCTCAGTTCCGTGGGTGATGGGCAGATGTAGCCAGGATTGAAACATGAAATCTGACAGCAGCTTTGTAATTGTTTTCTTTTAATGGATCTAAGCATTCATATTATTGAATCGCTGGACCAGGAGAGAGACAATTTCACACGCTCTTTGGCATAGTTTGTGTCCAGAATGCAGACGCGTTTGAAGTTCAATGTCTAGTGTGTGTACATGCACGCATATGTGCCTCTGAAGAACATGGCCATGTTAAGCACTGCAGTTCTGGGCTGGCAGATGTCAGTGCAGGGAATCGTCTCCGCTCAGCTATTTTCTGGACCTAGAAACACTGTGCTTTTCATTCTCTCTAAACTGACAGAAGGAAGTTAGCTAAAATCCCTAAGATGTTCTAATTTGATTTTAGTCTGTTGTGGAAACTATGAAGAGCATTGTTCAGAACAGAGCTGAGGGCTGAAAGCACCTCTCAGTGGGAGCTGTGAAGGAAGGAGCTGAAGAGGAGGTGGGAACAAAGTGTTTGCTTTAAAAATACATGGCCTGAGAGTGTTCTGTCTCTGAATTAGGACAGGTCCGTAATTCTCTTAGAAATGGGGAATGTAGCACAATGAGTCAGTAGTTTGGTACCAGTACAGGGATGCTACAACTTGCAAATATCAGCAACACTTTTAATCCCAAACACTGTATAAGTGATACCCAGTGTACACTAGGAAGAAAGCAAACAAAGAATCACGACAAAGGAAAACAGAGGGAATCTAGTCTTCAAATGATCAGGAAAGCCCCAAATACAGGTCAATCTAAGCCTGAAAAAAGTACCTCTAATTTATAGTATTTGCCAATCTTTCTGGTGTAAACACCCTGTCCATGACTGATTTTGGGCTATCAGCTGATACCCCTGAATGCAGAGCTGAGAAGACACACTCAGTCCTGTGACACATTATCAACAGCTCCAGTACACCCTAATTAGGCTCATAGACAGATTAAGGTTAACTAACAGATCAGTCCGCCTCTGTGTCTGTGACACATGAACAGCCAGAAAGTTTCTTCGTGAGAAGCTGGTAACTGGGGGGCTGGGGTAAGTAAGGTAAAGGAGAGAAAGCTGAGAGTAATGTCTGAGCAGTTGCCAATCATTTCATAGATTTTACAAGGAGATGTTATTTATGAAGTTCTTGGATAAGTGTGGGGTTAGGCTAGGATAGACAATCCATTACAGGTTGGAGCACAATGTCATCTCTTTCTTCAAATTACAATCAAATTTTGCCCTGAGCCAGGCTGAATCTTGGATGGTGTTTATGAGGCTACGAGATAACCTTTCCTGGGTTTTACTTTAAATTTTGTGTGCCTGTGATACTGAGGCTTGATCCATTGTGGGTCCTTGCTAGGCAAATATTCTATGACTAGGCTAGAACCTCAGCCCTGGGTTTTTAAATTCAGAAGGCACTAATTAGATCTTTTAGATCAGCAGGGAGGCACCATGGACAGGGTTGTGACAGTGACCATCTTGCTGTTTAAGTTTAAAGGGAAGGAGGATCACTGATCAATAATGCTATTTTAAGAAGAGAAGGAAAATTAAAGGCTCCAAACGCTAACGCCCGTGCAGAGAAGCACCCTGCTACTGTGTTCTTGTAGAAGAGGCTGCATCCTCATGTGTAAGAATATAATTATAGAAGCATTGCAGTTGTGATGAGGCTGAGACTTCTTCAGGCCAATGGCCTTTATTTTGAAATAAAAAACAAAACAAGGCCAAAACCAGCTCCCACTTATTATTAAAATTATTCAAAGAGAAACCTAACTCATAACTTTGTTTCACACTACTGTATGGTGATGAGGCATTACAGTATCCACTGCTTAAAGCAGACACAGTGGCCTTTAGCTGGTTGATACCAGTTCACTAGCAGTTCCTTCACTCAGTTGGGAGAATATGAGGAGCAATTGTCAATGGGTGCGGGATTCGTGAGAGGGTCTTCTAAATTCTCTAAATTTAATTTCTCCTACATTTAATTGTGGCAGTGGTCCATACACTGTCACAGCAGTAAGACTATTCGTTCATTTGTTCTTTAAATGTTTACAGTGCGTCTTCACAGCACCGGGCCTTGCCCTTGCTCCTAGAGGTACATGAGAGAACAAGACAGGTGCAGTCACTTCCTAAGTGGACTTACAATCAAGAGAGTGAAAAACTGGCAAACCAGTGATTACCAGCCATAGCATCACAGGTTCAACTCCCTAACCCAATGTTCTGTGCTCTGAAAATGGACTCAAGCACAATTTCTGAGCCCAGGCATGTTTCTCAAAAGTTTCAGAATTCTCAAACCATCCATATTTTGAATTTTTGGATTAGTGATTGTCCTCATTTGCTTCCTGTTGCTATGATAAAACCCCAGGACCAAAAGCAACTTGGAGAAGAGAGGGTTTATTTGCTTTACACTTCCACATCATGATTACACACACACACACACACACACACACACACACCCGAGGGAAGAGCCAGGACAAGAACTCAAGGAAGAAATTGAAGCGGAGACTGTAGAGGGATGCTGCTTACTGGCTTACTCTCCATATCTCCCTCAGCCTGCTTTATTACACCACCTAGGACCACTTGCCCAGGGGTAGCATCATCTCCACTGAGGTGGACCCTCTCACACCAATCATTAATAATAAAAATGCTCTATAGATTTGCCTACAGGCAATCCAATATGGATTGTTTTTTCAGTTGAAGCTTCTTCCTAGATGACCCAAGCTTGTTTTACATTGACAAAAACTAACCAGTGCAGTGATGCTACAACTGTGCAAATATCAGCAACACTTCTAATCCCAGGCACTGATTAAGTGATACCAAGCCTACACTAGAAGGAAAATAGATGAGGAATCATGACAAAGGAAAACAGAGGGAATCTAGTCTTCGGATGATCAGGAAAGCCCCCGGTACACGCCAATCAAAGCCTGAGTGGTGAGGAATCAGTTAAGTCAGAGACAGGAGAAGGGAGTACGGGGCTTCAGAGCCTCATGCTGCAGGAAGCAACCCCTTTCCAGGGCTTAATGCAAGAAAGAGTTGGGATCTAAAAATAAGACCAGACAAGTGTATGAAGACAGAAAGTAGATAAATGGTTGTCTTGGCGAGTTGAGGGAATCGCTAATGGGCGCAGGATGGAGGAGTGCTAAAATGTTCTAAGATGGGTTATGATGATGGTCAAAGCACTCTCTGAATTCTGGAAGTCATCAAGGTGTATTCTTTAAACAGGTGCTCAGTATGACGTGTGAATGATAACTCGATAAAGTCCTTTTCAAGGCGCCGTCATATATGGAGCCTGATGAGTGATAGAAGCCAGAGAAAGAGATGAGGCTGGGAGTCTTCAAGCAGGCCATGGGTCCTGGGAACGAAGCTGGACTTGAGGAGCCATCCTGATCACATGGCACTGAACGGATTGGGGTGAGAAGGCGAGAGAAGGAGATACTAACTAGGAAGGTATTGCAACAATCCAGGTGAGCTGTGATGACAGAGCCCAGGTGGTAGGACAGGCATGGAGAGGAACAGTGTGACGAAAGTCCCTAACCATCAAGGCAACTTAATGGCGAAAGGGTTTCTTGTCACAGCTCCAAGTTACAGTCCATCATGGCAGGGAAGCCAAGGCACCCAGAGTCTGATGGAGCTCACTCACCCTTCTCCTGCTGGATTTGTCGACGCCCACAAATCCCAGAAACCCTTGCTGTCTCTCGAACTGTTGAAACATCTGTAGAATGCTTCCTTTTACCACAGTTGTGTTAGGAAAAGGTATCAGTCGGGGAAGGGCACACCAAAGAGGACTAAATAGATGGCTACACTTCCCCCTTTCCTCGTGAACCCATCGGCTCGTCCGTCCGTCATCCGCGTTACCATCCCACCAGGTGAAGTATGGTTGCCTTAACTTCTCCTACAATAACTACTGTGTTCTCCTGAGCTTCCAAGCCCCTGCACTCTGAAAAGTTTCTCTCCCTGCAGGTACACGATGACTTTGGCCATGTAGTGACTTTAGGGGCAAAGAACTCCTAGCACATCCCAGTCGGGAAGGTGGCTTCCCAGCCTCCCCATCTTGCTGTCTCCTCAGTTATCCGTTTCGATGTCAGACCAAAAATCTGTCTTGCCTTAGGCCAGAAATACATCTGTTCATGCCCCTGGTCACACCTGTGTTTTTTATCTCTCTTGATACAGTGGGGAACATTGAGATACTGGTTTTTAAAGCCAGACTTTGGAAGCAGAAAGAAGACTTCTTGCTCTTCTCACTGCTGGGTTCTGTTGACCAAGTTGCTTTTCTGAACTTCAATTTCACAAAGAACTTCCAAAAAGAAGGACACGCATAAGCATAATTAACATAGGACGCAAAGCCAGCCGCCCTTCATTATCCATTCGGTAAGTGTTCACTGGCGTCTATCCTAGGTGCTCAGGCTCCTGTGATGAAGTACACAAAGCTCTCCCAATGGACATTAGATGCTTTCCTCTAGCTTCTAAGAGCATGTGATAAGGGGCTCTTATGTGGTGAGATGATGTGGTGAGTGATAGCGCTTGCCACACAAGCCTGACTAACTGAATTCCATCTCTAGAACCTACACAAACGTGGGCGGAGAGAACCTACCACAGAAAGTCGTCCTCCGACCTCCACACGCACTCTGGCAGCCACAAACACAGATCACGCATACACAGTAATAATGAATCAAAACTTGTAAATAATTGAAAAATGTGATACAGCACAAATGCAGAGATGTGCACAGATCCTGAATGCATGTGACGACGGTGTGCGTGTATACCAGTGTAACCACCACCCAGGCAAGTTCCCAAAGCCACACGATCAGCGCCATGCCCATTTTACAACTGTCTCCAGTGAAGGTAACCCCCTTCTCACTTCTGTCCCCACAGACTAGTTGGACCTCTTCAATTCCTATAAATGAAATTATATGTACCCTTGTGAGTTGCTTTTTTGCATGTAGCCTCTTTTACAAATAAATAAATAGATAGTTAAATAAATAAATAAAATTTTGTGGGGAAGCTTTCATACTGCTGCAGGTGTTGCTGTTGGCTTTTTTTTTTTTAAATACCATTGTATAAATTTTTTGTGGCATTGGAGACTGAAACCAGGACCTTCCATGTAAACTACACCCCCAGACAATGTGTTGTATAATATTTCATTAAGTGAACACATATTACTTGTCTGTCCACTTTACTTTTGACTCATAATGAATTGTTTCCAATCTAAGCTTTGAATGAAATTCACTATGAACATTTTTATGCACCATGTCTCCGATATATTTAAGAGTGGCTTTCCTGGCAATGTGGAAGCTTCGCTAACCTTGGGACACACTGACATATGGCTTTCCAAAGTAGCTGTAATAATTTATAAATCCATCAGAAACATATCAAGATTCCATTTGCCAGCAGGGAGAGGGACAGAGTGAAAACACGTTTCGGTGGCATGTTAAAAGGCTGTGGACAAATAAAACCCGGAGGGAAAGGATTAACTTTAAACCGCGAGTTTATATATGTATCTCTCTTTATCTTTTCAAATTCATAGTCAATACATTCACAGGAAATTTGGCTATCATTTAAAGGGGAAAAAAATCTTTATTGAGTGTTTGCTCTGTACCCAGCACTCCATCGGAGGGATGCAGAAGAGTAAGCCAGCAGGTAAGCAGGGCTGTCAATCAATCCGAAACCACCTCCTCGGGACGTGCAGACTCACTTGCACAAGATAAGTTATTATGCTTATTACAGCCTCTGTTATTCATAGTTAAACCTAATCTTAATGGTTACAGAAGTGTTTTGATTTAGAATAGTTTTCTTGACAAATTAAAATTTACAAGCCAATTACCAGGTGATTACCATCACACATGATGGGGGCTGCCACGCTCACTCTCCCAATCGCATTTTAAATCACAAAACTAATTTCACACTTTGAAACTGTATGAAGATATTACAGCAAAGACTGATAAATTCTCGCTGAAAGTTTTGCCCTCCCCCAGCTCTTTTCCACTATGGCTTCCAGTATACACACTGTGAAATGTTGGCATCATTTCACAGATCTCCGGGCAGACGTGTGGAAGCATCCTGGAGCCCCATACAGCACACACCCTTTCATTGAAAACATAGGATCCAGGTAGGCATGCTTTCCTGAATGCTATTTTTTATGATGATTTTAATTCTGTAGTCCGAATTCTGTCTGGACTGGGGTATATTTTTCAAACCATTTGAAGCATTTGGTAAGTATGAATAAACTATACCTATTTAACCTGTTGGCCGTCCCCTCTCCCTGCAATGAATCTCACTACACAGCCAAGACTGGTTTCCAACTCATAGCCCTCCATCCTATCTCCCTGCACGCTGGGATTGTAAGCCTGGGCCACATGCCTACCCCAGGGGCCTCCAGATATATTCTTAGGTTGTTTCCAGCTCTCAGGTCATCAATGGTGCTTTGAACAAAGCCTCTGCAGTAGTATAATTTCACTAGATGGACTTCTAGAACTGAGTTTGCAGGGTCTGGACTTTCTGAAGAGGACTTCTACATTTTTTAATGGTTGAAAGCTTCATAGCAATTCTTTATTTTACCTCCATAGAGCAGCTACAAGATTGCAGAACTACATGATAAGATGAAGCCAGTGGGAAGGCTTGGTGCCCATTCAGCCTTAGGAGGCTGGAGAGGACATGCTCTATGAAGAGAGATATCCCACAAATCCAGAGTAGGACAGAGCCTGTGGCCACATCTGACTTTGTGTCCACTTGAGGAGAACGCTCCATGACTCCAGATATCTCCTTCAGCCAACTTTCTGAGTTGTTCGTTGTGGCTGATTTCCCACTAGGCTGGATTCAGGAAATTGTCCCAGAGATAATAGTGCATTTCTGCCACTTGTTTTACAATTTCTTGTATCATAATCTGACTTAAAACAAACAAACGAAACAGGGTCTTGCTATGTAGCCCCACCATGCTGGGCTTATCATATCTAGTGATAGCACTTCAAGTATTGTTGAATGATCATTTTAAGAGTGCCCCATGACCCTGGAATCAGTATATACCATCACATTGGCTCACAGTTTCCCAAGAACAACCAGAGAAACCTCCCAGGGCCTGTTGAATGGGAGACCGAATCTATAAAGACCTATCTGGGGAAGGAGGCCAGAGCTTCCTAAGCAAACAAGCCTTGCTTCGTCTTCATTTGCAACTGACCAGTTCCTTGCCTTTCCCATCTATTTCTGGAGCCCCTGGAATAGGTCACATCCTTCTCAGCGCATGGTTGCTCAGCAGAAAACAGTGAGTCATTGACCAGACTCACTGCCCTCAAACTCGGAACCAGAAGTTCTTGATCTTTCTCTGGTTCATGGATTCATTTGGCTGCTTTTGGAAGCCCATAAACTTCTTCTAGGAATGATGTTTTTAAATACTTGTCATAAATATGTGGCATCACAAATGAACCAATATCCAAATAGAGTTATTAAAATATTAAAAATGAATGTGTGGTATGATATATACACTTTCTTGTCCACATTAAATAGCAACATTTAGCCATAGGCCTACTAGCTAGCATTATTTTGAAGAAGTAATAAATGGAAATAGTATTTCGAGATGTTTGCAATGATCAAAGCCTGATATGACCTGTGATTTCTATGTCTGTGATTTCTATAGCAGCCAAGCCTAGGCTGCTACCCACACTCCTGCACTCTGCTGCCCAGCCCCCTAAAGGAAGCTCAGAATTTGAGTTTGAAGAGAAAAATGTGCTTTCTTCCCCCATCTGGTTTTAAAGACCTTGGTCTATACTTTAAGAACCCCTGTATGAAGACCAAGAGAGCCAGGCTTTGTAGCACCTGGGAGATAGCGACAGCAGGATCAAGGTCAAGGCCAGCTTGGGCTATGGACAACCTGCTTTAAAACAGTGACAATCAAAAGACCAAACCCAAGGACCCATAGATTTCTCAAGAGCAATATGAGAAGCAATCAGGGAGTAAAACAATGTCTGCAAACACTGAATAAAAGTTATTTTCAACCTAGGATTTTACAATTAAACACTGTGCAACAAGCAACCTATGATTTATTGCATGGCTGACTTGGGAATAGTTTTTACATAGTCATAGTCTTGTATATATACAGCTCTGAATGCTGAACAAAACTTATAATACAACCATTTGATGATCATGAAGTCAGGAAACAAATATTATATTATCATTTATATTAATGTAATACCAATAAAAAGCATTCTAGGCATCTGTTTGCATGGTTTCTTATCAGTCTGCTGGATCTTCCACCCTGCTGTTCCATGAGCAACCTTAACTCACAGTGCATGGATTAATTATCCATTCCCCACAGCCAGAGATGAATCGCCTTTTCCTCTGCACTCCTCCTGAGTCCCTCCCCTCTACACTGCTGTTGGGTGTGCCTGTCTGGACCTCTGCCCCTCCACTCAGGCCTCTGGACTATTGTGGGAGTGATGGTTCCGACACAGCAATGTGTTCATAGTGCCCATATACTTGAAGTCTTTCTATGACAACCAAGTAGATCTCAGTCTTCCTGGTGTGGCACCGAGGACCTTCTGAGGTCTGTCCCTACCTCATTAATGCCTCTGACATGGAGTTTCCTTGACAGCACTCCAGGACCCAAGCAAAGGAAGAACGCCACTTCTCCAGTTCAGGCAGCCTAACCTACCCCATCTGCTTCCCAAGTCAGTACCCACTTGTCTTGACTTACATAGCAAGCCTATTATATATGTCATATATAATATTATAAGATACATATACATACTATCTATTCTGTCCTTCTAGATGATTCTAGAGAACCCTGACCAATACACCAACAATGGCTTATGGTCTTCATCTGCAGCAGCATAGGTGAAAACATACAAACACACACATAAATTAATTAATTAAAAAAACTCTTCCCACACACACAACACACACACACACACACACACACAGAGTTGTTCCTCCTCACCCACTGTGTTAATCTGCAAGCAGCCGCTCAACAGGACTGATTTATCCATGTAGTTACTAACGCTGTAGAACCCGACTGGTGTATAGTGGGAATTGGGTGGAGACAGCAGTTTTGCAGAATTCTTCCAAACGCAGAAACGACTTTGACCTTTATCCTTTATTCAGTTCTGTGGTTAGAAGGCCATTATCCCATGGACCAACAAAGATGCTGCCGAGTTTTTGTGACGGCATTTGAGGATCGTCCGGCAGCATCACTGTCTATGTACCATATCACCCATGCCTCTGGCCATTGGACTCTCATTTTGCTGTTAACTCTAAGTGAAGCAGTTGAGCCGTTGTAACCAGCTCTGAGAGCATTTGGCTCTCTTGTTAGGAAGACCTTCATTATGACAGACTTGAGAATTGCTGCCAGGTACAAGACAAATGTGATGGCACCAGAGCCATTCATCAAATAAGAGAGAGAGAGTGACCTTTGCCATCCATTAGGACAAGATGGAAGGCTTGGGTATTAGCTCCTTTGGAACGGTGTATCCATCCATGTCTGTCCTTTCAAATCGAAACATGGCATTATTAGAAGCTGTTTGGCTGAAGCGTCTGGTCCTACACGGTTGATGTTTTACACAATACAGTCTCTCATTCCAAAGCCTATCACTGGTGCCCCGCCCTGAGACTCTCCATCCGCTGTCTGCTATGCTTTGTTCTGAGCAGAGTCATCTTCTGTGAAACAGAAGAAAGTCTCCCACCAGAGCTGGCTATCTTTAGTGTGGTCTCCCCTTTTTTCTGTTTTTGGAAACATAAAGCAGACATTACTTTGACTAATTAGTATTCCAAAAGCAAGCTCAGAAACAAGGCAAGGAATCCAGAACGTTTTTAATTTGTAGAAATGTTTTGGTTTCGATGTAGCCAAGGCAGTTTAAACATATACTCTATCAGAAGCCAGAGATGAGTGGGAAGTGGCTGTGTGGGCTCAAGAACTAGTGAGCAGTGAAGAAAAGGCTGATCATAAAAAAAGATCAGGGGAAAAAAGACAAAGAGGACCAGGGGTATAAAGTGAGCATTTGGGGATGGATAAGCATCACGGTACATTATGAGCATGTATGGAAATGTCGTAATGAGCCTATTTAAAAATCTGTTGTCTTTGAAGTTATCCTCCCCACAATCCGTGTGTGTGTGTGTGTGTGTGTGTGTGTGTGTGTCTGTGTCTGTGTCTGTGTCTGTGTCTGTGTCTGTGTCTGTGTGTCTGTGTGTGCGCGCATGTGCATGCATGCAGATGCCCGTGGACACCAGAGGCCAGAGGTGCTGAATCCCACTGGAGCTGGAGCTATAGCTGCTTGTGGTCCACAGGTCCTGGGAACGGAACTCCAGTTCCCTGTAGGAGCAGTGTAGACTCTTAACCACCGAGCCATCTCTCCAGCCCCAAAACCCATATTTTATAATTAATATATACTAATTGAAAAGAATCCTGGTGAGCAAACTTGAAAGCACCTAGTTTCTGCACACGGTGTTTGGGGGCTAAGGATGTGGTCTCAGCAAGAGTGGTCACAGAAAGTGATGCTGTCAACTGAGGTCCTGTATCTCCCTCCATCTTCACAGCCTTTTACTGCTCCTGCCAATGTCTCTGAAATCCTAACTCCACCCAAAGAGCGGCTTACCTTGGAGACAAAGCTAGAGCAGGAGAAAGCAAATACTTCTACTGGGCCCAATTGTTGAATACTCTGAGGCAGGGAGGTGTGCTGAACCGTAGGCTGAGGCTCTGTGGGGCAAAGCTACTGCTAGAAGTCTGTGCAGGGAGAAGGGGCAGCAGGTCCTGGGAGTCAGAGCCATGCACTAAGAGCTTTGCCCAGAGCCACCAAGCCAAAGGACTAAGAGAGGATCTCAAGTCACCAACCCCAAAGTTCTGGAACAGAAAGTCTTCTGTGGTCAGACTCAGATCCTACAGAGCAAAGGTTTCAATGGGGCAAGCTACTCTCTCCTGTACCTATCTGACATGTATATATGCAAGATGTTCAGGAGTCCACACTAGTCCTTTATTCTATCTCAGAAAGAGGCATTCTTCTAGCCTTAGTAAAGCTAAGGGCTCTAGCCTGTGTGTTCTGGATTGCACACACCCCCTACAGTGGTGGGGACCACCGTTCTTCCATCATAGACAAATGACCTCCTCAAGGCAGATGTGTCAAAGGTTTGATCCCTGTGGTAGAGGGTTGTAAGACTATTTTCTCCTCTGTCTTGGTTCCTGATATAAGTAGGTTTTCTCTGCCATGTGTTCTTTGCCATGATGTCCTGCCCTCTTAAGAGGTCTAAAATAATGGGCCCACTTGATCTTAAATGGAGAACTCAAGAACCATGAGTTAAAATAATCTCTTTTCTCCTTCTAAGGTAACTGTCTCTGGTTTTTACTCTAGTGATACAAATCTAACTCACATAGCTTTATATTCTATCTAACCAACATAGCTCTATATTGTATCTAACCAACATAGCCCTATATTATATCTAACAAACATTGCACTATATTCTATCTAACCAACATGACTATATTCTATCTAACCAACATGGCACTATATTACATCTAACTAATATGGCTCTACATTATATCTAACCAATATGGCTCTATATTATATCTAACAACATGGCTCTATATTATATCTAACTAACATGATTCTATACTTCTCTGTGTCTCTAGCATCTTCAAGTTGTCTCTCTCTGCTGGGTCTTCACAGCATCCTGTAAACCTATTCTGTTTCTTCCAAAAATAGTTTCCCAACAGAGGAGAAAGGAGGAAGGGGAGCAGGAAGAGAAGGGGCAGGCAGAAGAGGAAGTCATTTCCTAGGGCAGTGCTTCTCAACCTTCTGAATGCTGTGACCCTTTAATACAGTTCCTTGTGCTGTGGTAACCCTCGACAATAAAATCATTTTGTCGCTACCTCATAACTGTAACTTTACTCCTTTATGAACAGTATTCAAATATCTGTGTTGTCCAATGGTCTTAGACGATCCCTGTGAAAGGGTTATTTGATCCCCCAAAGGTGTCAAGACCCACAGGTTGAGAAACACTGGTCTAGACAGCCCTGGCAATTAGGACCAGAAGGTTCTAACACAACAATTCACTTAAAGACTATAATGAAATAATTCTGGAAAGGACCTGAAGAAGGAGAAAGGCTTGTCTACTTCAGATTCCTGTTAGCATCTTTCATGTTTCATTGGTTGTGAAACAATTCACACAATTTCACTGTGAAAGATGTCGACAGATCAAGGAGATCGTATGGTTAGGAAAAATGATGAACATCTCATGCCCAGGGGAGCACCTTCCTCTTATTTCATTTATAATCAAATGTGTTTTACAATTACTTATTTGGGGGAGGTTATCTCAAGCTACATCTGTCTATGTAAATGTACCATGATGCACGCTATGACAACAAGCTGGTTCTGTGGTAAATCTGACGTTCCTGTAACTCCTGTGATGTTATCAGGGGTTTGTTTGATTGATTGATTTTTGTCTTGTTTTGGTTTTTTACATGACTCAGCCTATAAATGGTATGGCCTTCAATCTCAGGGTCTCTCATTTGCTAAAGAACACGCTTAGGTACAAAAATCAAAGAACGGGGTCTAGAGAGATGGCTCCGTAGTTAAAAGTCAGTGCTGCTCTTACACACAAGCCAACACTGGTTCTCAGCACCCATGTCACACTTACAACCTCCAGTATCCTAGATTTAGGGACCAGTGCTCTCTTCTGGCTTCCAGGGGCATCTGCACATGCATGAGCACACACACATACATACATACATACATACATACATACATACATACATACATACATATGTGTACACACACGGGGGGGAGGATGGGGAGAGGAAGAGGGAGAGATAGAGAGGGAGAGAGAGAGAGAGAGAGAGAGAGAGAGAGAGAGAGAGAGAGAGAGAGAGAAAGGCAGGCGGTCAGACAACACGGGGGAGAGAGAACAAATCTTTAAAAGAGAAAAGTTGTACTTGAAAAGCATTTGCTCTTCTGTTGCTCTGGTTTCTGGGATACACTTGCTTCTAGAGGGGTGGAGCTAAATAATCCAAGTGGAAGATTAAGTACAGAGAACTGATTGCTCAAGAACTAAGGATCTTGTAATTACATAAATGGCCAAACACTCTCTCTCTCTCCCTCTCTCCTTCCTCTCCTCCCTCTCTCTTTCCCTCTCTCCTCTCTCTCACTCTGTCTCTGTCTCTCTCTGTCTCTGTCTCTCTCACACACACACAAAACAAACAAACAAACAAAAAACAAAGCACAAAAACCCAGAATAAACTATGAAACAAACGAACACCAGATCCAGCTGGGGTGTTTCACAGAAGCTCCCTTCCCCTGCAAGTTCTGCGGGAATTCAGTTTTAAAGGTTTTTGTTTTGTTTTGTTTGTCATCCTAGTTTCTAATTCTCAAGGTTTCTTGACATTAATGTTAACATTTTAACATACTGCACGTGAACATGGAGGCCATCCATACGCCTTAAGTTTCCAGATCAAATACTTGAAAAGTGAAGGCGATGTTACATATGGACAGGCCTTACCTCCCACGGTAAAGCTCTGACCAGAGCGTGTGAAATACATGGGGTGGGGGTTGCTCTTCGCCTTTCACCCCATGCTCAAGATCAACTGCAGTAGAGCTTCACGGCTCTCAGTCCTGGTCTGCATGTCGGTTGCAAGTCACTGGTATAGCAGGTAGCATCGTAGCAATCATCGATCGCTCACTGCTGCCAAGGGGTCTATCAAATCAGATTCACACTTTGACTAGGAATGATGGTGCTCTCGGGGACAGAAACTGCTGCTAACCTTCAACACGCATAGCCCCGAAGGAACAATTGGCTGCTAGAACCGGGGAGTGGCTGTGTGGAGAATGAGTCTGACAATAGTAGCCTTTGGTAGAAAGAGCAGCTGAGCCTTTGTGATCAGGAACAGAAGGAGCTGGGGTAGAGAGCCCCCAGACCATGTGTTTCTCAACCTCTGACCTCCTGACAGCATGTGCTCTGCTGCTTAGTCTGCCCTGATCAGCCTCTGGCTTCATGAGGCAGAGTGGAGAGTCCATCTGATGGGATCGTGGGGAAATTCCACTTGATATCAGGTCAGGAGGACAGTGCTGGTTGCCCTTCGCTTCACTTTGCTTCTTCTGCAGGTGAGCACAAAAGCAAAACAGAGCCAGGTGAGCCGTGGATGCAGAGGCGACAGCTTTTTCTGTCTCTCATGTCCCAGCAGTTAGATGGCCTCTCAGATGGATGATGCAATCTCCACTCCAAGTTTAGCATTCTAAACCCGCTGGATGGTTTGGCAAGAGAGTGCCTGCCTCTGGGGCTGTTAGAGACTGGGAGACTGTTTTGCTCCTAACAAGTCTGAAGCAGAACACCCAAGGAAAATTTCCTCTCTTCTTTTACTCTGTCTACAGATGAAGCTCTGTCTCTCTCTCTATCTGATCCAATCCCTGGCCACAAGGGAGACAATGAGCTTTCAAGAGCATTTCTTACTATCCAGTCTCTATGTTCTTGACTGAAACCAGATATCCTGACTTCAGTGAGTCATGATGGCCAAATGTTTTTAAGGTTTCATTTCACTACTGGTTACCGGCGCCACAAATAGGAAGCTGGGTTTAATTGCTATTGTGTTGTTGTTGTTGTTGTTGTTTCCCCCATTGTGAAAAAATGTTTGCGTGCCAATTTTCAGAAATAAGAATACTAAAACTGTCCATGGAACGTCCTAGAAGGGACCTGAAGGTTGAGAAAGGCTTGTCTACGTCAGATTCATGTTAGCATCTGGCCTGTATTTAAATGATCCCATTAGAAGACAAGCCTGTGGGAATTCAGCTTAATTAACTAAAATATTTACTGCTGATGTAAAGATAAAAGGGAGACAGAAAAAGAAATTAATGTTAAAAATGCATTTAACATATTATTGCCTCCTCCCTTTGATGCGAGAGCAAGCAAAGCAAGGAGTGAGCGTCCACGTGCTATATATAATTTATCACATTTCTCATCAGTCATTGAAAACCCATTCAGTATTTATAGTCAGTGTGGTCAGTGTACTTATTTATAACATGGCGTATTTTCTAATTGTATTTAAAGACATTTGCTCACTTTAATATTTAAAGCCTGGTTGCAGAAAAACAAAACCCTCCTCTTTGTATTTTGTGTTTGAAGATCTCCCAAACATTATCAACGATAAACTTGGAAACAATCTTATAAACATGTTTTTATTCTTCTTGCAACAGGGAAATTATATGAGGAGAATTAAGGTGCAAGACCGGCTGTTACACAGGGAGAAGAGAACGCTGCCCCCTTGTTTGCCCTGGCCATGGCTCTCTGCCTCCTATGCCCTATGCTCTCTGTGCCAGCTGCTTTTCTCATAGCTGAGACACACCCGACAAAAGCGACTGAAGGAAAGATGGTTTATTTTGGCTCATGTCGGAGTGTCAGTTGTGGCAACAGAAACAAAGCACAGGACAACTGTTCACATCGAGTCTGTGGTCTGGAAGCAGGGAGAGAGATGAATGGAGGCTGGTATTCATGTCTTTTTTATCAGTTCAAATCACTAGCCCATGAGATGCTATCACCCATATTCAGACTGTGTCTTCCTACCTCAGGTCAATCTCTCCGGAAGCACCTCACAGAAATGCTCAGGAGCGTGCCTCCTAGAGTCTCCTGTAAATCCTAGCTGACAAACAAGATCAACCATCCCGTTTCCAGTCTTTCCTTTCCTCTCCTTTCTAAATCCTCTCCTATGGGCCCAGCATCCCTCAGCCCTCACCTGTTACTTCATCTGTACACATACTCCCTCCTCTGAGCTAGTCTGTAGCTTGGAGCCCAGTTCTTGAAATAGTGCTAACCTATTCAACAAGCCTCATCGTCCATTTTTCTGTACTACTCATTCAATTTAAATCTGTTCATCCTCCCATAGGGAAAGCCCACTACTCCATATGGTCTAGGGCAGTGGTTCCCAGCCTTCCTGATGCTGTGACTACTTAATACAGTTCCTCATGTTGTGGTGACCCCCCCAACCATAACATTATTTTTGTTGCTACTTCATAACTGTAATTCTGCTACTGTTATGAATTGTAATGTAAACATCTGCTATGCAGACAACCTGGTGAAAAGGTTGTTTGCATCCCTTCAGGGGTCATGACCTACAGGTTGAAAACCACTTATCTGGGGTCCCAAACATGGCACTGGGCCTGTGAAGCCAATAATAACTTAGAGTTGTAGTATACATGACACTAAATGCAGAAAGGGGGATCTGAAGGACGAGAGATGTCCCACTGGAAGAACTAATGTGGACCAAGGGTGCATGGGTCTGAAGGGCTCTCTGGAGAAAGTAGTCTATGGACGAGCCTCCCCTAAAGGAAGGCAAACAGCCTTCCAGCTCATATCCACTGCATGTTCAAGTGCTCCCCCCTTAAACATGTTTTATGATACTGAGGATCAAACCGAGGGCCTGGCACATACTATAACTTATCTACACCCCCAGTCGAGAAGATCAGCCAATCAGATCAGCCTCAGCCTGAGCTAAAGATGTGAGCTACTCATCCAGGGGAGATGGAGACGCAGTGGAAGTAAGAAAAGAAGACAATGGGGAAAGGAAGACTGAAAGGTCCAGGAGGCTGGACACAGCTGAGAGAAGACCCGAGGAGCTTATGAGGACATGGAGAATAACTATCGGGAACCGCAGGGGAAGCTAAGTGCTCAGTAGCAATGAAGCTTGGAAATAAACACATTTTTATAGGAAAACAACCAATCAACAAATCCAAGACACTCATTTTCTACAGCTGAGCATGTAGCTCCGTTGGTAGAGGGCTTGCCTGCATAAGCTGGGAGTGTTGCTGCATAGCTGCAATCCCAGATCCTGCAGACAGAAGCCAGAAGATTAGAAGTTCAAAGTCATCTCCAGCTATATGGCAAGGCCAGCCTGGGCTACCTAATACTCTTCCTCAAAAATAAACAACATATGAATAAACTCAATATGGCAATAGTTTTCAACCTGTGGGTCACAACCCCTTTGGGAAGGAATAGGACTACCTACCCTTTCACAGGTGTCACTTAAGACCATTGGAAAACACAGATATTTATACTACAACTCATAACTAGCAAAATTAGAGTTATGAGGTAGCAAAGAAAATAATTTTATGGTTGCGAGTCGCCACAACATGAGGAACTGTACTAAAGGCTGGCAGTATTAGGAAGGTTGAGACCTATTACAATAGAGTATAGTTACTGTTATAATCAGCAGCAGTGGGAGTAAGGGGGTACCTGGTGGGCCCATGTCAAGGCGTTTCCCTGAGAAACCATCCATGGGACAGAACTGGTATTAGGAAAGTTTATTGTAGGGGAAGGAAGGGGAGTGGGGAACTGGAAAAGGGGGAGAGGTGGAGGAAGGGGGCAGAGAAGACAGGGAGAGAAAGAGAGGCTAGCCAGGAACATGTGGGAGCTGAGAGAGAGAAGGGGGTAGAGAGAGGGGGGAGAGAGAGAGAGAGAGAGGAGAAGGGAGGGTTGCCGGGGGAACTGAGAGCACAGAGTAGGAGGGCCACTGTGGCTCACATGCTTAGAAAAGCTGACTCAGTGACCGGAGTACATATCTGCTCAGAATGATGAAAAAGACCGTTTGGGACACAGACTGCAGAACAGGGAGTCAGTCCTGGAGAAGGGGAGAGAGAAGCTACAAAACAAGCCATCCCCAAGACACCACAGCTGATTGTCACACCAGCAGTGCCACAGCTGCCTCCCTGAAGGATTCTTGGCTGAGGAAGCAGTACAGCAAATAGTTTGGATATCACTATCCCAGAGAGACTTCTGATAAATTAAAAGCCACCTTGGCAGGAGGCAGCGCTCTGAGTACACATGGTATAACAAAAGGTTCTTTGTAGCATAAACAAGAGCTTCAGGTAAGGGCTTCTGAGTGAGCTCAGGGAGGAACAGAAATGCTCTGACTGGCATCTCATTTGCTCTCCTCACCATGCACAGAGCAAAGTACAGTCAAAAGAGCATGGCTGCGGGACTCTGTGGGCCTGGAGTTGTAAATCTGGGTCTTCCCTCTCCTCAGAGTGTTCAGCCGTTGAAAATTGCTGCACCTCTTGGCTCGTAGTTGTAGAATGGAGACAGGAGTGCCTAGCATGGGTGCCTGGCAGAACTGGATGGCCTAACAATCTGCAATCCGTGTGTGTGTGTGTGTGTGTGTGTGTGTGTGTGTGTGTGTGTGTGTGTGTGTGTGTGTACCTGACTGGACACTTTAAAAATCTCTAATTTTGAAAGGTGGAAAAGAGATGCTTATATCCGTGGGGTTCTGCAGAGATCTCCACCAGAGATTTAAGTCTGAATGTTAAAAAGTGAAAGCAGAGAAAGGAATCAACAGAGACAATTTCAGTGTAAATGTGGAAAAACGCAGGGCTGACCTGGAGTTCCCTGGGGTTTCATTTTGGCCTGATCTTTGACATTTTTGTCCCTATAGCGTACTCTCCTGAATATTAGAAAATAAATTGACAGAGAGAGGGCATCATATGGCCAAAGGAGGAAGCTGGCCCTCCTGAAATCAAGATGGTGGAATGTCCAGGCCTCCCTCCCCTAGAAGTCACACGCGCACTATGTAACCTGGGCATATGGACTCTTCTTAGAATGACAGGCTTAATCTGGCAAGATGGCTCAGCAAGCAGGTAAAGGTGATTGCATCCAAGCCTGACAACCTGAGTTCAATCCCCAGGACCCACGTGGTAGGAGGGAGAGGGGACCAGTTTTCTCAAGTTGCCCTTTGATCTCAGCACGTACCATGAAATCCCCCCTCCACACACACATACAGGATAAATAAATGTGAAGAGGGACTTAGTTTTATGGGAGAGTGTGATCCCTTATACAGTTTCCTAAATTAGATTATAATTCCAGCACTGGGGAGACTGAGGCAGGACATCACAAATTCAAGACCCTGTTTGAGTGGAGAATGGGGGGTTGAAGGGGGGATTAAGAGAGGTAAAGAACTTATAGTCTGTAGCTATTTTGCATAAGTCTTGGTATGTTTCCCAGTCACAAGACTCATAACATTGACATTCTTTGACTTTGCAAGAACGGAGAAGCTCTTTGTTGTGTAAAGTACAGCAGTGTTTCAGCAAAAATACAGATGAAGTAAGCAGAATGGTCACAAGGTCTTTCAACCTGCTCGTGCGTGGCCCAGCCTCTACTCCCCCAGCTAATGAGAGCCAGGCCAGTAGCCCCGTGCTGCTGTCCCACTTAGGAACACTTGCCTCCAGGAAGTCCCCCCACTTCTCCTCCTGCATCATCGAGCTCTCTCTGGCAAGCTTCACCAGCTTGCCAACATGCTGCTTGTAGCGTCTGTCATCTTAAAAAATCCTTCTGAGGCAGAAAGAATATAAGAGTAAGAAGACCAGGGGGAATTCTGGGTATTAGTGTCTTGTGGAAAGGCCAGAGAAGTTACACCCATGCGCTCTCAACAGTTATGGTTGCTTGCAGAAGCCCTGTGCAAGACCACATCAGTCAGTAGCCTAGCATAGAGGGGGAAGTACTCACGAGGCTCCAGTCTGAGTTGAAGAGCCATGGGCAGTTGATGGATATTGAAGGAATATCAGTTTTCTTCTGGAAGGAGAACCTCAATAAGTTGCCCAAGCTGTCAGTCATACACCTGTGAGCATATGGGCAACATCAAGTGGCCCCAGGAGGATATATGTCATGATAATAATTTCAGAGAAAGAGAGCATGGATTTGAGAAGGAGATGTGAGGGTCACATGGGAGGGGTTGGAGCTGAGGATGGAATTGTGGCTACGATGAAATACATGGTGCGTATGGACGAGATACCCCAAGAGAACAAAGAACCTTCTCTGCTGTTCTTCCAACATCCCTGGAGTCTGCTTCTGCCTCTGGGCCTTTGCATTTGCTCCTCTGCCTGCAGCGGCTGGTCTCTGGTTTTATGATGTCTGGATCTCTCACTTCCTCAGTTATTCAAATGTAAACAGCTCAAGAAAATCTGTCCTATTTTCTTGCTCCATTTTTCCCTTCTCCTTAACATTTATACTATATATTTTACTTTCTTGTTTATTTTTTCTCTTTGTTAATAGAATGAAGGTCCCAAAGGGATGGATGATATTCTCCGGTCCATGCAAAATGTTATTCCAGAATCCAGCACAGTACTCTGCGCATACTATTTGTTGAGTGATTGAATTTATTAATTCTATGCATTTGGACACCTGAAGACTTGGTGTTTGGAGAGAAAGGTGGTAGACATCTACTCTTTAAACTTATTCCAAACTTGGGAATGTACCACTCAGCAGTAATGGCAGGCCTCCAGCCAGAGAGCTGCCCACCGCCAAGAGAGAGCCAACGATGTGACTCTAGAATTAGCAATAAAACTCTAATGACTATGTTGCCAAGCAAGAGACCCTGGCTGAGTGGAGTCACTTCTCAGTGATTTATAACAGCAGAAGGATAGGATAACACGCCAGCAGCAAGGAAAAACACTCATGAAAGAGGATACGGATTTGCTTGTGATTATGGTTCTAGCTACAGCTATGGTAGTTATGGATGGGAACATCTGTTCTGTCGTGTCTGAGACCCAGTAACATTTCATGGGCTCAGAGACCAGAACTCAATTAGGGTTAGTGTCCCTTTTATACAAATGGAACACGACCTGAAGGGCCTCAGTTTCTGGAGGATGGAAACTGAACTTCCAGCACCTAGGTCTAAGAGATTTATAAAGAGTGAGCCTGTAGCATCTTAATTTACAAAGGCCTTCCAGGAAGCTCTCACTCCAAATATTAGTTAAATGATTATTTCTGCGATATTGATAAGTCTTTCAACTGTCTGAAAATCAGTATCCACATCTGGGATCTATTTTGCCCTTGCCTTTCTCTCTGTCTCTGTCTCTCTGTCTCTCTCTGTTCTCTCTCTCTCTGCATCTCTCTCTGTCTCTGTTTCTTCTGTCTCTGTCTGTCCCTCTCTGTCTCTCTGTTCCTTTCTCTTTCTGTCTCTCTCTGTTGTCTCTGTTTCTCTGTCTCTCTCTGTTCTCTCTGTCTTCTCTGCACCTCTCTGTCTCTCTCTGCATCTCTCTGTCTCTGTCTCTCTCTCCCTTTCTCTGTCTATCTGAGGAAGGGTCTCCTCCTATCTCAGTCTCCTGTGTTGGGATGACAGGAGTTAGCCACCACTACTTGTTTCTTATATTCATTTTATATAATGTCATTGTTTTCTTTCAAAATAAAGGAATAATTCTTATCCTACACACTTCATATTTTGCTTATGAGAAAAAAATGCAATATTTCTGAAAGTTTTGATTAGCAAACACATTATCCATACAAAAATTATTCTTACTATTCTCTGCTAGGTTTTCCCTTCTCTCCCACCCTTCCTCTGCTCCTCTTCCCTCCTTCCTTCCCCTTCTTCTCTCCTCTCCTCTCCTCCTTCCTTCTTCCCTTCCTTATTTTATTTCAAGGCAGGGTCTTATGTAGCTCAGGATAGCCTGAAACACCCTATTTAGCCGAGGATAACTATGTATTCCTGCTTCAGCCTCCCAAGGGCTAGGATTACAAGTGTGTGCCACCACTCCCAGTGGTAAGATATTACTGTGCCAAAAATATTATAAAACCTCAATGAAAGGCAAATTTAACTATTCTAATACATAAAATACTTAGATAATTATCATATGAGTTTTTATAAAGCAACCCTTCTCTAAAAATCTCTTTTGGTTATGACTGTTGGGTGGAATATGCTGGATGAGATAACCCCAATGAGATTAAGAAACTTGAATAGAAACTGAAGAGTTCAGAAGACGTTTAAAGAGTTCAGAAGAGCTCAGCTTCAAGAGTGGCTTAATCAAGCTGAAATCCTATTGCCAGAGTTGAGTGGTCTGTCTGTAGATCAAATTCCTTTATATCAAGTCTGTTTTCCAGCCTTGTATAGTCATAAGTTATCTTCTGGCAGCTTCCCAGACTATCTTCTTCCAAGTCAGAAAACAACTGGAATGAATTATCAAACGTTGTCTCTCTTGTATTAGTCAACACCCAACAAGTCACATGCAAATCTTTTGGACCAATTCTTGTGATCTAAGGAAATATGTTATTTGACTTAGTCTGGGGCAGATCCTTGTCTGGTCCATCAGCTTTAAGTGTGGAAGGGGTAGATACTTCCAGTCTGTGGCCCATGAAGAAAGGAGGCAGGAAATATGTGTTCCCAGAGAAGCACCTGGCCCCTGACTGAGGTGGCTTATGGTTAAGGATGCATCCCGAGAACATCTTCCCCAAGAATGAAGTAGAAACCCTAGGAAAGAGTAAGATAAATTTTCCTTTTGTTTTCCCAATACTTGGAAAATTCCAAGTTTTTCCCTTTAATTGAAAATAGATTTTTTTCATAAAATATATTCTGATTATAGTTTCCCCTATCTCTATTCCCAGTTCCTCTCCACCTCTCCTATCTGAATCTACACCCTTCCTGTCTCTCATTAGAAAACAGGCATCTAAGGAATAATAATAAAATACAATAACATGGAACAAAAGTCAAATTGGAACAGGAAAAAATGAACAAACAGAAGAAAAGAACCAAAGAAAAAGCATAAGACACATGTATAGACACAGAAGACACACATATTTCACACACGGGAATCCCATAAAAACAAAACCCCAGAAGCCATAACAGATATGATAAGAGAGCTTTTAATGAGGTAGGAAAATAGACCTTGGAGAGTCAAGGTGGGCCCTGGGGAGCCAATAGCTGGGTGCTAGCAGCTATCCTTTGGGGTGAACATGAAACTCATGTTCCTCCCAGGATAACATGAGTCTTGGGCATGAAGACCGTGCTGCACCTTCAGACCCAACTGAGGCAGAAAGAATAACATTTGATTACTACTGGTTTTAACACTGCAATCAGGTACAGTATATTCTGTGTGAAACTTATGACTGTGGTGATCTTCTAGCTTTTGTTAGCTTTACACCATGAAGACACAACCAATGGCATTTGCTGTTATCAGTACTCTTTAGCCTTGTGGCTAGTTTGGGGACAAAGCTACTTTCTGGTTTATTTTTAATTTAAATTTGTATTGGAGTGTGTGTGTGTGTGTGTGTGTGTGTGTGTGTGTGTGTGTGTGTGTGCGCACGCGCGTGTGTGTGTGTGTGTGTGTGTGTGTGTGTGTGTGTCTGTGCCACAGTGTGTAGACAACTTCCAGGAGTTGGTTCTCTCCTTCTACCATATGGGTTCGAGGGATCAAACTCGGGTCATCAAGTTGGCAGCAAGAGTCCCGACCCACTGAGCCATCGTGCAGGCTCTTGGCTTACTTTTAAGCAATGACAGATTGAGGGTTACCTGCTGGAGCACTAGCATTGGAGAGTGTTAAGATGCCTTTTTGGGACTCTGGACTAACTCCTCGCCTACCCCAACAGGTGCATATATTTCACAAGAAAAACACTGTCATCAGCTCTCACCGGGCAGCTTGTAAGGTCTCCGGTTGCCAAGAAAGCAATGCGTCCTTTTACAAGGCAAATAAGCAAACTGCTGGGAACCAGGGCACATGAACTGGTGTTAATAGAAAGCTTTGAGTTTACAGAAGGAAGCCAAATCTCTCTCAAGAGCTGGTGCAGCCTGTGGTGTTTTTCTTGTTCTGGCTTTCAGGGAAAGCTGACTGGAACGGATCAGCCATGCCACCGACAACTAGGAAAAGGGTTGCATGTTGTGAGCATCAGATATTTTCTGGTGCACCATAGAGAAACATCATTGCCCAGTTCAGGGAGAACCCAATCCTTCCTCC
The DNA here is from genome assembly GCA_028551405.1 of Uromys caudimaculatus. Taxonomy (NCBI): domain Eukaryota; kingdom Metazoa; phylum Chordata; class Mammalia; order Rodentia; family Muridae; genus Uromys; species Uromys caudimaculatus. The sequence continues at coordinate 66,955,425 of CM052708.1, read as the reverse complement.
AAGAGCAAATTAAATACAACTTTGTGGGTTTGGTGGTTAGCTGCCAACGAGAAGACTGATCTCTGAATTAATAGTTCGTGACAGGATGGCTCTGGAGTTCTTGGCAGAGAGCAGAGTTTCCAATATGAGCACTCCGTATGGCAAGCAAGGCACATGTGCCCCGTGGTCCAGATTTACTGGTGGCATTTGCATAAAGGATTTGATCTGTGATTCAGGTCAGTGCAATGGTTCCCAAGATGGAGGAGAGGGTAGCACCTCAGCATGAATATGGTAATGTAGCTAGTATCACTAGGAACCCTGTGAACGGATTAACTGTAGAGGCTGTACCACCATCGGTGTGACAGGTTTGCACAGAGGGGTTACATTCTGCTGTGAACATAAAGATCCTCTGAGGCATCTGAGAGCTGAATCTTACAAGGAAAACTCCGCCACAAGGAGATTCGATTAAGCTGTCAGGCCATTAAATAAATGGCCTCTTATAATTTGTTTATACCTCAACTGAGCTCAACATTTCAGTAAAGAAGGGGAAACTTCAACTGCCCAGAGGGAGATGGGAAAAGGTTATGAAGTCTACCACGGTGACTGGTATTCATCTTATCTTTATTTTTCTAAACATAGAAGAGAAAAAGATATCAGTTAAAATAGCCATGTGAGCCCTTTGTTAGTTAGCCAAATGTACGCCTTTCCTATAATAATAATTTCTACTAAGGACTGGGAATCACTGTCTGCAGTCGCAAAGTTCTGACTTCTTATGTTCTCTATTGCTTTCATTGCGATGCCTCTTGTCATTATGAGACAGTAAGCTGATAACCTTGTGTGAACCCAAGACTCGGAACTGAGAAAAGGGAAAACACTGTAAGGGTTGAAGTTTGTATTATTTTTGTTGTCAACTATTTTCCTGTCTAAATAGTTTTGATTTGGGGGGGGGGGGTTGGGTGATTGTTAAATTTTATCCCATAATATCTGTCACCAGAACTACTAACAGCCAAGTTTAGTTAACAATGCCATACCCAAAAGCCACCATTCCAGCCAATTCTGATGCATCCACTAGTCCAAACCAGCTGCTGTCCATGGAGGCTTATAGCTGGCCATGCCTGTACTCGCAGGCACAATGTGGTGGGGAGAAATTGCTGCACAGAGGCAGTGTGGCCTTTATTTATTTATAACGAGATTGGCAAATATATCCCAGGCAAGCTTTCCCTGTCTCTAGAGAGACAGTCATGTAGCATTTATCAAAGACAGGGGGGTAAGTGACACAATGAAATGTGCAGATGCTGGGGACAGATGCGGAGACCTACACCGCCTGCTAGCTTTGTGAGTGCAGGCTTGGTACCAAATCTCTGATCTAGTTTTGTCTCCGTTATAAGAGTAGCACTAGTGTCTAATTCTGTAGTGCTTTGAGAATTAAATATGGCTAAGAACATAAAGCTTAGTTTAAAGCTCCAAGTTAGTGAGCAATAAATATTGACGATTATTATTATTACTATTATTATTATTTATTATCTGAATCACCTGAAATAGACATTTTTGGTCTTACAAATTGGAAACTGTAAAAGGAGAACAAATCTATAATAATGTTTGCAGATGGTTATCTCTGCATATTCAGAGACAAAGGTAACCACTGTCATCCACACAAATATTGAATCTCAGAAACCCAAAGGTTTGATTCCAAGGGTGAGAAGGAACAGTAGGAGATCTGAAATTGGGAAATAACCAAAGCTTTCTCTGGGATCACCTCAGTGGGACACGTAGTTTTATGTTGAATATGCTGTTATAGAAAAAGCTTCCTAAAGGTCCTGGGCAAGCTGTGAAGACAAAGGAAGAGTGTACAATTTCCCCAACATCACATACATACACACACACACACACACACACACACACACACACACACACACACACACACACACACACACAATGCATACTCTCACACACTGTCGGAAACAGAACTGAATTTCTCTTCTGACCAGCACAACTAGCTCTTTGTAAGCCTGGCCTGCTGAATTTGCTGGAATGCTCCCATTCACTGCAGTAGGCTTTCAGAGTGGGGTGGAAGGGTTTGTTAAAATGAGAAGGTTCTGTCCTGGTAGCCTGGACTGAGCCAGGCATATGCTAGGGACCACTGGAAGCAGCCATGGACTTTCACAGCCTAAATGAGCCCCCTGAAGACCCTGGGATCTACTGATCATCTGTCATTGCCAAGGACAGGGACGGAGAGAAGGCCAGGGTCCCAGGCAGCTGCTGCGGCCACATGGGGTTATTTTTGCCTGGCACAAACAAAGGTCAATAACACATCTTTTCCTCATGTGGTGTCAATCCACAAACACTAGGCAAAATATGTGTCCCCATTTTAAAAGAAAAAAAATCGTGTTTACTTTCTGTGAAAATAGATGGTGAGCCCAAAATATACACATTTTTTTTTTCGTGTTTAAGCTGATGACCTATGAGAAACTGCAATTGTCTTTGGTGGAATTAAAGTAGAAATAAGAAGACATTAAGCCAGTTTCTGGAGGCCTTTGTCACCTGACACACTGGACACCTCTGCCAAGGTGGCCACTACAGTATGATTTATGGGTGCCACTTGTGCCCTGGGCTCAGGTGGTGTATGGCTGGTCATCGAAGCTTTGGCCTGGAAATGGAATAAGAAGGCCATTTAACAGTGTGGCCGTTGCTAATGAGGGGCAAATGTGGCCACTTCTAGTTGCAAGGATGCTGATCCCATCTGTGCTGCAGACAAGAATTTAAAGCCTAGGCTCAGCTTTTGTAGGAAACCCCCATTTGGACTCTCAGAAGATGTCCCACATGGATCTTTGTTTTCATTATTGAGGTTGTTTGCTATTGATGTTGATGGCTTCCAGGATATTTCTCATGTCATTGTGGTCCCAAGTCTTATTAGGGCTAAGAAGGCCTCCAAATCTGAGGCCCCTCTCTGCTTTCCTTGTGAAACTAATTCCACAGCAAACATTCTAGAAAATTCTGCCTGTGAGTATCTCTGCACAGTGGAGCAGGCTTCTCTGTCCCCCCTGCCTCAGCTCACTTTCAACTGAGGAACGGAAACGAGACCTCCAAAGGCTGACTTATCAGAGGGTTTATTTTCTTGGAAAAGAACATTAGGACAGCCAACTTAACCTTTCTAGTAGTTTCTGAATCAAGCAATTTACTTTTTCTTGGTTTTGTGGGCTTTTCACTTTTTTTTGGTCATGAAACAAGAGCCTGCTTGGTTCTGTTTTCATCATACTTGCCTAAATTTAAATTTAAATTCAAATTTACCTAAAGTTAAAGGCTAGGGGGGAAATGTAGAAAGAAAAGTTAAGTGCTAAAAGAAACATAAAAAATGAATGCAGCCTGAGTCTTTTTCTCAGACTCCACATCTGGGTTCCTAAAGTAAGGAAGCAGATGCAGGATCTTCCGCATCTGTCCTTACAGCTCAAGTTCTGTACGGAGACAAAGCCCACTCCATTTCCGCTGCATCTTCAGTAATTCCTGGACTTCCATGAAGCTTTCCGTGCATGACTCTCAATACCTGCATGCTTCTTCTAACTCCCAGAAACTCATTTCCAGCAACGTTTTTTTTTAAAAGCCAAGAAGAATGCAAATACCACGCACCATTTGCAACAGACAGGCATTTCTGTGTTAACAAAGTCCTTGGGACTTTATTGCTATAAGAGGGGCTTCTGCCTGTATATCCATCCACTCTGTTGTTATGGCTAATATTATTCTGGGTGTTGCTACACTCCTTGTTGTCAGGGTTTCTACCCAGTTCAGACCATATTGTTCCCAAATAAAAAAAACACAGAAAGCTTTAGATTTATCATAAGCTTAAAGCACCGGAGCTAGGCAGGTGTCAACCCTCTATGCTATTTTGTCTACTTCCCTGTGGTGATCCCTGTGATATCACTTGCCATGTTCTGCCTGGGCCAGGCATCATGGCCGTGAGCTCACGATCCACGCTAACCCATGGTGACCTCCTTCTTCCTCCTTGCTCTTCTCATGGTCCATGCCAGAGACTTCAAGCCCTGGGAAACTTTCTCTGCCCTCTCTGCCCAGCCCAGGCTGAAGGTAACTTTAGTAACCAATCAGGGTTAACTTGGGGGCAAGGTTTACACAACAAAAGCTGGTGTACATGGGAATTAGCTCCTTGAGGCAAGCAGATCTTGGGATACAGTATTTAGCATCTGAATACATAGCAGCACCAGATCAACTCCCTATCCTCCATAGCCCACACCATGAATGCTCTGTAAGAACCTTTGCTGATGGGCACACCTTTAAGTTTATAGAGATTAATGATTGTAAAATTGACTCTACAGGCCACTAGTAATGAAACTGACCATATCCAATTTTGAAAGGTCTGAGACGCCAAAGAAACTGCAAATCAGCAGTGAGAAGGTGGTGTTCCTGGCAATGGGAAGCCCAAGCTAATATTGGTCCAGTGAGGTGTTTCAGAACTCGGTGGGTTAGGTTGACATCATCATGTTAGGTGAAAGGTCAGCCTGAACATAAACTGTGTGGGCAGTTTTAGGCCTAGTGGAAAACTTACAGTTCTGAAAGAACTGAATCTGTAACAAGATATTTACTGATACACTAATTGTATAAGACACAAGAGAAAGAGGAATACTGAAGGCTGTGCCTGCTGACCCAAAGCTGCAGCTATCTCTTAAATGATCACAAAGCCAGAGGAGGAGATATATGACTTGGAAGGCCAAGGCTTTCCTTGTCTGGGAGTCTCTGAAGTAACATAGCTAACACCCCAACTTATTGGAAAACCTCACCTGTTTTTGAAACAAGATCCCATGTATCCTAGGCTGGCTTTGAACTCCCTATGTAGCAAAGGATGTCTCCTACTTCCACCTGCTGAGTGCTGGGATTACATTCTTGTAGGAATCTACCACCATGCCTGGTGATGACCCCAGGGCTTCATTCCTTCATTCAAGCACTGTGCCAGCTAAGACTAACCCTGAACAGTATTAATGAGCAACGTAAATCCCTCACCCTCCCTGTTCAAGCTCTTAGCCACCATTTCCCCTGGTACAGTTAGAAGCTTCATCAATATGAGCCTTTCCCCCTCAAAGAACACAGAAGCAAATGAAAATGTAGCTGTCCCTCCACCTCCTTCGTTAGCGTCTTCAGGCTTCCATCAAACCCTCAGGGGCTGGGGTTTTATACTGAAACTTTGGGGGCACCTTTCTGGCTGACACAAGTAGTCTGCAGTACCCAAAAGTTGGACCCATAAGCCAAGTGACTAAACGCTAATGTGTGCAGCACTGAGGGGAGACAATGTGTGAGTCCTGTCTCCTGTTCTCATGCAAGTCTACCTCCCCTCACACTGCTGCAGTGTGATATTTAAAATCCAGCTGAGAAAAGATTGTCCATGCATTGTCTCAAGCTGGCGCTGCATGTGTCAGGGCATGGGGGAATGGGGTAGTGGAGGTTGGGAGCCAGGGGGACGTTCCTAGTTATCAACAGTTTGATGGCAAACACCCTTTTAAAGGCTGACTTGTGGGCAGTCGGTCTTCCCATTTCCTCCCTGCCCCCTGTCTTGTTGACCACTTCTACGTGGCTTTATTCTCAACAATGCCACTTTTAAATTGAACGTGTGCTTAACAATAGCAACAGCTAAAGAGTAGTGTGTGTTCTCAATTGATTTTTAATGTCTTTTCAAGGAAAAAAGAAAAAAGGATGAGCTCAGAAGGACAACCAGAAACGGAATGTTCTGCCTCCTATTCTCCCACAGACACACAGGGCTTGGTTTGGCTCCTTGTAATTTTCCTTTTGGAGCTTTAGCATGTATTTTGCGGGCTGCCCTTCCCCCCACACCATCCATTTGGCTTAGCATCCTCAGTTTGACCAGTCTCCAACTGACTCTCGTTTTCATGATGTATTATTAGAAAAACAAAAGTGGTTTGTCATCACAAACACTCAAATAATATGTCCTATCACCGATGTTTGTCCTCTCTTCCATCTTCCTCCCTGACTCCACTAGCTTTCAGGGCAGCATGAATGCCAAAGGCTAAGAGTCACACTAAATGAAGCTTCCTTAAGTTGGGCGATCATCAAGTAGAACAGATACGGGTCTTTACCTGGCCACCTTATCAGTTAAGGAGTCTGATGACATGGGAGGTTCGCACTTCTGTCTCATGGGAAATGGCACCATCTTTTCCCCCCCCCTTTCTCTAGACATGTTACCCCTCATCTAAATTTGAATATGTGAGACGTAAGAACCCAGAGTTACATTCCCTGGTGCATTTCTATAGCAACTGGAGTATAGTGCTATCTTCAGGAGAGCCGCTCAACATGTGTGTGCCAGCACAGATGCTGGAAGGCTTACCAAGGAGACAGAGATGAGAAATGATGTGCAGGAGAAGGAAGCAGCGGGTTCTTGCCAAGGCATGGGCTGCCTGAAGCCCCCACACAGCACCAGAGTACAGCTCCATGCCAGCTTCTGATTTCTACAGATGTTAATCCCAATGAATGAACCAGAAAGAGAATGTTTCTGAAACACACTGAATTCTATTCCCAGAAGTGTAATTGTCTTTGAAGATGAAAGAACGGGGAATTGTGATCCAAATTTGATATCATTTAATTTTAAAATATGCTTAAGCACACGTGACCATGATGGAATTAACAGAACGGAGGAAGTGTTTGCCCACAAGGGCTTGGGCATGGAGTGAGTTAATCTGAGTGAAATGGGAGTGGGGGAGGGGGGATGAAGCAGAAGGCCATGTTCCTGCTCTGTAGTCCTTCAGGCAGTCCAGAAGCCTTGGCACCTCCGTGCTTGTGTCTAAGTCTACAAAGCTACAGGAGCAAAAGCTTGAGCCCTCTGGCTCTGGAGGCAAAGTAGCAGCAAGGGAAGCAAAAGGAACATGGAAAAGGGTTTTATGAATTAAATCTTCCCTATGGACCACAGGCTCCACTTTCCAAAGAAAGCCAACAACTCTAACTGCTTAGGAAACCGCTGGAAAGGAAAGGCTGCCACTGCTGTAACTGGGACAGAAAGGATGTAACTGTTGAAGACGTAGCTCCACGCCACAGCAAGATGCTGAACATGGCCCAACTCAGTCTCCTCAGCTGTGGAGCTGTCGGCTGCTGCCCTCCCTGGCAAAGTTCTTTGGAATAATGTAGGTGAAGTTCACAGCACATAGCCCCTCAAGACTGTGGCAGTTGGGGTTGCTGGATATATTCCTTACTTAAGGATGCCACAGCCAGTGGTCACAAACTGTGGTTTGAAACAGTAGAAATTTATTCTCTAATGATTCTAAAGCCATAGCTTACAACCAAGCAAGGCAAGGCTCCCTCTGGATGCTCCAGGCCCTGGTCATCTATTTATTCTAAATAATAGTAAATATACAGTGGACATTCCATCCAGTCTAATCAGGGTTTTGGGTTCTGATAGCATGTTCTTTCATCCTCATGGGACTCTTATAAGGCAGGGATATAATCCTCTCTACCTTTAAGATGAAGAAACATGTGATTCAAGCATTTCTATGACTCCTCCAGGGTTTGTTGCTAGTAGGCAGAAGATGAGTCAGATCCAGGTGTCTCTGTGAGGCCTACAATAAGCCAAGCCCTGCCAGGTTCCTGTAGGAGAGAGAAGAGAGGAGGGAACCTGTAAGGTATCTTTTATTCGTTCTCCTGTTGTAATTGTCCTCTCTGAGGCTTACCGCCTCAGTCTGCTAACCTAGGCCTTGTCCTCAAAGCTTCTAGCCTCCTACAATCTTATCTAGGTCTAGAATGTTTTCTACCTGAGACTCGCTGCTGAATAAGCTCACCCTTTCTAGCCCTTTCTGGATTCTGGCTGGCTGATTCAATTCAGCTGTTCTGCCTCAAACTTCATCCTGGCTTCTCTCTCTCTTGGCCTCTCCTGAGTTGCTCTGCTTGACCTCATCCTAACTTTGGCAATCTGTTCTAATCTTTTGACTCCTCATTCTCTGGCTCAGCCTGTCTTCATCTGAGTTTAGCTTGTTCTCTCTCTGCAACCTGTCTATCATTGTCTGGATAACCCTGCCTTCTTCCTTTCTCTGCACTGCCCCTTAAATAGCTTTCCTTTCCTCTTCTTGTGAGAGTTAGGCATGTCCTATTCTGTCAAATCTTTCTCTTATTCATCACTTTGTCTGCCACTCAATTAGACGTCACTTTCAAGCATGGGTGCTTCCTTCTACAAACTAACTTTACTTTCATTGTTTGGGATTAAATGTGTGTGTTAAAAGCATGTCTGTATTCCAGCCAGAGGGATTAAAGGTGTGTTAATTGCAAAACCACACCACAACTAGAAACAAGTATTTTCAGTAAATAACACATCTTGGGGTTCACAGTGTGATCAAATATACTGCAGCCAACAGGAACCAGAAGAGAACAGCTTCTTATCTGGAAGAAGGGCTCAAAGCCCTAAGAAGAGAAACCATATGACCAATGAATGATCTGTCATTGCTCCGCCCCCATCTTTCTTATATCCTTCTGTGTCAGCATAGTCTCTCTCAGATGCTGATGGATGGGCTGGATCTGCCTACCTTGGAGAAGGTGGTGGAGGCTGACAGTATGGAAAGGTTTCAGGATAGCTTTTACTAGAAGGTCTGGCTTATATACACGCACTAATGCACTCATGCACAGGCCTCTCTGTGTGGTTGTGGTTCTTGAGTAAGGATTCATGTGTGCATAGTCATGTGACAGGGAGCCTCCCTTCCCACTTGCAAGTTGCAGTGAAGAATTCTGCATCCAAGACTACTGGCTATTAAAAATACTCACCAATCATTGCATACAGCTGCTTAAATATTCCTAAATTATTTCTATTTCAGTTAGGAAACATCAGTTACAAAAGAGGTAATTCTAGATCAAAAAAAACCAAAAACAATTGTACATGCGTTTGAAGAGGAAAATGATGCAAGGCTTTTGACATGTAATATATAAGCATTCATTCCAGGCCCTGCCGCAGAGCTCATGAAAGAAAATGTCAATTTAAAATGTCTATCCTTCAAGTTATTATTACAAATAATCATGAAGGATACTGCATTTTCAGTTCAAAAGTGTGTGTGTGTGTGTGTGTGTGTGTGTGTGTGTGTGTGTGTGTGTGTATGTATTAACTCTGAAAGATTGATAATAATGGACCATTCTTGGAAGAAGACATGGTAGTTGTTGTTGCTGTATAAATATCCCCAACTATTCTAGCCACCCAGAGTGATTCAGAAGCTGAGATTGGAATCTAGGGGCTGCCTGCCTCTCTCCTGGCACCAGAGCTGAAGTATCTCATAGGGTCTGACCCTCCCCCCCCACCAGATACCTGCACATAGCCTCTCTGTGAGGTCTGTCTTCCTCATAGGACAGTTGAGCCACCCAACTCAAGGTGAAATTGACTCTCATCCAATCAACTATGAAATCACTTTAGGGGGACAGCACCTGTTGATGGAGAGGGAACAGCTTCTCACTGCAGAAGAAAGAGCACCTGAGATGGGAGTTACTGTTGAATCGTCTTTGGGAAAATGAAGTCACTATACATAAGAAGAGATTTTTAAAAAATAAAAATGCCAAAATGGTTTGCCATGTACATTATTTGAGGTGCGAGTTAAGAGATGGAGGAAAACACTCCATCTGAATGAGCTATTTGATGGAACATCCATTTTACCTAGTATACAGGTGATAACAGCAATAACAATAGCAGCTACTAAACGGTATAGGGTTCCCTATGTGCCAAATGCTGTTCAGGTGCCTTGGCTATGCCAGTCAGTCCGTAGAGACGTACACAGAGGGTAAGAAACCACACACAACTGGAAAATAACCACTTCAGGGTGTGAGCTGAGGGAAGCCCAGTCCCTTTGCTGTGTGTTCTAACCACTTCACCACATTGCCAACCCAAAGGAAGATATAGGAATAAGATAATGAAAAACAAACTGTGAAATGACACTTAGTTTTAGCCCATGTGCCTGGTTCTGTGGTCCACATAACGTCTGTTAATTCTCCCAATAGCTTTGTGAAGTAGTTACTGTGACTGCCATGCCGTATAAAAGAGAATCAAGGTTCAACGATGTGAAGCAGCCTGCCCAGACTCACAGAGATGGAGAATCATCCGGAGACCCTAAGTCAAGTCCTCTGACCTCAGTCCGACAGTCCTTCCTTAGACCCTCACCTCCCATCCCAGGGCTTTGGGCAGGCTCCACCCGAATCCTTGCTGAGATAATTCTCTAAAGAGTCTTTTGTTTCTGATAACTCGACATTCGAGGATGCAGCTAAGCGACTCAGAGTGACTAGAACCTCTCTTTTAATCATGAGGCTTTAGGGGCCTCTCACCTTACATTTCTGTTTGCCTCTGTAAATTCCTGCTCCACTTGAACTATGACTTTTATCTTAGGTAATAAGTCTGATTTCTGGAAAGATCCCCCCCCTTCTTTCTAAGAATATACCTTATTGAATACCTGACATTTTCAATAATTTAACGTCTGCCCTACTAGACCATTAAGGAAGCAGAGCCTGCTCTGAAAAGGGCTCTGTTTTCTTGGTCCTCAGCTTTAACTCGATAGGACTCGGCCATTATGACTGTCGGGCACCTAGGCAGAACTACACTGTGAGGTGTTTTCTGGGTATTTTTGATCTTGTGCTTCTCTTTGAAATGTCTCTACTCTCAGCTGAGCTTTTGTTTTTGACCAATTCTGAGAGGGCTCCTTGAGCTGCTACGGAAGAAAGAAGCTATTTGATTTGCAAATGTAAACACACACACACACACACACACACACACACACACACATTTCTTTATTCTACTCTATTAACGTTGCTGACAGACTCAGCTCTCCTCCAGATAGCTTTGTTTGGACTTACTTCATGGGCTCACAACTCTTGTTTTAGCTCACTCTTGACCTCATATTCACAGAGTTAAATTGTCTGCTCCTCTCAACAAGAAAAATGGTACCTATTGCTCAAAGTCTGACACCTTGCTTTCCAGGGTTGAGACTTCATGAACTTTCTTAGACCTTGTCCAGAAGGCAAGCTAAGATTCTCCAATTGTTAATCCTCCTATCCAGTTACAGTGCCATTATTTAAACGTCATGCATGTCCCTAATTCAAAGTGATGGGAGATCGTGCTGAGTGGCAAATGTCTTAGACAATTGCAGAATCTACCAATACACCTAAGAAGGCATCAACATAAATAGGAAATTGATGAGTCAGAGATATCATGTCTCAGAATATTCAGATGTGCCTATCTTAGTCAATTTTCTAGTACAAAAGTTTTTTGTTGAAACCTTTTTCAGATTCTATTGATTTGTTCAGAATTATCCCAGAAGCTCGTTCATAGCACTTTGTTTTCATTTGGGATCCATTTTTCATGAAAGTCAAGAGAAAGGGGCCTGGAACCTGTTTTAACATGTGACCGGAACCATCAGCACTCAATGGACTACAGTAAATATCACGGTAGTTGTGATTTATTGAAAATCTGACTTGTAATTCACCTAATGTCCTAAGGGGATCTTGAGCTGTTGGCAGTGGGTTGCTTATATAGTAGACATTCTCTGTATGGCTTGCTGAGTAGTTACAATAACTGAACCATGCAGCTCATTGGGAAAACTTTTCTACTAAGTTGCATCTGGGTGGTAGAAGTTGCTCATGAAATCCATCCCAGACAAGACTGCTATTCATTGCAAATGCTTACCAAATGCATGCTTTGGTGCCTGCTTTCAGTCTCCTATGGAGAATGCCAGGAGGGGTGGAAGCCATTTCTTTGTGTCTTTTGACACACCACCAAAAGCATCCTTCATCCAGATTAAAAATAGGCACAAGCGAAACAGACTTACCCTCATGCCATCACTCACTCAAGCCAGTAGAGAAGACTGTATTGTCTGAGCTGGAAAGGACCCTCTGCCCCTTGTGATGCAGCTGACGGCTTGAGGAACTCAGCATCTCTGGGCAGATAACTTCCAGTCTTTCTTTCCATTTTGTCTTCACTTTTCTTTTTATATTCTTTCCAGTATCCCATGAAAACCAGGTTTTTCTCTAGACCTTTAGTGTCTGTATCCCTATAACACCAGCTACAAGTAATTTTGGGCTGTTCTACAATCAGTCCTAATACAGGTTGAGGATTTATTATGAAGACATTTAGACAAGATGTTTAGAGTTCAGATTTGGGGAGATTTGGTAATTTTGCAGACAAAGTGCAAGTGGTCTTAGATAGTAAACCAAATATAAACATAAAATTCATCATTTTAAAATTATTTTAATATTGTATACGTTACACATATATATATAAAACATGAAGATAATTTTATACAATATATTTTATATTTTGCATATAAGTATTTATATATAATAATGGATTTTATTGTGAAATTTCCATGCTTGGGCATATTATATTTTAATTATATCCATCCTATTATCTTCTCCTTTCCCATTTCCAATAAACTTCTTCCTCTTCTCAACTAGTCAACTAGTCCCTTTCTATTTGCTTATCTTTGTGTGTGAGCATGTGAGGGAGGGAGGGAGGGAGAGAGAGAGAGAGAGAGAGAGAGAGAGAGAGAGTTGTTTGGAGGAACATAAATGAGGACTGTTTACAAGCACGCAGACACCTTAACAGCGGCCGCCCCACTGTAGGTTTTGAAGAGCCCTGCCCATGTCACAGATCTCATGGAATTCCTCAAAGAGCGAATCAATCTTTTTAAAGTTGTTAGCAAGAAACTTTCTTAAGAAGAGAACGTGGGCCAAAAGAAATGATGACTCTATCTAACATAGGGAATCTTTATAAACTGCCATAGAACACCGGGTGGTAGTGATACACGCCTTTACTCCCAGCACTCGGGAGGCAGAGGCAGGCGGATCTCTGTGAGTTCGAGGCCAGCCTGGTTTACAGAGTGAGTTCCAGGACAGCCATGGCTACAAAGTGAAATCCTGTCTTGAAACAAAACAACAACAAAAAAAACAAAGTGGAAATTTAACTTGGGAAGGAGTATGATACTTTGATTACTTGATTATGAGACCATTTAAAATAAAAAGTTATGAAAACAAGTTTCAATCTTTGTACCTAATGCTTTTCACTTTTTAATCACTAAAATATATCGCTCTCCCAAGCTCACTAGTTCTCTCCCCAAAGTTCTCCTTAGAGGGGAGTTTTGTGAACTCTGACCTTGCAGGTCCTATATTAGGCGCCAAAAAGCAAGGCTAAGACTTTGAACTCTTCCTGTTTTGTTTAGCGGTTTGGTGCATGAAACTGAGGCTTGGGTCTCACACTAGAGAGGAGGTAGGGGCAGCTGCCGATGCTGTGGAGTCTTAAGCAGATGAAAGAGACTGTGTAATCCTGAAGCTTGCTTTGATAATTTGCTAATAATATGTTTTTCAAAATAATACATGAATTTGTTGAATCATGAACTTTGGAAAATACACATCATCTTATATCTGAAAGACGGCCAGGAAGGAATGCAAATTTAAAGGTTCAAATTTTTATGGCCTAATTTTAATTTAATGTCGAAGTAGGTGCTGATAAAGATGGCACAAAGATCTTGTGTCATTTCGCCACAAATATCTTACCCATAGTGGACATGCTTATAGCACCTGCTAGACTACACCACAGGTCCTGGTAAGGTAATTTCTATAACATACATAACACACACACACACACACACACACACACGCACACACACACACACACACACACACACACACACACACACACACACACACCACAGAGAGAGAGAGACATAGAGATAGAAACAGAGACGCAGAGAGTGACAGAGACAGAGAGAGAGAGAGACAGAGAGACAGAGAGAGACAATGCAAGCGCTTATGGCCAGCAGCCTTGTTTTCTAACACTTGAGTGGCCCCCAGCATTCTAATGACTGGAACAGGAAAGATGGCTACCAGAGCTAGTCTTAAACTCCTTACCTGACGTTCAAAAGACATCTGTGGAGTCATGCAGATTCTTTCTCTCAGGAATGTAAACTAATATAAGCACAGAGAAGGAATCCAAGAATCATTATTATCAGCAAGGCTCAGCATCACGCCCCACGGGGACTGGATTTCCAGCGAGCTCTGCAAAAGCCAGAGAAGAGAAGACAGGAGCCAACAGAGGAGGCACACACCCATAGGAGGAGGAGAGAGCAGCAAGGGCTTGCACGAAGCCCTGTAGGAGAGGCAGGCAGCCTACCAAGCATGCACACGGCTTTCTTTTAATCCAGGTAGAGGCTTCAGCAGAAACTCCCTTTCCTAGAAGTATCGCTAATGAATTTCTCTGTCTCTTGTTATTCAAAACAGCCTAGCTTCAATGTCTTGTCCAGAGTTCATGTAAAAGGGCTCAGGGCTGCCAACTTCTGTCAGGCAATGGAATTTGATAATTTGACATTCAGGATACTGACATTGATCCATCCAATAATGAAATTTGAGAAAATTTGGCAAAGCATTTGCATGCTGGCCTGCCTTCCTGGAATAAATTTGTCTCTCTTCCTCCCCCATACTAATGTAAGTAAATCTAGTAGCTGAATGATGGAAGATAGGAACCACGACAGAGGACTTCAGAGCTATTGAGAGCAGTGTGGGACGTGGGAGGGCATTTACAGTCCTTAAACAAGTAAAAGGCGCCTTAGCAAGGGTGTGACCTCTGTCCTCAGAGAAGAACACTGAAACTGAAGAGGTTTTCAGTAAGTCTGAAATAGAGTTACCCTGGCAGGGAGGCTGCAAGGTTAAGACGAGACTTTGAGGAGACGAAATTGCTCTTTCACGCTGAATGGTACGGGTGTGCAAGCATGCATGCATGCACGCATATGTACGTGTGTGTGTGTGTGTGTGTGTGTGTGTGTGTTGGTAAGCAGAGGTTGGACCTGTGACTGCTGGCCTCTATCAGGAGAGAAACAGTGGTCATGTATAACGAAAGAGTGTGGTGAAATTTAATCTAGCTTCAAGAGCATAAAGCTCTTGCCGGAAGTCTCCACCACAGTTTATGATTCTCTCTCACAATACCTTGTGAATAGACATATTCAGCCCCTCAGTGAATGTTGTCTCTTTAGGGCAGGGAGAAACCTAAGTTAAGGCCTTCCTGCTAGAAATCTACTGTGACTGAAACTGTTGGCCCCCATAGGCATATAAAAGGATCTCACATGACATCTGGAGTAGATATAAAGTAAAAATATAAAAAAATTAACTGTCTTAGTTACTTTCCCATTGCTGTAATAAAATACACTGACGATAACAACTTAAATGAAACAGTTGATTTTTGCCAAAGGAATGAAGTCAGTCATGGAGAAGAAGACATGGCTGCAGGCAGCAGTGCGGTCTTGGGAGCTGGAGGCTGGCTTGTCAGTGTCTACACTCAGGAAGCAGATAGGAGAGTGCTGCTGCTACTCAGCTCTTTTTCTTTGTTTATAGAGTTCAGGATCCCAGCCATGGAAAGGAGGCAGAGTGTGTGGATCCTACCCACATACGCACAATCAAAATTACCACACACACCCACACACTGTCATACCTAGAGGCCGTTAGCTCCCAGATGATTCTAGATTCTGCCAAGTTGACAACATTAACCATCACAGTAGTTAAGGGGTAACATGGCATCATGTTTAATGCATGGATTCTGGACCCAAATGTTTTGTATCTAATACCCACCTGAGCCACTTCCAAGCTCTCTATGCCTCAAATTCTTCATCTCTATGAGGGTGGTGATAATAATCTCAATTTCATTCTTATTGTGAACATTAGGTATGGTGTCTGTGTGAACTCTGTAAGTGATGCTTGCCATAGAAGAAACACTGTTATTATTAGTGTCTGCTGCAGGTCAAGAGGGTAGGCAATGCATGTGTGTGTGTGTGTGTGTGTGTGTGTGTGTGTGTGTGTGTGTGTGTGCATATTTTTTCCACAATATAGCTGAGGTTTGCATTTCTTGTGCTTCTGAAGGAAGTGTAAAGCCACTAGACTTCATCCTCCCTTACCAGTGCTAATCTAAAGAACAAAACCTGAAGTTTTCCTGCAAAGGTAATGCCCTTTGCCAATTTGTTTTTCTATATCACAGTGGAGCTCTGGTTCTCTTATCTCTTTCCAGTAGCATGTCTTTTCTTTCAGCTACATACACAAGACGAACCATGTAACAGAAAGTGTGTATCCTCTGTGCACTCCAGAGTCTCCCATCGAAACAATCCAGGGCTCAGCACGGAAGCCTGGCACAGAGACACTCTCTGAGTCTTTGTCAAATTTGCTCCCACCTCACAGTCCTCTCCCAGCCTGGCTGCTCTCCTCCAGATTCAGGTTATTCATCTGTACTTCCGCCCTTTGGTGATCTAACCTTTTCCTACACCTTCTGCTCCAGCCACACTCTTCCCACACACGTGTCTCTCATATGGCTCCTTCTACACCTTTAGCATCTGTCTATACTCCCAAACTCTCCCACTTTCTCTCCATTGGAATCATAGTCAGGCCATTGAGATTTTTCCCCAATCACATACAAATCTCTCTGATGATTGCTCCCATACCAACTGTGGTTGGACCTAATAACCTTGCCCCCTAGCCCCAGCCATTGCAACCAAGAATGGTCTCCTGGCTCAAGCTAAATCAGAACCTCTTCTGATAGAATTTTGAATAGGGGGTGGAGACCTCTGCCTGGGCCACCAGGAGTCCATAGCCAACGAGCGCCAGGAGAAAGCTACCCTCCCAGGAGCTTGGAAAAGCCGTGAGTGGGGTTAAGGGGAGCGACACTGCTCACCGAGACCCACCCAGATCCAGCGGGATATAGGGCCTGAGGAGAACTCAGGGGTAGGAAACCTCTGTGGGTGGAGACCTCTGCCTGGGCCACCAGGGGTCTGTGCCTGGGGACCTCAGCCTGGGCCACAGGGCTCCAGGAGAGAGCTGGTATCCCAGGAGTGCTGACACACCTTTGAGCACAGGCAAAACCACCACTTCTATTCAAACTCACTGGATCAAGAGGGAGCCTTGCAGAGCCATCAGGACACAGGAACCAAGGGACAAGATCCTTCTGATTTCTGTCTGCACCCCGGAGCTGACCCTGTGCCACAGCTCTCCAAACCCAAACATCTCTCAGAGAGAGTTGGTCTTCAAGGAGTATTGACACAGAGGCCTGCAGGAGGGGCAAGCCACAACCAGACAGAGTAAGATCAGCTAACATCAGAGTTAACAAGATGGCAAAAGGCAAGGGCAAGAACATAAGGAACAGAAACCAAGGGTACTTGGCATCATCAGAACCCAGCTTTCCCACCACAGCAAGCCCTGGATACACCAACACACCAGAAAAGCAAGACTCAGATTTAAAATCATTTCTCATGATGATGATAGAAGACTTTAAGAAAGAAATGAATAACACCCTTAAAGAAAT